>CM056580.1:38664866-39032366 GCA_029721435.1 Gymnothorax reevesii | reverse complement strand
TTATTACCCTGTGCTTTATGAGTTTAGTTAAGGGAGACCATTTTATCACAGTTGTCAGAGTCAGCCACAGCAGGGCCGTGTCCTTATGTTGCAGCTCCTGGGCTGCGAACAAGCTAGGGGAGAGTGTCGGTGGGTTTGTTTTCCTTGGACTCCCTATTGCCTCATGAATCATGCGCCGCACGCGATAGATAAAGCAGACTTCATCTCAAAGACACCTCTAAGCCCGCTCAAATAACCACAAGCACGTTGCCAACGCGGGGCCCATGGGATTATCTTCGGGCCAACACGGACTTTAATCTAAATCTGTGGCAAAACAAGTATAGCAAAACAGAATGATTAATGTTTAATTATAGACATTGAAATGGAGGGTTGTTGGAAGGGGGCATGAGGGCACTTTGTTGTCCAAGCGATGAGGGACCAAAAACTCTCAGTTTTTTCACCTTGTCATTCTTCTTGTGGTGGACACTAACTTTAAGGCGCTACTCCTTTGTATGAACACATCGTGAAACTTGACATGCGTATTCTTCATTTCTGTGCACATGTGCATGCACCTGACGCAAGGACTCACTCATAACACCCTATTGTCCCAGGGACATAGTTCATCTGAACTTGTTATTTGGAGAACAGGAGCCACTTTTTTTCCATGTTTCTCCTTGGAAAGATAGTGACATATATTTGATCACAGGCACTATGTGAAGATGCTCAGTTGAACCCCCTGTAGCACTGGGATATGTGTTGCACTATCTGTTGTGCGTCCAATACAACTCTTTTGATGCCCAAATTTCTATTACTTGAAAAAGAAAAACCGAGAAGTCCGGTCAACACATTAAGGTGCAAGACCTTAAAAGGACATTTAATGTTCATAAATGAGCATTCTCATGCTGATTGAAACACCACCGTTTCACACACAATTGATAGCAATTGAAATAACTGTGCTCTAGACACTGACTAATTGACTACTTTTGAATACATATTCCAAACAACCATCTCAGATTATTTGCAATGTTCTCCTAGGTCAGTGAATTTGATACACCTTTTCATGTTTAATGCAGTTCAATATTATCACCAACTGTATTGCATCCTAACCTACGACTTAGTGTCTTTACTGCAGGAGGAACATTAGCCCGCTTTATGCAGTCACTAATTGGTCTTAATTAGTGTCTGCTGTACCATTAAATGCACTGCAGCCAATCTTACTCTCTTATGTTTAGCATTCGCAATGTGTTACAATCATAATACCTTACGAGATTAATAAACATGCTCGCCTGAACATGTGTACACAAGCACGGTAATCTGATCCAATTACAGTTCTGCTCACACCTGCACTACACAAAAATTCCCTCCTCATTTTCATCCCACAGAGCTTGTGCCAAGTACTAATTTTGCTGTCATTTTTGTATTTACTGAAGACAAAATAATAATTTTAGCTAACAAAAGAGAGAAGTCCAGTGTTACCAAAATATATCCATTATTAATCCACTTCCTCTATCTAAACAGACAGAGAGCATTTAACTTCTCCATCAGGGTCAAATGACGCATTGCAAATCTGGTCCCTCCAACTAAGCAAATTGACAGTTTGCATGATGCAGAGTAAATATACGCTAATGCGGTATCACCCTGCCATATTACACAATTTATTGCATGACTGTACTTTTCCGACATCCCCGCTCATGACATATTTTTGATATTACCCAACATAAAGTGTTGAGTTTGACTATGTCACGGTGGCTGAACTTTCGAAGTCGAAAGTGAAGTACTTATGAAAATGAATAACGTGGTGTGAACACTTTCCGGCATTACTCAAACTTGAATTAATTTTATGAGCCAGTTCTCTCTGAGATCATCTTATGGGGTATAATGATACAAGTGATCTCATCAAATTTGTAGTTCATTGTTTAAAATGTTATGCTTTTGCATTTGTTGTCCAGTTCGTAGTCCATGTTTTTGAACTACATACCCACTACACCAATGCATGAGTAGCCTGTGATTTGTTCCTGACTAGTGAGGTACCACAGTTTCAGTAAATGTTCACAACATAACTTGACAGAAGCTGATCAGAATCTCTGGGAAACTGATAAAGCTGCAAGGCTGCAACCAAGTGAAGTAATTATACAGCGGGGTGCTATTAGCCAGCTACATGTGATGCACAGAAATTGAGGGATAACAGTGAATGGCTATTATTTTGCCATTTAGTCAGCTAGCTAGCAATATGATGAGCTTAAGTTAAGTCAGTGAACTAGCTAGTGAGCTAGGTAGTTCTCTGGCTTAGCTGGTTATAGTTGGTGCATATAAATCAATAGAACAAAGTAAGTAGTTACTTTAGTATCATTTAGGTAGCTAGCTTGTATTTATATTCATTAAATATCCAGCTAGCTGGCTAGTTCATTGGCTTAGCTCATATGCTAGTTTGGTGGCCTAACTAGGTAGCCAGCTATATTTGGTACATTTTAAGCCAATAGAAAACAGTAAATAGCCATTATTTTGCTCCTCAGGTAACATTATATCTCAAGCATTTAGCTAGCTTGCATTGCTATGCACCAAATATAATTTTACCTAACTTCCATACCAGCAAACTAGCTTGTTTGCTGGCTCTGTTGGCGATATTTGGTACATATAAATCAATGAGAACTGTAAATAGCAATTATTTCACTTCTAAACTAGTGATAGATGAGCTAGTAATCATTAATTACCAGCATAGCTGGATAAGTTACACATTGGCATGACTTATTACCTCATTCTTGAGCAACTGAGTTTTTACGCAAACAAATGATGGCCAACGATGTTTAGCTTTTAATGTAAATTGGCGCTAGTCGCAATGCTTGATATCTAGCAAGGTAAGCATAACTAAGAAGACCTTTGAGTAGCTCTCAGCAGTTGGTGTGCTATAACCAGGTAAGCTATCAAATAGAGCAAGGTGCAAGATCATTTCTACTGCATAACTCGCTCTGAGGTGTGTTTTTCACGACCAAAACCATATATGTTAGTGCTTTGGATATTGGTTGAGCATTTTGGCGACTTTATTTCTGCGCGAATGACGCCATTGCTTAAACTAAACGAGGATCAAAGATCAACACCAATTCATGAATGCAGAAAAGAAATGTACCAAAATGTTGAAGGTTCTGCATTCCATTTGTATGGGGAAGTCAAAATGTCTGAGTTCTCAATCAAAAATTTCAATTGGAATGCCTCCTGAAGTTAAAATTCCCAGTTAGAAAGTCGGAGGAACCTCACCAAACCTGAGTTCCTAGTTAAAGATGATTGCTTCTTGTATCAACAAAGCTGTAGTAATACTCTGTTTATTAACACTCTGTTTATTCCTTCTTATTTGTGTCCTGTTAAATCAATTAAACAGACAGTGCTGAACAATTGACATCTGTGGAAATGTTGCCACAGTTTTTGTACACACAGAATACTGCGTAATGCGCTGTTATCGACTGATATTGCTAACAATAGCTATCAATGGCTATTTTGGCTGGAGGCAACCCCACTGATCCTGAGTCAGTTTTCTGACTTATGCACTGGAATGCAGTCAACTCAGGTGTGATGTCATTCCCAGCTCCGACTTCGAACTACTAACGAAAATGGAATGCAGCTTAAACATCGCTCTGCACCATGTTGGTCGGCATTAGATATCAAAGGGTGAAGTAGGAAGTAGGGCTAAATGATCAGCATCTTACGATCTTTGAGGGTGTCACGAGCACCCGTGTTCATTTCTGAAGTAATGCGTTTTGGAATGAGATCTCTTCAACAATGTGAAAATGCAGATCATTCTGATTTACTTCATCAGATTATCTTTTGCTAAACCACAACTACGTCCATGAACAATTTTTGGCCCAGCATTTTCGCGCATATAAACTTTTCTGGTCATCCATTTGATGTCATAAACATGTTTCTGGTTCTGGTCATGATAACATGCCCCAGTTCGGGAATCAGAAGTATCATGGGACATGTAGTCTTTTAAACTGCACAGCGGATTAACTTGTCAGCAAAGATTTTAAATAATTTGAATAATAGTTGGTTACAGTCTAGAAAAACAACATTTGTAGTTACTTGGAATTATGACGCAAAATCTTAAAATTATGGAAGCTTGGAAACAACAGGAAGTAGGAAAAAAGGGAATATTTTAAAAAGTCTATGGGTAAAATAAACTTTTATTGCCAACACCTGCGTGACATAGTCCCCTCAGTGCTCTATATCACTTTTGCAAAAAAATGTCAAAAAAATGTTTTTTCCAGGGTACTGCTTCAAAGAGGGTCAGGTCCTGAGCATTCCGCTTGCACGCAGGGTATTTTCCTCTCTGGGATTGGCTTGTGATGCTGTCAGTGAGACCTTGCAGGCCATTTGATTCTATAGGATCTGATGTTTCCAACGAGCCCTCAACTACTGTAATCGCACTAACCTAGCCTGAGATAGAGCCTTGTGTTCCCAGTGCTTCTAACTGAGAGTCGATGTGCCATTACACAGTTGTACTCAAAGAGCACAATAATATAAATGCATAACTGGTTTGTTGTTGGTATGTTTGCTATAATTATGCACTAAATATTCAACAGTCATTTTCAAAGTAGTCTTTACGGGTGCATTATGCGCAGGTACTGAAAGAGCGCAGTGGTGCAAGTGCTAAACCGTTGTGCACGATGTGTTTTTTTTTACTCACTCTTCATATTAGCTAGGAGACTCTCATACAGCAGCCAACTCACTTAGTGTAGTGGTTAAGGCAGAGCTCTTTACTTCAGGAAATTCCAGATCAAATCTTTATGGAGCACATATTCCTTTTGAGCTGTGGAAGCATAGCTCTTTTATAAATAATTACCAGGTGTTTGTTCTCTACTTTTTACCATTTTTTTTATTATTTATAATTTTGTTTATTTGCTTGTTTTACTGAAAATAAAACTGCTGCAGAGGAGTGAAACTTCATTTCCTTTGTGCGTATGTATTTTCTTTGTATGGAAAAATATATACAGAGGGGGAAATAAGTATTGAATGCGTCAATGTTTTTCTCGGTAAATATATTTTTAATGGGGCTATTGACATGAAATATTCACCAGATGTTAGTAATAACCCAAGTGATCTACACATACAAAGAAATCAAAACAAATAAGACCATAAATTAAGTTATGTGTAATAAAGTGGAATGACACGGGGAATACGTATTGAACACATGAAGAAAAGGAGGTGCATATGAAAAGATATGAAAAGCCAAGAAACCAGCTGAAATCTGTCAGTATTTAGAAAGCAATCCTGCCCCCTATCAGGGCAAATTAATATCAGCTGGTTTAGTCCTAAATGATTAAAAGGTTTCTTATTACCGAGGTATCAGACGAGAAGCATCTCATGATGGGTAAAAGCAAAGAGCTCTCTTAAGACCTTTGCTACCTTATTGTTTCAAAACAAACTGATGGCATTGGTGACAGACGTATTTCTAAACAACTGAATGTTCCAGTGAGCACCATTGGGGCCATAATCTGGAAGTAGAAAGGACATCATTTCACTATAAACCAACCAGGACCAGGTGCTCCTTGCAAGATTTCGGACAGAGGAATCAAAAGAATAATCAGAAGAGTTGTCCAAGAGCTAAGGACCACTTGGGGAGACCTTCAGAAAGACCTGGAGTTAGCAGGTACAGTTGTCTCAAAGAAAACAAAAAAAAATGGACTCTACCGGCATGGCCTCTATCCACGCACACTGCGCAAGACTCCATTGCTGAAGAAAAATCATGTTGAAGCTCATTTAAAGTTTGCTGCACAACATTGGGAGAAGCCTATGAAATACTGGGAGAATATAGTCTGGTCAGATGAGATCTATATTGAACTCTTTGGATGTCACAGCACATACCATGTTTGGAGGCACTGCAAATCACCCCCAAAACACCACACCAACAGCGAAGTCTGGAGTGAGAACATCATGGTGTGGGGCTGTTTTCCAGCATATGGTACTGGAAGACTTCATATAATTGAAGGACAGATGAATGGAGAAATATACCAAGACATTCTTGACAAGAATCTGCTTCCATCTCCTAACATGCTGAAGATGAAATGAGGGTGGATATTTCAGCAAGACATTTATCCCAAACTCACAACCAAGGAAACTTTAAATTGGTTTCAGAGAAAGAGAATAAAGCTGTTAGTATGGCCCAGTCAATCGCCTAACTTGAATCCAATTGAAAATCTATGTAAAGAACTGAAAATCAAAGTTCATTGAAGAGGCCCCCGGAACCCTCAAGATTTTAAGACAGTTTGGTGTGGAAGAATGAGCCAATATCACACCTGAGCAATGCAAGCGACTAGTTTCTCCATACTGGAGGCGTCTTGAAGCTGTCATTAGTAACATAGACTTTTCAAACTAAGTTTTAAATACATTTCAATAAGCATGTTCAATACTTTTTCCCTGTGTCATTCCACTTTATGACACATAAATGTATTTACTTATTTGTTTTGATTTCTGGTTTCCCCCACCCACAAAAACATGCGTCATAAGAATACTCCTACCAGTACCCCTGACCAAGGCTTTAGAACTGGAGTTGGTCCCCGGACACTGCTCTGTAGCTGCCCGGATCAAATGCAGTGGACAAATTACCCCACGGGTTCAATAAAGTGAATCTTATCTTATCTTATGTATGTTTGGATGACTTGGGTTGTTACTAACATCTGGTGAAAATTTCATGTCAATAGCCACATTAAAAATACATTTACTGAGAAAAATGTTATCGTGTTCAATACTTATTTCCCCCACTGTATAGGACTGGCTGCAATAAAAAAGGTTGAATTTAAATGGAATGTATGCCTGAAGTGAGGTACAAGTGAAAGTAAATGAGTTTTACCGTTTGGTACCGAAGAAATCTAAAATAGCACACAGTGCCCGAAAAGATGCCAATTTCGAGATGCCACCGAGACATTCCTGAACTAAAACCTTTCAAATTTTACTCTGATTTATCTGATTCAAATATACTTTGGCACAGATAATGGTGAGACTCTGAGCTGTAATTTTTAGAGGTTTCCGACTGCAACTAAATTATTTCAAAAGAGATAAAAGAACAATTTTGTTAGGCAGAAATGAGATCTTTCATTTATGCTGCATTCTATCTTGATTTACTCTGACTCTGTGACATATATATTGATTTTTACACCACAATTAAGATCCAGAAAGTGTTACCTTTATTATGATACCATGATTATTCAAAGGGACCAAGAAGTTGCAGAAATATACTCATTTAATTTTGGGCAAGTCATTTTCGAGCCAGAGGCTCAGGGCTTAAGAGGTAAAGTGCCACTCTCACAACTAAGTTAACGTTACTTAGCTAACTTGTTAGCATACAAGCACTACCTTTCCAAAACCATGGCAAAAGATTAGTTTGTCAGCTAGCGCGCTAACTTTGACAAGCTACTTAGTTGACTGTGAATTTGGAAACGGTTGCTAGTTCAAATGCAAATGTCTGTGACTCACTGACTGTCTGAGAAGTGATGGAGTAAGCTCAATGCTAACATATAATAGCACTTATCATTAAGGAGTTCAGGGAAATTACATTTGTTCTTTATTAAATTATGTGATTTATTCATGTGTTAAACAGAACCTTATACTCTTGGTTGTGTCACATGAAAGTTATGTAATTCGTTGCATAAATTTTGGCTTTGTTGCATGCTAAAGCTCACAACAAAACCCAAACTTTATTCAACTCGTTTAATAACTTTCACATGACATGACCACTCATTTAAAATCTTCGATGTACTTGAAATCTCAGTGAAAGACTTTTGTGGACTTTCTCTTGGTCCATGGAGAGCTTCAAGTGCATGGCATTAGGGAAACTTGCTCAGTCCCACTAAGCTACTGCCGTTCGACTCACCTCTGACACCATATTTCCATTGAACAAGTTCGAATGAATTACATCCTTGGAATGATGGCGTGTAATTAGTGAGAGCTTGTGGAGGGTGGACGTACATTCCTTCTCTGTCCTTTTTGTAAAATCAGTCTCAGTTAATGCTTGCAAACTGACTGTAGAATACACTTGACAAGTTTCATGACAATGTTAAGTAAAAAGGAAGGGGTAGGGCTTCAAAGTTAGTGTTGACACCAAGTAGAACATCAAAAAATGAGAGCGACAACAAGAAGAAGAAACTGAGTGGGTTTTTAGTCTCTGGTCCCCTGGAGAAAAAGAAAGATCTCTGCATCTTGTTTCACTCTCCAGATATTACCCAGTGAAGCAACCGAGTCTCTGCTTTCAAACTCCATTTATTACATTGTCATCAGTAATTGTTATATCTGCAGTAGAATGCTTACTTGAAAACATTCTACTGACTCATGCTTGTGATGCCATGCTTCAAATGGTTGACATGTAACCATTGCTGTTGATTCTGTTGGTACATTAGTGCTATCCACACTTATCATTTGTCCATAATCTCAGCTGCAGGGGCCGCTTTGACTGGCCCCTACCCGCCCCCTTGTCCAATGAGGGATGGCTGTACTGTTGCAGACACCCAAAGTCCTGCAGCCTGAGACTTCTAAATCTAGCCATTAATTTAATAACTCCCATACACACCCATTCATTTGCTTCTATAATGATTAATTGTTTACACATATTCATTTACCATAACTAGAATACAAAGATAATCCATAATCTTTGAATCTTGAAAGTCTTTTTACTAGTGCAGCTGGTCCTGCATAAAGCACTCAGAGTGCATCAGCATAAACTGCTATAGTAAAACTGCAAAGTGTGTGAATTGCAAACATGCAGCTGAATTTATGATCCAGGAAATTACATAGTTTGGCTGCAGAAGTTGAGGAATATATTTAACTTGTCATTAATTGACAAGAAGTGTGTGTGTGTGTGTGCGTGCATCCGTGTCTGCGTGTGTGCATGCACTCTTGCGTACGTGTGTGTGTGTGTGTGTGTGTGTGTGTGTGTGTGTGGATCTGTGCATGCATCTGTGCTTCTTTGTTACTGTTGGTTACATAATATTTGGGATAAAGGCATTTATTATTTGGCTCCAGATTCCATAATTCTGGGTTTGTTGTGGAATATTGCACATAGGTCAAAAATGCAGATTCTCTGCAAAGGGTATTATGCATTTTGGGGAAATAATAGCACTATACAACAACTTATTCTAGGGGATCAAAAAATTTGGTATTAAGAGTTTTGGAGTGGTTTCTGGTCCACCAGAGTTATTCAGTTGCTTCCTTTGGGCAGGTAGAGCTTTCAGTATCTGGTCTTAATTCTAGGCTATAGTTTTGTTTTGGAGTCAGTTATCTGTCAATTTGAGAAGAGCTGTAGCAAGAGAAGTGAGGGGAGCCATTATATGGCTGAGAAACAAGAAAAAGTACCTGATATATGGGTCATGTGATCATAACTGGTTTTATTAAAATTGCATTTTTGGAACACAATGAAGCTCAGTATTCACAAATGGCCTGATGGGCCAAGGACTTCTTATGTTGTCAATGAGAAGACCTCTTAGTGTAATGGGAAAAAAAAAAACTCTGAAACAACTGTCTGACAGATCAGAGGCACTCTCCAGTAGGAATGTATATGACTGCTATTCACACCAGACATCATTAATCTAACACAGGGGCTACACCGCACAATACAATTCTTCAGTAAGATGGAAACACAAGATAGCCAGGTCACAGCTTGCAAAAAGTTGTTTCAATGGCCTGCAGAAAACTGAAAAGGCCTTCTGCACAGATGAAACCAAGGTCGGCCAATAGGACTCTTTTCCTGTTTATATTTAATAACACTCTTTTTCATGCTTTGTAGTAAGATGCAGTATGGACAAAATGTTTGAAAATACCCCTTAAAAGAAGCAGAACATCTGCTCTGCAAGCAAATGTACTGTTTGTTAGAAATCTGAATCTGTGTAATGCAGGGCTATATCAAGGCAAAATATGTACAGTCCCAGACATTATGTTGCTAGTGAAATGAGGGTGATTCCCTTCCTCGTCTACTTGGTCTGTAGCATTTAAATTTGTCATAATGTTTCGCAAGAGACTTGGGAATATTCATTCTTCCTCTATATGTTGTTCTTAATCCCTCAGATTACTGCTTTGCTAATCCCCCCTGCGCACATCACTTATGACGGTAACCCAGCTAATGTGGAGACCTGGTAAATGCCAGATTTGGATAGCTGGACAGGGGGAGGATGATAATGAAGTGGTCATTGAATCTCTTATTATTGAAATAACATGGGTGGAACCATATATAGAGGGACCTGTCAAAGGCCCAGTGATTTGAATGCTTTTGGATGTGAGAGCACAGAAGAATTAGTGCTATGTTTCACTGGACAGATGTCCAACAATGACCCACCGAAGTGGAAGCCCCTGGCCCCCTCACAATAAAGCAAATGGAGGATACACCTCCTGCAGATGAAGAGGAAACATGATACAAGTCAGTATTCTGTGGCAGGGAGTAGAGACATTGCTCTCACTCAGCAGTTACGGAAAAACACGCAAATTCACGCGCGAAAATCTCTCCCGTTGTTTTAGATTTCTGTGCTGTAATATGCATTGGCCAGTTTCCCCAGTTCATGGGTACAGTGCACAGATCTCATTTCAGTTCTTGGCTAAATTAAATTGAGAGGCCTTGAGAAAATTAAAGGTACTCTGTGGGATCTGCCTCTTATTCTGTTGACAGTTTTAAATAATAAAACAAAAAATACTTTTCTAGTTTTAAGGAATGCATATATATATATATATATATATATATATATAATTTTTAATTTTAGTTAAATGGTCTGTAAATCTAAATAGATGATGATTATGGTGATGATGATTATTATGCTTTATTAGGCGATTACACCGCTTTTTATGAAACCAGGCTAATTTAATCAAAGCCTTTTAATTAAATCATTTCCAAAAATGTTCGAGAATATATATGGCAAGGGAAGGTGTTTTACATCAGATTTTGCCTCATATCACTTTGTTTCGTTGAAATAATTTGAGTACATTGTTCGTGTAATTGCAACTATTGCATTTACCTAACTAAAGCAGAAGCGCGCTTTTGAGGTAGACGATTTAACGCACGTCACTGATTTGAGATAAATTTTTATTTTCTTCTGAAATCAGATAAAACGTCAACTGGGAATCCTTCAGTATATTTCGGACGACAATACACGGCTTTACTATATAATGGCAGGAGGAACCCTTCACTCCGCGATTCCTGGAAGTTAACCCATCTCACTGCGCATTTATAGGTGCTTGGCTCTCAGGGCTGATCCGTTTATAGCCAGTATGCTGTCCTTCAGAATAACGCAGCTGGAAGATCATGCGCTGATATAGCCACCACGGTGCACTGGTGGCCTTCTCCTTGGAAGCTCATGAAAGGCACCCGAGTCTTCATCACGATCACTGATCACCATGCCCAAATCATATTCTATGCAAATGAAAGATCGCGTGGCAAACAGAGTGATGACATCTTGAATAAAATAAAGTAATAATTAAATGTTAAAAGCCTCAGGACTTGTGAAATTGCGCTTTGTCTAATTATTGGTAGGTGTAATGTGAAGTTTTATGGTAACGAATTTAATCATATGATTCAGTTCTGTGATATGATAAAAATGCAGATAAGACAAAAAATTAAATGCGTGAAGCTTTAACTACTCTCACGTTCTGTTGGTACCGTCTTTTACCACAGCTGTGATCAGTTGAGCGTCACTATTGTTTATGGACACATGCCAAATGAAACTTCGACCACTACCCTAAAAATGTTATTGAATATATTTTCCGTTTGGCAGTCAAATTGAGGTGAGCTTTATCTTGATCAACACAATCTTAGGGCGATGATCCTCCCTAATTTAAAGATGGAAGAGCAGAGCTTTGAGACCTCAGAGCAGTGGCCACGGGCTGTGATGAGTTGGGCTTATTTGCCCACATTTCAGTTTTTAAGTTAAGCGCACTGGCTCCAAGGGAGAGACATTATCTGTAAATATAGTGAGCTAGAAATGTCTGGATATTATACAACTTATTTCAACGGTTTTATTGAGTTTACTTGGGAGCACACTTTTCAGGGCGTAAATCATACTGACAGAGAGAGGTGCAGCGTCTTTACACTCACAAACATATTAGGACACCTTTGTAGTGGCTCTACAGTGTTGTAAAATTGGATATTTTTTGCATACTACCCACTGCTTTATTAAAAGTATGCATATCAACAGGGCCATATGTTTAATAGGCCTAGATTTTGAGGGCAAAGTAATTAAGCAGGTGTTTTAGAAATAACTACAGTGTGTGTCTGGGAGAAATGGACGATGTCAGCAGGGAATTTACACCTTCAATACACCTGTGGCTGATTGGGCAACGGTCTGTCTCACCTCACAAATTTGTCCAGGCGTGTAATTTCATTGTCCTTTTAGAGAATTACAATACTGATACAGCTGGCAACCACTCACTTATGAAAATGAATACCAATGTGTTTTAAGTCTACAGCATGAAGCAAAATCTGACAAAATGTATTGTAATCTATTTTGATTTATCACTGGTTTGAGAATAGTTAGGCTATTCAGCCTTTTATTGTATTGTTTTAAATAAAATATTCCGTACAATATTTCAATATTAAGAAAAATATACTACACGTGAGTTTACTTTCTTTGACCCCAGCACGGAAGAGGAACTTAACCCAAAATACAGCAGGCTTAATTCCCAGATTTTGAATTGTTTGTTGAATTGCTTCAGCATACATACACCTATCAAAGGGACACTATGCAAAAATGATAAAAGCTTTCCATGCCCCATTAGGTCAGAACGTCTGCCAAATGCCAGTAAAATAAAAAGGCGATTCGAATAGTTTTAACTAAGACGGCTGACTATGTTGTCTTGCTGATTGTGTTACATTTGCCCAGCTGTGATCCTTTTGTCGAAAAATTGCTTCCTTCAATTCACTTTCTACACCGAAGTCAATCGCCAAGCAGACTTTTTTACGGTTATAAACATAGGCCCTATGTATCCTTTACTTGGTGAGAGGTAGCCCGCAATTGCTGAACTGTGTTTCAATCAAAACGAATAAATAGGCTTTCCATTTTAATTAATGTTTCCTGCCTCTTGGCTGTATTTGAATACTGGATATTCACAATATAAACGTCTTATTTTTTTTATTCTGCCATATTCTGTTTTTTTATTGTAATGAAAATCGCTCGTTAAATTCGGTAAGGATTTAATGCGCCATAAAACGATTTTAGTTCGCTGCATGTAGATTGCGAAAGATAAACAACATTTGTGAGTATTACTCAATAGTTTCAGGTGTCACCTTTTGTGGTGAACGGAATTTTTATTTATGCATTTTATGCACTCTAGTAACGGTGACATAAAACATAAATAATTGCATTATGCATTGCTGCTCTGTACACTTCCCACCGCTGACTCCCACTCTCACCGTCCACAAATTTACTCGTCCTGCACAATCTGCAAGCGCATTATAGTCACCTTGAAATTTCCTCTGCTATTTTCCAATTAAAAGCTTAATAGCCCTGGAAACGGAGTTCATGTGGTGAAGTTTACCATAACCCCCCGTTCTGAAAGGCGTTCTGCTGGGATCCCATTATTTGCTTGAATAAACTCTTTAGAGATCAGAAATGGGACACGGGGTGTCCGGTGTTGTCTTTCAATGGATTCTATAAGGCATTGGACATTTCTGGACCCCCCCCCCCAACACACACACACACACACACACACACACACGCACACCCACACACATTTACTCTCTCTCTCTCTCTCTCTCTCTCTCTCTCTCTCTCTCTCTCTCCCACACACACACACACCCACTCCTGAAAGGCACACTTTGCGAACGAGATAACGGCATTTCGAAGCGAATATTCCTGATCGTAACAGATAACTTAAACGGCAAAGTAATTGCATGCTGTTCACCTAATATTAACTTAAATATAGTTGAAAATAGCAAATTAACTTTTTGTCTGGATGTAACATTGGCCAAATTATTTAGAAAACAAATTTATAAATGCATACAAAACCACGACTCTGGAAAGATTATAGCTAGTCGAAGTAGCTACATTTCCTCGATCAAGTTTATCTCAGTCTCTGTTTACCTTTGTCTGATGAAATGTTTATATAGCCTAAATTATATTCAGTGTAAAAACATGCTGCATGGGTGCAATTAAGTAGCCGTTACTGGCTTAAGACGTTGAAACAGAATCCTCCTTGGTAACTAAACATATGAATGGAGTCCAAATGAAAACGTCGCAATGTAGCCTGCTTACACATTATTAATTCAGAGAAAGGTTGCAATTTCTAGTAGCGTTTCCCAAATCCAAACATTTCGCCACTTTCAATGTCTCAGGCAGTGATTCCTGCATTTCGTTTGAATAACCGTTTTAGTTCGGAAGACTGCAGCAATTAAACGTTTTCTATGATATTTTCTAAATTTGAAATAAATTCCAGTGTTTAAATAGCCTTAATGATGTAAATAACAGGATGTAAATTGGTTATGCATTTCCAATCAAATACATTAACCGAATAATGCTGTGAGATGCAGCACATCTTATGCACGGTTAACGTTTTTCTTCCAATTTTGTCTTGCGAGGGAAGACCTGAATAGGATTTATACGAGTTAAAGGATTTAATTAATGTCTACGAAATATTATTATTAGGTAGATTAAAGTTTGCTCTCATGCAAGTAGCCTAGACATGGATCAAAAATAGTCCAGACTCTAGCATGCATTAACACTGCAAGTCAAACAATTTAGCATTAGAAGAAAACTACACAATTCACTTCTTAATAGAGTTAGAATTCCTTCGTGTGAAAACCACTCGCGGCAGTCATCGCTTTCATTAACTGTTATGCATGCCTTACTTGTAAGGGTGAGGGGCAGAGCGCTTTGGTTGGTGACAGTAATGCAAGTGACAGTATTTAGTTACTTGCCTCGATTAACGCATGTCAGCTCGCCCGCGATGCGCGTCTTTATTACCAGGGAAAGGTGGATCCTCATCTCTAAGCCAACACCTCTTATCATTTGTGTAACGAGCAGCGAAGGGGCTTGATCTCTGAGTGTTGTCGACACTATACCCGTGTCTTATCAGATGCGCGTGTGCTGGAAGGTCTTTGACCAAAAAAGACTGCTGTTCGACTCGCGTGAAAATGAATGGCTACGGATCACCGTACCTCTACATGGGGGGCCCGGTGTCTCAGCCAAGAGCACCTCTTCAAAGGACCCCCAAGTGCGCCCGGTGCAGGAACCATGGGGTGCTGTCCTGGCTGAAAGGGCACAAACGTTACTGTCGCTTTAAAGACTGTACCTGCGAGAAATGCATCCTGATCATTGAGCGGCAGCGCGTAATGGCAGCCCAGGTTGCCCTAAGAAGACAGCAGGCGAACGAGAGTTTGGAGAGTCTTATTCCGGAATCACTGAGAACTTTGCCTAGCATAACCGTACCTGGCAGCGGCGAAAGTAACCAAGGGGCACCGCCGCGCATCGGAGAGTTAGACTTGCGATGGAGTGCGGAGCAACCTGGGAACACTCAGCCTGCTGTTGGTAAGATAGAAAACATGACAAGTTCACTTTCTAAAAGTCGAAATATGTTTTCATCACACAGTTTCTTATATTGTTTCAAAACGATTGTTTAGTTGAATACTGCTAACATTGAAATACATATTTTCCTCGACCGCGAAATTGTGGTCCTGATCTTCACATTTTCATGCTAAGAGTTTTAAAGGGTGCAGTCTTTCAGAACAATTTTAACATAGCTGTAGACTCTGACTTTTGCTCTTTTTCTGTTATTCTTAGCCCTTTTACAAGTGCTCAGCCACACTGATGTCTTATTTATCTCACAATTTGGTATCCACGAAGGCGCCCCAGGTTTTAACGATTGTATTTTTCGTATTTGTGCGTTTTCACATTTGCGTGAATGAAGACCCTTCCATAAATTGCAAACATCTACATAAGGATTTGGAATTACGCTCATTCATTTGCATAGTTCAAACGAATGACCAGGGGAAACAAAATATGAACCAGAGAATAGATATGATCATTCAAAAGCGTGTGTTTTGTTGAATCTGCTGACATTAATTAGAATTTTTTTAATAATACTGCGGACGGTTGAGACAAAGAACCATCAGTAAAAACTGGCCTCAGAAGAAATAAAACTTTGCTACAATAAACTTTTTTTTATGTTGCGTCTGACCTAAACTGTTGTCTAATGCTATTTGTTGTCGATACCGTATCTTTTCCATAAAAGGCCTGGTAATGTTGCAGGAAATAACAACAATAACACTCTTTATAGTCGTAGTAATAATAATAATAATAATAATAATAATAATAATAATAATAATAAATATTATTATTATTATTATTATAAGAAGAAGAGGAAATTCTTACAATTCAAGGAATTTTACATTTTCAACATGTAGATATATTTACAAGGTTGATATATTTGTTCCCAATCTGTTTTGTTTTGGCACAATAAATAGCATGTCAATTGATCAGAGAACCATATTTACATTCTAATCAAATAAATTTGCTCCAGATTATTCTTTCCTGCACATGTTCCACTCATCTATTCCGAGATAATAATAATAAATAATAATAATAATACATATTTTTCCCTCACAAAATTTCGATTGGCTAAGTATGTTAAAATCGAGTCCTTGGCTAGAATGGCGTATTAAAGATGCTTTTTTTGCGCAGGTAGGAAGAAGGCATGCGAATCCCTCGGAAAAAAAAAACAAAAATTGTGTCAATTTGAGATATTTCTCATATTTTTTCAAAATAAAGTCAAGATCAGCATTCAAGAATTGAAGCAAATTTTTATTTTCTCATATAATGAAATCTTTTTTAACAGAAAAGTAACAACTAGCAAGTTCATAGACCCTGCTTTAAGAAAAAGAAAAGTGAGAAAAAATAAACAATTCGCCGAAGGTAAACCATTAGTTAAATAGGAAATTTCACAAACCTTGAAGGCCAAGGCCCAAATATACAGAATTAGGAATTTAAATAATTTTTTACCTTAATTTCGCATATTGAAATATTACATTTTGTTCGCTTTTGTTGGATGTTGTTTTCTACACCGCAGATATTGGTAAAGAAAAGATAGACTGTAGAACAACTGAGGCTCCCGGGAAAACTGGTATCGACTTCCCGTCAAGCCCATTCCTACCTGATGAATGAATCTCATAATTTAAAAGATTACTGTAATCAAAGCGAGACAGCGTAAATCGAATGCAATAGCAATAATTTTTGGAGGAGTCAAACTCAAATGAAATGTTACCAAGCAACAGGCAATTTGTTTACAAAATGTGGTCAAAAAGCATTGATAGGACATTATTCAGTGGCAGACAGTCAGCACTTTCTTTTAACAGCTTTTGAGAAAGAAGAGTAAATCTTCATCAATCTAAGAAGTGCAGACAAGTTCAAAACCTAATGCCTGAATGTTGCATTTCACCAGTGGAAGGAGACCCACCCTGGCCCTGCAAGATGTGAGGGACTGGAAATGTGGTCTCGCTTTAATTTTTTTCCTCAACTATTTCTCTATTTTAACAATTATCCATTTATCAGATGAACCCAGGACTGAATTAGAGGAATCAATGAAGGGAATGCAGATTCAGATTTCACTTTTACTCAGCAAACGTGCACAAAATCTTTTTTTTTTGTTTCTACTTTAGCTGCCAAGCCTTAACTTTGAATGCAGAAATTTTAATTGCTTACACTCAAATTTCCATTTGGCTTTTTACACTTTAAAGGGCCCCACTAATATTCTGTGGGCCTACAGCCTGTGTATTTATACGCTTTCCATGACCGTGATATTTTTGACTGGCCTTTTATTTTCAGACCCGAGTGAAGATTTGTCAGAGGAGCAGTTAGGAACAGAAAATGGTGGCAATAACAGTGACAAGGAGCAAGACCCAGCCAGCTCCCCGGAGGGCCCAAAACCCAGCACGTGCTACACCCCAGACACCCCCGATGCCCCCTCTGCCACGGACGAGGGCCGCTACGGCCTACAGAAGAACGGCAGTGACCCCGAGGCCAAAGGCGAGAGCCCCAAATACCCCTCGGAGCAGAACCTGCTCATCGAAGGGCTGTCGGGCTCCGTGTCTCTGCCCTTCAACCTGAAGGCCAACCGACCCCCGCTGGAGGTCCTGAAGAAGATCTTCCCGGCGCACAAGCCGCCTGTGCTGGAGCTGATCCTCAAGGGCTGCGGGGGGGACCTGGTGGGCGCCATCGAGGTGCTTCTCTCCAGTCGCTCGGCCCCCGGCACCGACCGGCCGCCCGGTGATGCCCCTGACGCCCTCCTGCTGCCCTCGGGCGGACACCTCTTCGAACACACGCTAGGGTCCTACCCCGTGTCCTCCTCCAAGTGGTCGGTGGGCTCGGCGTTCAGGGTGCCCGACTCGCTGCGGTTCTCCTCAGATTCCTCCAGCGTGGTGCCCAACCCCCTGGCAGTGCCCCTGCAGCACCCGTTCCCCCAGCCGCCCCGCTACCCGCTTATGCTGCGTAACTCCCTGACCCGCAGCCAGGCCAGTCCCTTCGTGCACAATGACGTCACGCTCTGGAATACCATGACCCTGCAGCAGCAGTACCAGCTCCGCTCCCAGTACGTCTCCCCTTTCTCCACCGGCCCCACAGGCGTCTTCCGCAGCTCCCCGGTCCTCGCCTCCCGCCCCCCAGAGGATCATGGGATTACAATCCAGGAGGCCGGTCATGCCGTCGTGCCCAAGCAGACCATGTACGCCGACGAGGACTACGATGAGAGGCCCGATTCCTCAGACTCCAGAATTTTAAATTCTTCTGCCTGAACTGAACCTCTGTCAGCATCACAGCCTCAACCAAAACCAACAACCTGAACACCAAAATGTATTATAAATGGATTGCTGACTGGTCAGAACTAATATTGCAGGGAAAGCAATTTTCCTGCATGAAAAAAAAGAATGTTTAACAATCGCCACCTAAGGTACTGTATCACATTTCCATTTGAAGTGTTCGTTTATCCTCTGTGTGTAGCCAAATGCCCATAACATAACAGTAATTCCTGAGAGCCATTAGCAAAATATTATAATTATAAATGTAATAAGATAATGTAAGAAAAAACTGTTTTTGAACATATTGTGTCTGTGGAGATTGATATGTGTTACCAGCCTGCATGAAATATACTGTGAATATGTCCACAATGTAGAAATGTCAATATCATGTAGCATGTATACCAAATAAACTCTGGTGATACCATTCAGTGTCATTTCTGCTAAATGTCCTTAATTTGGCTGAGAATAAAAAGCCAGTCCCGATGGGTATTAAATGTATTCATTATGCCTTGACTCACATGGCAATATATCCCATCTTTGAGATTTGAGAAAAACTTTGATTTTGGAATGCAAATACTATGCTTTAGCCATGGTATCTGATTAAAATTTTTTTCAGTTGTGCTAAATATTGTTTAAGAGATACTGGGCCAGATTCATTGAGACAATTTGCATGTACAAAATCTTTTTGCGTTGCCAATGATTGGTGCAAAACAAATTCCCTGGCCAATCACTGGCCACGTTATTGGTTTTGCAAGGGGAAAAAAAAAAAGATTTTGCCCCAGCAAAAGGTCTCAGTGTAGCTGGCCCTCAGTGCCCTAATTTTCAGTTTCAGAGAAGGATATTGAAAATACAGTCAAGAGATACATTCAGAAACATGCATAACTAAATAACTGATTTAACAAAGAAATTTGATTATGACAATGTGATAATTTAGCTGTTTTTTTTTTTATTTTCACATAGTTTATTGGCCAAAGGTATGATTTACAAACAGGTGCCATGTCTGTTGTCATAATATCATGTCACAATGGATTCTGTGCGACATTAAGCATGTGGTGTCTTTGCAGAAGCCACATCCTCAGGCAACCTGGCTGAGGCTGCTTATAATGCTCATAATACACTGCCTGGCCAAAAAAAAAGTCGCACACTCAAATATTCAGTTGGAACCCCTGTAGCTTTGATTACAGTGCATATTTGTCTTGACATTGTTTTGGCAAATATATGCAATGCCAGAACATTTATTTTTGATCAGAAATACCATAATCTTTGGCCAAGATCTTGTCTTCTCGGCACAATGGTTTAACCACTCGGGGGTCTTTCTTGAGCACATCCCAGTAACTTTTAATGCATTTGTGATGGCAAATTTGTTTGTGAAAATGATTCCTCATACTTGTTTTTGTCATTCATGGTTTTCTTTGCTAAATACAGGCCAATAACTTGCCCGTTCTGAAATACTGTAACATCTTTTCCACTATCAGGGGATGTGTCTGCCGACGTGATTTTTTTTAGAAATGAGTAGCGACGTGCTTCATCAGTCAGGGTAAAAATGATTATTGCCAGCTGAAACATAAATAACCGCAATAATGATCCATTTATTGAATTTTTTCATTAATTTCCAAACGGTGACTTTTTTTGGCCGGGCAGTATATTTTGCTCTGGATAGTATTCAGAAATTCTTTCTGAAACAGATGTGAGACACCTGGTGATTTGTTGAAATTAAAATTTGTAGCATCACCTCAAATTTGGGATTTCTTCCAGGAGAATCATTAGCAAAAAGCTGTATTGCACTTGTTTGATAACAGGATTAAAATTTACATTTATTTGCAGCATTCGGAAAAAAATCAAAAATTCTTGTGTGAAAGCTAGAAGGAGACAAAGCACGATACTTGCTTAATCATTCTCTGAGAAAAACCATAAAAAGCTAATTATTTAAATTAAGTTGGGGATTTCTTATTTTTTCCAAGAACACATTGGTGACTACTCTGCTCATAAGAAAGGCTTTCGCAGAAATGAAGAATACAATTCCCAGTAATAATTTAGGGTGGTTTTGAACAATCCAGTTCGAGGAAACAGCCTCACCACTACGTGGGTTAAAGTGACAACGTTCTTGGTCTCAAACATAAAAAAAAAAGTGCGCGAATATTGCCGCCTACTGGTGGATGTAATACTAACAGCCATCTCCAAAAATATGAATGGCAACACTGCTGTCCACTGTTAGTGCAGTCTGCTCCCCTGTCATATTCAGCGGGTTTGATTCAGTCGAAAGTGGTCGCACTGAACTTGGTTCTCAAAATTCAGCTCAAAAACTACTTTAACCTTACCTCTCCTCCATAGCATTTTCTACATCTGTCCCTGCCATTTATGGAGATGAAGTACTGCTTTCAGCTGTCGTACTACGTTAAAGCACAACATGATGGTTTTATATTTTTTACACATCATGAGCTGTGTGCTCCGATGTTCATTTTATTTTATTTTAGAACAGAATCTAACCTCATAGAAAGTTGGTAAAGGTTATTTGGCATTCCCAAGAAGGAGGTGGCCCACACTGCGCGTTGTCATCAATTTGAACTTCTCCCATACAAGACCTGTATATTGATTGAAAATGTTAGCAAGCAATGGTTTAAGAGAATGCTACATTATTCGAAACAATGTGAAAGGAAGCACTTTCCCTATGAATGTCTGTTCGTGAGAGCAAGGGGGGAAAATGTTGCGCAACTTCCCAAGCATGCGCAGTGACCACCTCCGTCTTCAGAATGCAAAAAAAAAAAAACACTGGGAAAGTTTACCCCCCTCACTCAAAAAGTGGAGCCTAACTGCCGTGAATATTTAAAAACTCAGTGTTTTGGTGTTTTGAGTACTGTGAACCAGATCATTCTGGCGTTTGCCAATGGCGCGTGTCACTTCAATAGTCTGTCGCCGAAACGACGTTAATTGTCTCGAGCAGGGACTATATTTTGAACATCATTTGCACAATGTCAGTCGCTACACTTCTGGACGAACTTAGGAAGTCTCGTTGCCCTGCACACTCTCTTACACTACATTTAACTGTAAGAGCAAAACATAACAATCCTTTTTTCCAAGTGTTCTGTGAAACCAAGCAGCGTGTGAGATGTAGGCCACGTAGCGGTCCGAGGAGCAATGAATTGAAACATTGAAACGTAGTTAAAAACACACATACTCGTTAAACTTCGATAGAATGCTGCCTGGCACTGATTGTAAAAAAACTTCATATCCAATTTCTTTGCAACTTCACGATTGCATTGATGAAAATTTTGATTGTAATGAGTATATACAGTGGCTGAGGAAGGATGAAATGAAGGTGTTAGGAAAAAATTAGTAAGACATTTTCCAGAAAAAAAATACATGACTACAGATGAGAATCTAGCCTACAAAATCTTCAAGAACTTAAGTGGACTTTTGTTTATTTATTTATTTATTTATTTATGTACCACCTGGAAATGTTTAACAGCTCAGGTTTGCCACCATGTGGTACCACCTGGTAATGCTTCCAAAATATCCAGGTTTGCATGAGCAAGTGTGCGTTTCCTATCAGACTGCTTCATTGGGTCCTTTCATTGCTCTTATCGACATCATAAAAAATAATAATAATAATAATAATAATTCACGCAAATGTAATGCAGGTTGTGTTGTACAATGCTCTGGATATTAAGAGAGTATTGAAAAGCAATAGGCTGATGAAATGTGATGAAATATTAAATACAATATTTCAATATTTTTGCTTATAGCATAAACCAACTGGGGAAAAATCCAATCTGATTTAAACTGATAAGATGAAAAGTTTAACATTTACAATATTCTCTAAATTTGTCTCCTTTCCTTATTTCAGTATGATCCATGGATTATAAAATGCGACTGCTTTAAAATTCAGAAAAGTGCACGTGTTACCAATCCATCAAGTGACTTCAAATGCCAATTAACATAACAGGGCCTTGACGTATACCTTCCAATCTCTCACAACTTTACGCAGATCATATTACTGTTTCATGCAACTCGCATAGGACGGAAATGTCGCGCGACCAAAGGGAAATATTTTGTTGCTAAAACACAAGAACCGCTTTTCAGACTCCTGCTGTTCCAACTACCAACGCCACGGAAAGGTTATTTATAGTCGTAAAAGTGAAGCAGGTGTACAAATAAATCTCCAACCAATCTTGTTATTGGCTACTTTGCGTTTAACGACCACCGCGGTGTAATTCTCTCTTTGAACAGAGGACAATAATGTTCTGAAAATGTAGATTTTTTTTAAACTAATTTTGGTGGTCTGTAGTTGCGCCTCAGCTTTTATGAAACGTAGACTATGTAGCTCAAGCTATTGCCAATATTTGATTTTAATCACAGTTAAAACTCTAAGTAACCTCAAGCTATCTACATTGCCATATTATCCGTAAGACAACATTACACTATTAAACTGTCATACATTTTAGATGTGCAGTGTGACTACGACGGTCATGAATTCAAATTTAGCGGATATTTGCAAACATTAGGTTCCAGGAAGGGATAAAATAATTCAGTTAATTATGCTACATTTAATACCTGCACATGGTCCACAGTTTTCAATTAAAGACATTACCCAATGAAAAGAGTTTACATATTCCTTTCCTAAGTCTGTGACACGGGATCACTCCGCTTGATTTCAAGTCAATCGGTCCTCCCAAGGCTGGCTAGCTAATATCTTTACTGGAAAAGATCAAAGCATTCTTTGAGTGGATATTGTACCCAGGGTAGCAATCTGGCTCACTTGCCGTAACCCTGCTAATAAATTAAGGAGGAAGAGAAACCAAGAGCTGCACCTGCACGCTTGACATCTTCACCACATGCACATTCGCTCTATTACAGGTCCCCGTGTCCAAAACAGAACATACGCGTCATTTGTACGCTTGCTTGTGTCTAATGGGTCATTTTTTATCGGCTTCACAAATCCAGAAGAGGACGCATTGAAATTAGCTGGCTAGTAGCTTATATCCGTGGCGCCAATGCTTTAAATTGAATTAGGCCTACTTACATGATTGCTAAGACGTAGCAGTTATCGTCCAGGCCGACAGAATGAGTAAGAAATATAGCAGTCGTTGTAAACTCTTTTAACGCACATGCATGTGTTCAGAAAATGGTCAACGTTAAATCAGCTGAGGTAAAAATATTATGAGTATGAACGTGTTTTCACTAATTTAACTCTATTGCCAAAACAGCATCTTTGTCTACATAAGCCTGCCTATATCAATAATTTATTTCGAATACTTTTTTATTTTTATTTTTATTCATTCCTATAGGCCTTAACCCCAAGTTGACGGCTGTTAAAATGCATCATTGTCATTGTAAGTTATTTTCGCAAAAATTGCATTGGCGGCTTTGACGCTGTTTGATGCATTTTCAGCCCGAACCTACCACAGTGCGCAATACTTTCCGGGCAATATCGTATTGGAACCCCTGATAATAGTCACACACTTTCTGTGCTACATCTTTTGACATAAAACACAAGAAATGATAAAACTACCCAATGACATGCCAATAGCTTGACCTGTCTTGCAGCAAAATTATTGACGAATTGACCACCATTATCTCATCTATTCGCTCGCTCTTAAAATGCAATTACATGGCTTAAAGCACTATTCAATTTACTTTATTTTTTCCAAACCTTATATTCGAATTTAGAATTCCAAAACTCTCAACAGAACAAATGAAACAGTAGGCCGAAATTAGACAGCTGGACTACACATTTCCAAAGCAAGTCTCTTTTTTTCACCTTGGAAACATTGCCGTTTCAGCATGCTTAAAATCGATCAGCTAATGAAATATTCCCTGTGGTTAAAGTAAACACAAATGTTAACTGTTTTTAAATTAGCCACGACGGACTGTGTTTTTCCTATTGCTTGGTGTCACTTTACAAGCAGAAGGACTCTTGATAAACACTGCCATGTAAGACCACGACCATAAGCCTTTCTAGTTGACTCCCAAGGGGGGCACTTGAAATTCCGCGGATATCACCTTTAAATTATGATTACAATCCAAACAGAAGCTATGGTCTCGGTCCTAAAACCGTCCTTTTTCTATTCGTTTAGGCGAAATTGCTACAAGCCTATTGTAGGTCAGCAAGGACAAAACGACGGTTTTGTTTTGTACACGCTCTCATTTGCTGACTGTCTGTTTTTTTTCGCTGCTGCTCCATTTGTTGTGTAAACGTTATAATCGCATCAGATCTGTATTTTAAAACATTTTGTTAATCCATCTGCACATGCCCGTGAGTTCGTCTGAATGATAGCTGTACGGCAACAACAAATGTCGCAACACCTGCAACTTTTTTTGGCTCCAACTGTGAATACTTTCAGGGTTATTTATTTATTCATTCATTCATTTATTCTTCTTGTTTAATTAGGCTACTTAGGTAGCCTATGTCTGGGGAACTTTTGAAAATAATGAAGGAATATGTTTGCAGATAATGTACCTAAATACGAGTGCATTGTGGATTCGTGTAGTATTCATTCAACATGATAGCAATTAGACAACAATCCTTAACGGAATCGTGCCTCCAATAAGTAGGCTATATAAAATTTAAAAAGTCGGCCCAAAACAAAAGGCCAAGTTCTCAGAGTCTAGGTGGAAAATGGGAAAAAAATAAAATAAATAAAAATTGAATGGCTTAATCTAGAGACAGAAGAGATAGAGCTAGGAGCAAAAAGGGATAAAAAGATTATAATGACTGTGTAACAATGAACTCGGGATATGATTTGTCAAAATAAGACACGGTATCACCTTTCGTTGGACAGCTAGATGTTGTAGTTCCATTTGGTCATGAGCTGCCGAATTTCTAAGCCTGATCACTGAAGGCAAATTAGCAGTCTGTGACAAATAAAGATATACCATAATCATATTCATAAATCTGTAGCAATATAGGCTACGACTGCCGTCTCTGCTGTCGCTTTTATCTTGAAATAAATGCATCCGCGAGTTGTTTCTGGGAACAATTTGAATCACATGAAAATAGCTCACTTTGTTTTTGCATTATAAAGAACTGATTTGAATACGAATCCAGATTATTTTATTGGCCGATACATAGTTGGCTGTGCGGAGTAGAAATGTCATGGCAAATTTGTTAGTCTAAAGGTCCCATAAAAAGTGCGTCCATGAAACGTATACTTCTATGAAAATTAATATTACAAAAATATTTGGAAATTCGAATGACTTTGACAAAACAATTCAGTTTTAGTTTAGGTTATTAAATAATGAAAAACATTGTAGACCTATTTAAAGGATCGAACAGGACTCGAACAAAATAATTTGCTTCTGAGGTAGATTTTGTCAAGCTGTACTACATAGTGTGTTACTATTTCTTTGCGGGTCATATTATTACTGTGTTAAAAAATAAAATAAAATAAAATAAATCCAACTTATTCGGCTCTTCTCCTCAGGGGTCTGTGATACTGAAATAATTTGTCAGTTTTCATTAATCTCTCCTTTCGATGTATCTGAACCTGTTCCTCAATCTTAAGAGGATGGAGGCAATTCTTTAACAACCAATAAGGGGATGGCACTGAAAACGAGCCTATCAGAAGACGAGCGATGCACGTTCAAGCTGTCCATAGAGTAAGTGCCCATACAAAACCCCGTCTTCTGAAAACCTGAGGAGACAGTGGAGTGTCGTCAGAAGACAAAAAATAATAACAAGTGTTTGTTTTATTCGTCAGCCCCACACTTAATGACTACAGCTGAGCGAGTCCCAACAAGGAGTGCCTGTGGGATTCAACCCATTCCATTCTTTGAAAAAAGAAACTGAATTTCCTCAGAACTTAGTGGATTTTTCCACTTTTTAATGCGGTCACTGCACGTCTGTTGGTAAGTTTTAGGCTGGAAATGTGCATATAATTTTGAATCTAATGCGTTTAGTTCATTACCATGATGTTTATTTACCTGAAATAAGTATAATTAGATAATATTTAAGATAGAAATGATGTTTCTGCGGCGAATCTCATCCGTATTAGTACTTTCACTCAAGGTATCATTCAAGCGCTATTTGGACTGAACTAAACGGACGTCAATCACCTTCAATTCAAGGCATGTTTAATGAAATTTTACTGTAAGCTATCGTTTTCGGAAGCGTATCAACCGACTAACACTTTCTGTTGGTTTATGTTGCAGATAAAAGGCTGCAGGGGCTAGTTACCATTTTCCGACCTAAAACTTTCAAGAATAAGACCTGGGGAAACATGACGGATCTCGTCAATCCCGAGCTTGAAATAGACGTGGAGAGCCTTGAAATGGAGAGCGACGATCAGGGAGATTTCAGAACTCAATTGCCGGGCGTTGGAGAGGACGACACTGGCTGCAGAGAGGATGAAAAAACAGGCCAGATGAGCCTTGGATCAGGAGACCAAAGAAAACTTAGCCGAACCCCAAAGTGTGCCCGATGCCGAAACCATGGAGTCGTGTCCTGTCTCAAGGGACACAAGCGATTCTGCAGGTGGCGAGACTGCCAGTGCGCTAATTGTCTGTTGGTAGTGGAGAGGCAGAGAGTGATGGCAGCGCAAGTGGCATTGAGACGACAGCAAGCAACCGAGGTAAGTCAGCTGTTCACTGGTCAGCAAGCGCGTCTTCTGAGGAACTTCGATTTTCAGGAACACGTGCAGCCTGGTCACACTTCATATTTTCTACTGATGAGAGCATTGGTTCGATTTAGAAATGCATTTGACATGGAGAGTAGGCTTCCTGATTATTTAGCAGAATCAATAAAAGGTTAATCAAACTGCTGAAGGCATAGTGCACTGAACGCAAGACACTCATAACTGTACGAATTAGGCCATTATTAACTTTTCTAAAATAATATGTTAATCATGACCGGTTGGCCTATTTTGAACTGCGTTTGTGTAGGCTACATGCCGCATACATTTAGGCTACGTTTGTGTGCATTGAGTCGTTAATGTTGTTTACTCGATATGTCAGCTTTGTGAATTGAATTCAGACAGAATAGTCCTATAACATCGTAAAAAAACAAAGGACTTTGTTTCAGGTATAGCCTAAAACACAGCCGTCAGTATAGTTAGGCGTAGGCCCACTTTATATTAGTTGTGCTGACAATTCGTTCCTTATTATTTTAGGATAAGAAAGGCATTTCGGGGAAGCAGATTCCAGCAGAAAGGCGAACTATCTATCAAAGACATCTCAGGCCTTCAACTATGCTGGCAAAAAGTATTCTTGAAGGTAAGGCAAATCGCCTCGGAACTATGTTTTCACTGGAAAAGACTGAATTTTGAATCTCATTTTCCGAATGATCTGTCTTCTTAATCTCTTATGCCCTCTGTATCCCGCGTCTTCAGATCTTTCTTGTCTTTCCTCTTTTTCTTCTCTTTCATAGCTGTTCTTGGAAATCTGTTCCTTTCCCAAAAAAGCGCGTCACCTCGAACAATTCTTCCTGGGACATTTTAACTGCAGTAAGCGGACATTTATCTAAAAGTTGAACTTCTCGAGAATATTTTTACAATTTTGCAATAACATTTATGGAAATGCGGAAAATTATATGAGAATTATGTGACAAATAAGTAGCCATGACAAAAACGTTTTAGTTCACCGCATTGTCCCAATTGAAGGGCGTGATCCTTATGCTGTAAATTCAATGTCATTAATTAGAAAAGAGTAGGCCTATTCAGTAATGTCAAGATCTCACCTCATGATACATTCCGGTCTTACATAATTTAAATTTCAAACACTGCAAAATGTAAATAATATATTAAACGTATTTTGATTCTCCGTCAGTTTTTCTAATTAGGATGAGTAAAATTTATTCTCAATTGGTGGGATCACTTTCAGTCCTGCGTGCTGTTTAGCTGTGGGTTAACTTGTACATAACCTAAACATAAGAACAAAGGAAAGAAAAAAAATCTTTTACTAAAAAAAAAGCTAAATTAAATGGTTCAGACGTGAAAATGTGAGATATAAATCTGTGGCAAAACCTGAGAACCATTTTCTTTTTGCATGAAACTCTACTGCTGATAATAGCATGTGTCCGCCTCATAATGGAGTCTAAAGATGCATGAACATTTGAACATAGGCACACATGTCTAATGCCGCTTTGTTTCCCTGAAGGATATCGTCCAGTCCAGGCAGACTCGTTCATGGGGGGAAGCTCGTCTCTGCCGCCCCCTCTCAGTGACCGGATGAGGAAGAGGAGGGCCTTTGCTGATAAGGAGCTGGAGAGTATCATGCTGGAGCGGGAATACAAAGAGAGAGAGATGCTGGAGTCCAGTCAGGCCACCGCTGCCTCTCTCTTCCTCCCCGGCAGCATGGTCCACGCCGCCGAGTACAACTCCTACAAGACGGCCTTCTCCTCCTCTCAGGTGGAGCCCCCACCCAAAGACCTCTGCAGTTTCCTGCCCGGCTGTCTGGACATGTCCATGCAGTACTCGGGCGGAGGAAATGTGGAGCTCATCTCCTCCAACGTTAGCGTAGCCACCACTTACCGGCAGTACCCTGTCCCTCCCCGCTTCTCGGTCTGGCCCAGGGGGAACAACATTGGCGATGCCCTTCTGTACCAGCAGTGCCTCCTGAATGCCACGGCCGTCCAGAACATGAAGCCCGGCTCGGTGTGGGACCCTAAAATGATGCCGGCCTCGGAGAGCCACTCGCCGGAGCAGGACGGGGCCGCAGCGGCTAAGCACGAAGGCTCGCGGGCAGCCCTGGAACCTGGCAACATACCGCAGGCTCTGGCAGAGCAGCAGGGGACGCTCTCGCAGGGCCCCAGGGACCGGTCGGCCTTCTCCCCGCCCAAGCGCGGCTTTGGGCAGGCATTTCCCAACACGTCGCCCCTGGCCCTCGGTCAGGAGCACGTCCTGAGCAGACTCAGCAAGGACAGCGCCAAGCACGCCCTCTCCATGAAGCTCAACTCCTTCCACACGCTCATTCAGCAGACTCTCAGCGACAAATCAGGGGCCGAGCTCAAGGGCCCCAACTGCAAAGAGCTCCTCGAGGAGGCAGCACGAAAATACAGAGAGGGAGCCGCCAAAGACCTCCAAAGTCTCAAAAGTATGGACATATATTCCAAAGATTACACATCCAAGCAGGCCGTGACCAAAGTGTCATCCAGTGGTTCATTGTCTTTCTCTGTTGAGTCCATACTAAAGAGGCCATCACCCTCCATGACTCGAGCATCACAGTAATAAGGTAGCAGAACATTAGCATATCCACACCGCCTCTTACTTCAGTCAAGATGAATTGACTGACACAATCCCAATGTTCCAATGTTAGAATGTGATTATGAAGACTGCTGGTCAAGTTTGAGCAGATTCCTCAGTGTATATATTCAGCTGTAAATACAAGCATGTTTTATACCAATATTATATGAAAGATATTTAATTGCATTGGTCTTGATGTTACTTTTACTTGTAAGTTGTTAGTCAGAAAATGCACCTATACTGTCAATAAACAATTTTATATTCCAAAGCTGTCCTTCAGCTTTATTTGAATTATTTCAGCTTTTGAATGTATGTTTATACTTATCTAAACAAGCTAGTTCAGACATCTTGGGTATTAAAGAGCATAAATCCAGTTTTATATTACTTTCAATGAAAATTGGTTATGTACTGGGAAAAATATAAAAAGGAGCTCATGGCCTAATTAAAACAGATGATTCAGTGGGCTTACTAAGTTTAAGTTACAGGTTTAAGTAGTTATAAATGATTACTAAACAGCTCATTCTTGAGGGATTGCATGTTGGTGATTTAACACACCACATCAACTAAAAATTTAATCTAAAGCATACAGTGGTGTGAAAAATTATTTGCCGCCTTATCGGTTTCTTCCATTTTTGCATATAAGTCACACTTGAATGTTTCAAAACATCAAACTAATTTTAATTAGAGAAAGATAACACCAGTTAACATCAAATGCAATTTTAAAGGATGATTTCATTAATTGAGGAAAAAAGCTACCCAACAACACTGGCCCTATGTGAAAAAAGTAATTTCCCTCTTGGTCACTAAATCAAGCAACTAAACAAATTAACCTATTAAGTAGGCAAATGATGCAGTGCATGATGCCGTAATCTAAGAAAAGTAAAGAACAGATGGGAAACAAAGTTGTTGACATCTAGTGGCCTGGAAAGGGTTACAAAGCCCTTTATAAGGCTCTAGGACTCCAGCATATGATAATATATATATATATACAAATGAAGAAAACAAAACAAGTCATGAACCTTCCCAGGAGTGGCCAGTCTCTCAAAATTCCTCCAAGAGCGCAGTGACAACTCATGTAGGAGGTCACATAAGAACCCAAACAAGCATATAAAGAACTGCAGACCTCACTTGCGTCAACTGAGGTTAGTGTTCATGAATCCATGATAAGAAAGAAACGTGGCATATGGGAAAAAAATGGCGTCCTTGGGAAAACTGCAAGGCAAAAACCAAGCTGACCGAAAAAAGAACACGAAGGCTTGTTTCACACCAGCCAAAAAAATATCTTGGTGACCCCCAAGACTTCTGGGAAAATTTTCGGAGCACTGATCAGTCAAAAGCGGAACTTTTTGGGAAAAATGGGTCCCATTACATCTGGCGTTAAGTTAACTCTGCATTCCGCAAGAAGAACACCAGTCATGCCAACAGTAAAACATGGTGGTAATAGTTTCATGGTCTGGGGCTGCTCTGCTGCTTCAGGACTAGGGTGACTTTTCATAACTGACGAAACCACGTACTCTGCTCTCTACCAGAAAATCCTGAAGGAGAATGTCTAGCCATCAGTTTGTCACCTAAAGCTCAAGTGTAGATGGGTTATGCAGCAGGATAATGATCTGAACCGCAAAAACAAGTCCATTTCTGAATGACTCTAAAGTGATGAAGCAAAGGTTTTAAATCACTTAGTCAGATTCTTGACATGAATCAGATTGAGATACAGCTGCTTGACTTTAAACATGCAGTTCATGCTCAGAAGTCGTCCAATGTGTCTGAATTGAAATAATTCTGCAAAGAAGTGTGAGAAAGTTCCTACACACTGATGTGAATGACTCACTTCCAGTTATCAAAAACATTTGATTGCAGTCGTTTATGCCAATGGCAGCACAACCAGTTATTAGGTTCAGGGGGGCAATTTTTTTTAATGTGCGTAATGTGTGTAATTATTCTTTAACTTCAATCAATGAAATGGTCATTTCAAAGCGTCATTTTGTGTTAGCTCACACACTGTCTTTATCTAGTATTTAAATTAGTCAGATGATCTCAAACATTTAAAATAAGGAAAATTAGTGGAAATCCAGAAGAGGGCAAATACTTTTTCACAGAACAGTATTAACTGAGGTTTGGAGGACAGATATTGCTGATATTTATCTGAAAATAATATCACTGAACAATTAGTGATCAAAGTGCATTTTTACAATTAAAATATTAAGTTATTTCCTTTAAAATGTATGACTTAATTTTTAATCGACAGTCTGGGCAGGGACATGATTAGTCTTTTTCATTATAAACATATTAACCCTGATATTTGTAGTTTAAAAAAAAAATGCAGATTGAATGAAAAATATAACCACCTTTGTTGATGCGCTCATGTGTTGCATTAATCACACTTGGAACATTAATTCATTTTGTCCTTCACAACCCATTGCTTGTAGGTACATAAAATGTCACTAAATTTATATTTATGTCTAATTATCCTTTTTGTCAACCGCATATATCCTTCCCACTGTTAATGCTTACTAGGCCTAGCAAACCCTCTATATGCCAACTTATGCCCTGCAATTTTCACATGCATACTGTATCAAACAAAATGTGACAGACCCTGGACCAGTAACTTACATACCTATGACAAAAACATAAATTAACATTATATTTTTGGCATTGGGATCTTTTGGATAAATAAGACTTATTCCTCAGAACGAAAATCTGGACTAAATTTTCCATAAAAACAAATGATTGGGGGAAAAAAGAGAAAAAGAAATCAGGCATATCCATCACCTCATGTGCATTACAGATGCAATGCAGTTTTCAGTAGGGAAATGTGATAAGGTCATAAATTTTACGTACTATATACATTTTAAAGAATTTCCGATTAATACCATAGAGCAGCAGACTGACAGAGGTGAACATGGAGAGTTGAAGACACATGGTGAAAGAGAGCCAAACATAGGTTTTATGTGAATGGGAACACTGTGATCCATGGGGTTAACACAAGACATTAAAATCTGAAAGACAAGCTAAATCCTACTTGGAGGAATCTTTTGTCTGGTATGAGCGCTCACTGTTCACATACTGAGGGGGATGTCGATGACTCCAAATGGTAATAGCTCGTTACCAAATGGTTTAATAACAGAAGTTCTTTATTCCAAATATGAAGCTTTACGCTCGAAGGGAGTGAACCTGCGGTCACTGCTTAAACAGAGTCTCCGTGAACAGTCAGATTGTGAATTATGTCGCGTGTCTTCGGCTGGATATGACTGGAAACGCAAGCAGATTTTATTGAAGAGCAAATGACTCAATGGGGAGAGCACTGGCCTGAGCAAAGGTGAGGCAAAGTTTATATATTTTTTTCTTGTGAGCACATATCCAGCTACAAACCGAAATGCGTTTGACACTGTCACTGAAGGGAACTGAGAGCCAAAACCTATTTCACTGTCCCATTACTTCAAAAGTTTGACCTGTTCCCCCCGGCCAACTTTAGTGGAAGACTCCAGTGCAACCGTAACCATCCAATGCATAATAAAATCAAGCCTTTGTCAATCCAGCCAATTATTTTGGTTATCATTGCCTTTCACATTACACAGCCCCTTTCTTTGAGTAAGTGCCTTCCGTCAAACCTAACAATAGCAGTGTACTCAAAATGGATTAAATGTCATTACAGGTGTTTTATGCTCCTCATCGCTCATATTTATTTATTGAGGCTGTTGGTGGGAAGATATTGATTTGAATATATTTCAGTGAGAATAATTGCTGCAAACAGCCACTGATAGAAATCTGCTGATGCTCACTGAACAGATTCAATCTATTCCCAAAGTGTCTAATTCAGCATGTTTGCAAAGTGTTGACTTGCATATCAATCAAGCGTATCTGTGTCCACTTACCTGTCTCATATGACAGTTTCACTGAATCTGCTGTTTCCCACGCCCCCCACCCCACCCCAAAAAAAAGCAGGAGTTATACCTGAGATTACATTTGGTTTCAGCTGAGGTATCCATTCGTGACCAAAGAGGGCACGGGCATACGTTCACTTTTGCTGTCCTCTGTCAGTAAGATTGTAGGTCCCTAGTTAAATATGACATCAAAGTTACGATCATTTTCATACATTTTTGTCAAAATTTTTTTGAAGAAAATATTTTAAGGAAAGCATTAATTGTTCATATCTTTTCCTCGGGATTATGGGTACTGAATTAGCACCAGCTCTCACAGACACCATGGCTGTTGTGAGTCTCTGTAGTGAGAAACAAGACTTACTTCATCTCTCAGGTCCAGCCTCATGAGTCATGCCGGCTCTCTGCTCTCCCATCGCTAATGTATTGGCCATAAATATGGTGATATGTGCATCTGTAAGAATTTACATTGGGTTTGCACTTGCTTCCTGATTGTGTTGATTGTTTTTCCATAACCTGCACAATACTGTGTAACTATGGAAGCCCTGGTAATAAACAAAGTTATTCACGCGAACCTGCCCATAGTTGAGATATATTTGAAGAATAAGTTGTCTTTTTGCATTCACCCTATAAGCAAATGGGGAAAGGACAATAACTCCTGTATTTATGGTCCCTTAGAGATTGTACTGCATGATAGTCAGACCTGTGGCAAATCAAAAACCGATTGGGCGACTCATGACTCTTCTTTAATGGCCCTGTTCAAGCATAATTCTGGTGGAGGCTGTCAGGTTTTCATTTTATGTCACCTGTTACTTGATGGAATCCATAATACCTAACAAACTGTCCAGAGCCTTTAGAATAGCCTTACAGCATCAAAGATCCACCACCATACTTTAGTGAGGTTGAGATTCTTTATGAAACAACCGTCTGTGTTTTTACGCCAGGCCTTTAGTATTTATCGGCAAACAGCTTTTATTTTGGTCTCATCTGACCACAGAATCTGGCCCCATTGGATATTCCAATAACGATAGGGAAACTATTGGCAAATGAGTACATTTTTTAGCTCAATAAAGACTTTATTTCTGGCAACTGCCAAACCTCTTGGAGTTGAGTACATGACATCTGATCATAGTTTTAGAGACTCTGTGACCTCAGGACAAAATGAACATTAGTAATTCTCCAACTGTGATACTTGGAGTTTTCATTGACAGTTGAAACATCCATCTCACAGTGCTTGCATTCAAAATAGGCACATGATCTCTTCTGGGCAAATTTTTAACATTAAAATATGATCAGCAGTGTGCATGACTAAGGAATTATAGCAACAAAATTCTGGTGCACAGTAAAAAAAAAAGATGCATAAATAAATAAACAAAACTCTGGCACTCATTGAAAAGCAAAACACCATTTATTGTGGGCAACATGAACGCATCTCAGCAATCAGCTGTCATTAACTGATCGTGGCTATTTGCTGAAACGCGTTCGTGTTGCCCCCAATAAATAGTGTTTTGCCTTTCATACGCCTTAAACTTTTGAATTATTGCCCCTATAGTTTGGGGACAAGAACACTGACATACACGCGCACGTGCGCACATGAATGCACACACACTCACACACAGACACACAAACGGACGCATACGCAAACACACATGTACATACACACGCACATGCGCAGACACACACACAGGGTCCCCTTCCAAGTGTTCTCTCGTAATTTATTTTTCAGGGTGAATGATTTAGCACAGAGGTATATGACATGCTACAATACATTGCACATGAAGAATCTATTAAGCTGAATTCTATGTGAACCCTGCTACACAAAGTGCACAAGTACAGCCTTATTTTGACTTTGAAAATAAATGGCACATACAGTATTTAGCATTGAGCGGCAATGGGCATGACCAAGAAGGATAGGATCCCTATTCATTTTACAAAGGTATGCAGCTTTGTTTATCTTCTCCACCAGCAGATTCGACGTTTAAAGAAAAAGGATCACACATTCCTGAAACAAAACTGGTAATACAATAAGAAATGTGTTGGCTGAGCGCTTTTGATGAGTGTATGGCACTTAATTACCATGTTTTCAAGGCTGGCAGGTCACTGTGCTTATACGAGCGCAGGCAAACCAGCATTAATGCTGTGATTTTGGTCTTGTCTTGTTTTCTGTGTTTTTGCCATGTCTTTTCTTTATTCATTTTCCTGATTATACATCCCGGGTTTTCTCTTCATGCCATTTCAGTATTCATTGCACTTTCGTCCCCCCTGTCTTGTGATCAGTATGGTACGCTCCGTCTCCCCAGTCTGCATGCCTACTTGCTTCGGGTGATTTAATTGGTTTCTGGTTTTTCACATAATTACTTCAATTCTCGTTTACTTCCTTCACTCTGCTTTTCTTGATTACTTATAATACTACATTTATATTTTGTATTATACTTACCAACCAAACTAATATTGTAGATACCACTAACCGACTAATAAGCACTTGGGTAATTGTCAAGCTGCACTGCTACTAATTACTACTAACACGATCTCAGCACTTGCCCTGTTCTAGTCTCCGCCCTTGGCTTTATTGTCTCTGTATCTCCCGGTGATTCCACGGAATCTTCCGCACGTGCTTAATTGCTGTCCTGCACTCCTTGTTCTGTGCACTTAGAACTCCCTGACCGAAGGAGTCTGTTTGTCATAGGTTCTCAATGTGATTCCTATCTGTGTCTTGGCTTTTGCCAATCATTGCATTAAGGACTTCCCCATGTATTCTCCCCCGTGTAATTAGCTGTCATCCCATTTACCTGTTCCTTGGTAGCATGTGACTTCCCTCTTGTCTACTTAAGGTCTTTCACTGCAGTGCATTCTTGTCAGAACGTTGATCCTTTCTTTCAGTGCCGAGTTCCTAGTACGCCTATCTGATTGATTACAATTCAACATCCCTTTGCCTGACCTTGAGTTTGCTTGAGCCCTTTTGGATTTGTTTGCCTGTTCTTGTTTTTGACCCATTTTCTGCACGACCATTCTACCCGCCTGCCGCCCTGTGTATGACCACTGGCTTTCGTACTCTGACAACCAATTCCTGGATAGTGATTCTGTACGGTGCTCTGTGATTTTCTGGACATCGACCCCTGCTTTCGTTTTTGGATTTTGATTTTTGTCTCACATATCTGTACTGTTGCAAACTGTCTTCCAGGCTTTGAACTTGGACTGAAATGTTTTTTGGATCACGTATTGGTTCGTTATTGGTTCCTGTACCAGATCGTACCAATATCGGACTGTGGTCTCGTCTGTTCTTCTGTCACTCTCACTCTCAACAGCTGGCAGCCAGGGCTGAATGCTGAGCAAATGTATATAATCAGCATTAGTAGGCCTTTCATTTTTTCTGGTGTGTATGCTCAAACAAGTGTAGTACTGGCCAAGTCAGTATTGTGAAAGTGGCAGACACAAGCCAATATGCTGTATCCATCATTTGTGAAAATGGAGAAATTGGCAACAAAATTTCAGCTTCTTGTCTTTTTCCAGAAGCATGATTATTACAAATGGTTTTGAGACCGTGCGAGTGATTTTAACCCCCTGAATTATAATACCGTCGAATCTGCATCACTATTGCTGCATCGCATGGCTCTGTCAAACTGTCAGCCATATTAGGTAAAACTCCACTTCTTGTCAGCTACTGTTGGAGTGTTCAATGGTTGTACCTCTCTGAGTCAGTGCCGTTCTCAATATGAATTTGGTCTAATTCAAGTTGGTGTCTGTTATTGGCACATTCCAGATCACTGGGACCCAATGACACCATCTGCGCCACTTTTTTTTTAATCTATGTTTTAATTCCACTGCAATTTTCTCAAGAGTTAATCCAATAAATAAAGCGACGTAAATAAGAGCAATAGAATACAAGTGCATATAATTGTCCGTCAGTCATAACAAAGAAATATTTTGAATATTGCAATTTTTCATTTTGAAAAGCAGACTCTTTTTTTGGAGTTTATTATGTGGTCAATACATTTCAGTGGTATGGCTTAATCTCAGCCTTCAACTCTACCTCATTCCTAGAAATCTACAGTCCTACAGGTGTTTATTTTAAAATCTATTTTGCTTGAATGCATCTATGAATTATATGGCCGAGAAGATTGCTTGCTGTTGAATGGGATATGCTTTGTATGAGTAGTAAAAACCGGTGTAATGGTTCACCTGCAGGAACTGGGTTGGGCTGTCCTGCACCAGGCCACTGTTCTTTTCTTTTTTGATCTGATTGCTTTTGTTAAAAAGTAAAATTCTGAGTCACACAAGTACATAAGCAAATTTTTTTAGTGTTTATGCAAATTTCTGTAAACATTTTGATGACACAAGCGAGCCCTTCCTATAACAACATTAATGATTAAAATTTGACCTTGTGTTGACTTTCTTAGTCATCGAAAACCGCAGTCGATTTCTTGAGATGTCTATGTCATTATGTGTAAAACTTTTGTTCTGCATTGTGTTTGGAAAACAGGTTTTCTCTGCCCTTTGATATCTCAGTACGATTATCAGAGAACAAAACTATCTTCTGTTGTCACTGAAGCCTGCATTTACATTTGCTATTCCAAAGCAACATGTAAATCCTATGTAAAAGAACAACCTGCTCCAAAAATAATATGCCTGATTTTACTTAAAGGACATTGCACTACACCGACCAACAGTAGATTCTGTGGCTTCAGGCTGGTATTATTTGAACAATGTTTTGCCGCAGTGGAACAAAATAATTGAATAATAATCAATTGCAAAGGTATTACTGTAATTATGCTGAACAGTTCCAAACATACTGAATTTTTTACCAGACTTTGAAGCAAGAAAAATGCATGCGGATTCAGTGGGGCTTCTATGGAATTTATTTTTGCATTATTTTTTGGGCGGGCATTTATGTATTCAGAATCAGGGATTCGGTCAATTCCCCCTGTAGCAGCTTATTAAATGTTTACAGAATGTCCATACAGTCATATTCAGAAAAGAGTAATGTCCTACCACTCTTTTTGCATGAAGAGTTAAAAGGGCTTACTTTGTGGTGATTTAATCCACTTTCATTTACTGGATTTGCATCCCTCAGCCAGACTGTATTCAAATGTAATTAATAATGTATTAAAACTCTCTCTGATAAAGAGTTAGTTTTCTGTATTAGATTATATCTTCAAATTGTTTTGATATACCGCCTCATCAGAATTATAGGGTTCTAACTGACATTTTGGTCAAAATTGAGTCAAATATTGCACATAATTGGTAATAAATGGTTTTATATAATGATTAAGTATAGGTAGTCACTTCATTTGTTACATCGGGTTCAGATCAGAATTACAAAGTTCCAGTTACCTAGGTGTACACTGAGCAGCCAAACTTTTCAAGCTAATTCCTCAAAACTTTGTAAATGTTTGTTAGAACCCTGTAATTCTAGGGTATCCATAGAATATGTATGATTTTTAATTTTGTCTTTTGAAAGCAGCATCCAAGAGCAGTGATGCTATCCTTGCAGTCGGTGATTGTGGCTGTGTGGGGTAACCCTACCTGGCTTTAACAAGGCTGCCAGCATTTGGGGTCAGAGCCCAAAGATCCCTCGGGGAAGCGCTGCTAGTAAAAGAGTTATCAGCTACTGCGCTGGGAAGGATGGAAGAAAAACAGAGCAGTGCTTTTCAAAGAGCCCCTCTCCTGCACTCCGGCGAGATCTCATCGGTGTCCACAAACCCACAGCTTGGGGTTAAGGGTGGGCCTGGAGAGGCTACTTGACTTCTGCCCTGTTTGCAGCTCTGTGATCCCCCCATCACACCTCCCTCCCTCCGCAGCGCTCTCTTGTGCCTGACCTGAGGCGAGAGTTTAAGCCCTCTCTCAAGCGACCAGGCAAAATAGGGCCTCGATGACAGACTAGACGATGCAGGCAAGGGGAATACGAGTTAGTCAATGAGAATGAGAAGTGGTCTCTGCAGAGGGTGTTTGCACGTGTGTATTTGTTTGTGTGCAGATTTGTATGTGTTTGTGAATGTCTTTGTCTGTGCAGATTTTTGTGTGAATGCGTGTAAGTTTGATAACGTGTGCAAGGGTGAGGACAGTGTGCTTGAATGTGTGCGTTTCAGTGGGTGTGCGTGCGTTCGTGTATAGGCCACACCGCTTTTTAGAGGTGGAATGTAAACAGAGGCTTTGCTTTTCATGTTGAGGGTCGTGTATTGGTGGGTGACGCTGCAAAGTGAATTAGGGGGATGACCCATGACACCCCATACCGAGTGATGTGTTACGCTGAGAGCTTGGTTGGTTAAGAATGCCCAACGGTCAGATTTTGTATCTTTTGGGAACAAAAAGGGAACTTCTTTGTTACCACTGGGCCATACTCAATATTAAAACAGTGTGATCTAGCTGTGAGGCCTACAGCTGTATTCCTAGAAAAGAGGAACTACAGCAAACACTGGATAGATGAGTCCACAAGATGTTGTTGCAGGTGCAATACTTTGCATTAATTCAATGTTGCATGGCATACTTGGCTTTTTAAGCATATCGCATTAAAGCGGCATACATCCAATCAGCCCTGCAACAAAGCTTTAACCTTGGTGGCAACCAAGTAAGGCATGTGCCACTGTGACACTTAGAGCATGTTTAGTCAATATTGAGTGTGCAATTCTTCATGTGTCTTCATAAACACACATTGTTTCCTGTACAACGCCATGTGAAGAAACAGGTTTACACTTACTATCTTATCAGATTTCCTTGGAGTGTCATATTTATTGTTGGGAACAGCAGGAACAAATGTGTTTTGGAGGAGCTTAGTGTTCTATCAACTGTCCACAAACCTGTGGGCTGTCTGTCGCCATCTGAATGACTCTTAGAAGTCCTAGAGAAAGCTTGGTTGTTGTCAGTTTGCGATCAAGTGCACATTTCCTGCCCATATTTGCAATGCCCTTCAGTTTATATTTGGTGTATCATACAGTAGATAACAAAATGGCTGTTTAACCGTATTTATTGTAGGTATGATTTATAGGTGGATCAGATACCAGCCGTTTGCAACTTTTAAAGTAAAGCTCACATTTTGATGTTATGCCCTGGTTTATTATTGTGTCAAATCACTTTTTTATGACCCCGGTCTATTGTATTTGGACGTGGAAAAGTAAAATTGACCAGTGCTTTGAAGGGCATATTTGGATTGTACTGATTTGTTTAATCTTAAAATATGTTTTAAAAAATGAGGCCCATTCCCCATATGTTCGTATACTGTTATGATATTTTGCACATGGATTGGAAATGGTTCAGAGAACGAATACAGAAACTGGAAACAAACAAAATTTTGGGTTGATCATAATCAAAAACAGGAACAAAAGCAATTTCTGTTGTCCCAGACACAAAGCATTGATCTCAATTTTAGATAATCACGTAATTACGTAAACAACGTAATTAACCATATCAATCATCTTTTTTGAAATAGTGATGGCAATAAATTTTTCAAAGGAAAATCTATACCGCTAGTGATTGACTTGTTGCCTGCATGAGTGATCTCCAGACTGCTTGGATGGCTTGTAGGCTAGCGTCAGATTTTACGAGCTAGCATAGCTATCTCTCTGGCCCATTTACAGTGAACTGGTGAGATATATTAACCAATTTCCGCAATCCTTACCTTATCCGAATTATTCACATTCCTGAAAGAGGGTGTGAAATAACCTCCCAGGATGCTAAAGAGATTTTCAGTATCTTGCAACTGCCAGCAATTCTTACGTTAAGCTGTTAACAGTTAACCATCTTATTTAATGAACTTTGATTCAAGCTTTTAGTTTTCAGCTTTATGTTCTTCAGAAAAAAGCTTATAAACAGGCTGCAATAATGCATGGTTAAACAAATAATTTCCCGACTGCTAAAGGGCAGCTAAAATGCCACCTTGGGTTGGTAAATCCAGCAACTCAATTGCCCGATTGGCTGAGTCAAAAAACCATTGATGTCATATTCAGAATTAAATGCAACATTATTTGCCCTTATCTCCTTCTGGTTGTGAAGGAAAGTAATTTTAGGGTGTGAACCAAATCACTATGTTGAGTTTGTGTTCATTAGCTAGCTAGCTAAATTCCCTGTCATTTTGTTTTACGATAATTTGGCATATAATAGTTAACTATCATAATAAGTTTGTTCACACGTAATGCACCTAGCTAGCTAACTCCTCAATTATCCACAAATTTTAGCCAGCTAGTGAACAGTTTACCCAGTCTCTCATCCGAAGGTTATTTTTACCCCTGCCAAATACTCCAATTGTGTAGTAGTAAGTTACTTGAAGCATTTGGGCCTATGAGCAGTACCACTACATAATACAGCAGGCACAAACTGTATTCTGATAAAGTTAAGTTACGTATATATCTTCATCTTGGTTATTTTTTACTTTATAGACCAGAAACTGTTCTATTTGAATCCCGTATAGATTGATAATGGATGGTCTCAGCACCATAGAGGTGACTATTTGGGCCACATGCCAATGAATCCAATCGTGCATGATATTGACATTTTATACAACAGTTAATTCCAACCAAGTAATTGGATTGGACGAGAGGCATTCCATGAAAGCTGATGATCGAGTACAACATCACTGGGACATATAACAGCAAAATCAGTCCCGTCACAGGTGTTTTAATAACCATTAATATCACTAATTGCCGACCACAAAGTTAGAGCTATATTGTTAGCAACAGTCAAGTCCTGTTCCATTTGTGGAACTATTTGCACTGACGAAGCCACATAACTGATAAATTACACAAAGAAATCATAATCTATTGTCGCTTATTGCCGTCAACTAATAAGTGGCATTTGTTGAATTGTTGTACGAAAGCAATATCACACTCAAGGTTGTGATGTTGTTGCTGAACATGATCATGGCTGTGATATCTTCGACCGCATCACAGCCATGATGATATTCAGTAACATCAAAACCTCGAGTGTGATATTGCGTAAATAACAGAAAAGCAAGTAATTGCGAACTGAGGAACATGAAAGTAATATTTAAAGTTAATGAAGTAATGTGTCATTATGATTTTTTTTTTATGTTTAAATGGTACAACCTAATTGAAAAATGTTCCTGTCAGAGAGGAAAATTTTCTGAGGGAACAAATAAAATGTAAAACTTTAGTTCATTTAATTTGATTTAATAATTGATTTAATGTCATTTTATTTCATTTAAAAGTAGTGGCCTAACCCAGTGGGCCTGTTCCCAAATTCCCAAATGTGTAAGTAGTGCCTTGCATCCTACTATTAATGTTGCTTAATGACAGCTGGAGCGCCAACATGTTTGAATAGTTTCTTTGCATGAGAACCAATTTTAGATTTTTTTCTGCCCCAGTTGTTAGGGATGTAGAGTGGGTTGGGCCCCAGGGGAGGGGCTGTAAGGCAACATGATAAAGGTAAATCCTGTGCATCACTCATTCAGCCTTGTGCAAAGCTGCAGTAAATTCATCATGTCTTTCTTTCTGATGCTAATTCGTTTTATCCTATATCAAAATCATTTTGTAAGGGTGATCTAATTTTGAAAAGAACATTATTAACCATTCCTCTATAAAGTTATCACTGGTTATTAATTAGAGCAGAGGTCTTGGAACACTGGAAAAAAAAATCGCAATGAAAAACTTTTGTTTTTAATCCCTGATCCTGCACAAATTTCTAATCGACTAAAATGTTCTGAAAACTATTGTGTACTGTTTGAAAAAATAAAGATGGGTAAAATAAAGTTATGGTCATTAAGCTGTTTCCTTCTTGTGCAGTAATGAATCGCACAATTTTTCGGGCCCTTCCAAACTCAAACAGATGTATAAAATATCTTAATTCCCTCAGGGATTTCTGTATCTTTTGAGGTGTATCATTCACCAATAAATATCTTGATTTGTGCGCTGTGTCGAATTCATCTTCTGAGAGCTCCAGTATGAAGAAAATGGCATAGGTGTGATGACCTGTCAGTTCACATGTGATAAGATTTAGTGAGCTAGGGACTGCCTTGGAAGGAAGAGTAAAAGCGCTAAACTAATCCATACCATAACTGACAGCGAGGAAGAAAGAATTTTTGTTGCTCTCTGTCACCAGGTGGTTTTCTTGCTTAGCTGGGTTATTTTTCATGGTGCGTTTTTTTTTTTTTTTTGGAGGGGGGGAGTCTCTCCCCTCAAAATCAACCTGAGACTGAGTCAACCGTAGTATAGATAGCTGCATCAAAACCAAGATGGCCACCTGTATTAGATCCAAAGGCACAGTTTAGACAACCTCACTCTTATGTCTCACAACTGAACAATCAGTGACAAAGTGGTTAAAGAAATAATATCATCCTCGCTCAAACTTGACCTTAAATGATACTTTTACATTTTTTTCTTGATCTCTCAAGAATTCTGAAATGAAAAAAATAAATTAATAAATAAAACTAATATTGAAAATATCAAGCAAACAGTATGACCTTTTCAGTCATTGTGCTGAAAGGTCATTGATTTCAGTCTCCAGCAGAGATTGTGATATATTCAGCTAAATTCTAATCATTTAGTTGTGATCTTATTCCTGTAAGATAGAAGCTCCAGTCCCATCGGTATGACCAGACGTGTGTGTCATTTCAGTGACTGTTACATTGAGTGGTAGAATATGCCATGCCACGGCATTAATACCTGCGTTTGCCTTTTGTGTCGCATGTCAACAGAACTGTCATTAGTTCATACAGTAAGCACAATAATTCATTGGACAGTGACACATTTTCATTTTTGTTCTGTACTCTCAGTACCTTAAGTTTGCAAGGATATATTAACAATGAGGCAGAGGTGTACCGGCTTTAATTTCAATGGATTTTCATCCATATCGGAAAAACCATTTAAAAATGACTGCACTTTTTGAACATGACCCCCAACCCTTTGGGATATAATGCAGCTTATGGTAATCACTTTTAACATTTACATGTACTCAGACACAGCCTTAAACAGAAATTATGTTTTTCTCGTAAAATATACATTTTCAGCCCCAATGTGAGCCTCTGTTTGGGGATTTTCAAGCTATTTTATCAGGTTATGGACATTTGTAGAAGGAGCCCAAAAATTAAATAACAAGTTAAAAATAAACAAGGTAAACTAAGCATCCATGGAAAGCATTTGAGTAATGTCACTGCAAGAGTTTAAAATTTCCTTATACAATGACACTGGAGGGACACTGATCATTTTGAGTTTAATGCCCAATTTTAAGTAATTGCTTGTTTTTCATGGTATTTTTGCAGCTTATTTGAGCATTTATTTAAGACACATACAGTCAGTCTGCATAATGAATAGAATATTGAATCAACATTTAAGTGCCTTGTGCTTGTTTTTAAATGTGGATTTTCAGTTGACCGCAATGAAACAAAAGCCATTTAATGCAGTTAGGAAAATTCACACCTGCAAGCTCTTGGCACGTGGCTGCAAGTTTGATCAAAGGCCATTTCAGGAATATATTACAGCCCCCAACCCAGTCTTCTGAGAGGGAGAGATGATATCATCCCACACCCTGCCACCCCCTGCCCTCAAGTTAGAAAAATTACCACAGATGTACTGTGCCACATATGATCTGCCACAAGATACACAACCTACCATATCTGCTATAAAGTCAGATTAAAAACCAGAAACATAAATAAACCGTTAACTTTGTCATGACATGAGAAAATAGAATAGGCATGCGTTCGTCTTAAAACTGCAAAATATATTTGTTCAGTTAAGTACCTCATAAAATATGTGTTCCAATGAAATTCATCAAGAGACCCTTTGAAAAGTGGCAGGGGGTCCAACATGTGCTTGTCAGCTGTTTGGGTCAGCCCAGCGCAGGACTTCATTTAGGGGTGAAGCCACAGATTATACTGTAGTGAAGCGAAAGATTTATGTTTTGTGCTGGATGTATGACTCTCGGGGGCAGCTCTTCTGAAGGGTGATTATTATGCAGGCATAAGAGAATATTTTATATGAAACACAGTTACTGTATGTTTATAATAATAATCACCACAGTGCCTTTCATGTTAGAAGTCTTAACAAACCCCAGGAAACATGGCTGACCCAGAGCTGAACTCTCCATGGTAGTTAAATGCAATATTTTTGTACAGTGTTACTTTCTGGACAAGTGTTTACTCCCCTTGACCAATAATCTGTCGGTTACATCATTACAGAAAGCTTCACAGAATGTGAATTTGATTTCAGACGATAAACGCCTGTGCTTGGATCTGTTATGAGAGCTATGCCGGATGGAGTTTCTGACAAGTCAGAGCCAACGAGGATCAGCAGAAGGCCGAGCAAGGCCTTAAAATGGCGGGTTTCAACCTGGAGGTCTTTTGTGGAGCACAAAAGAGAGTGTGATTCAGAGAGAAAAAACTCAGAAATTTGTTCCAATCGCCTACATTTTGTAATTCGCACAATTCTGCTCCCAGTCGGTAAAGGTGCTCTGTGAATTCCTCTGGCCATTTGATGGACAGAAGAAAGAGATGTTTGACCGTTCACTTTGCGATCACGCCTGGCATGTTCTGTTGCTCCGGAAAACATTTTCAATTCTCTTCTGTTTTTCTTCAGAAAGAGAACTTTCACATGGCCATAAAAACTGCCGGCTAGATACACAGATTTCTTGTAATAAACACAGCTTTTCCATAATCTGATGATGCCTCTTACACACAAAGGTTTAAGGGATCCCTTCAGGGTTTTACGAGCAGCATGACACACCATTATTCCCCTGTATTCCGAATACGCCTGACTCCTCAGGCTGTCAGAACGGGGGGAAAGCGTGATGCTAGCATGGTATTTTGGGAAAAATGAGATCATTTCCTTGTCCAATGATGGCTGAACATAAAACAGCATTATTTATGCCTATTGTTATCCAGATAGCATGAAGCAGTAGTTCTCATGTCAGAGGTTCTTGGTTCTTTACTTTAAGTTAGTTGTTCTCTTTTTTTGGCTTCAGTTGCATCATTTGGAAACATAATAAAAAGTTTTCAGCTAATGCAGAGCAAAGAAAAGTAAAAAAGGTGGAAGCACATTTTGTTTTGATGACTTGTTGACAATTAAAATTCTGTTTGTGTTTGTTGGTCTGGTTGTATCACCTGTCTGATGGCAAATGGTGACGCGATGTTCTGTTGACGAGACCTAAGATGAAAAATCCAGACAACATGCGTTTTTTACAGCATACTGGTCACACTGGTTTTCTCGCTGGAAAATTACTGCCCTGTTTCCTGCACACGTAAGGAGATGGGAAGAGGAAAGGCCTGTAGGAGACTGTGACAAGTATTAGTAGGTATTGTCGCATTTGTAGTTTATAAAAGCTTCTGATTGAATGATTCACTATCAAAGGGGTAGAATGTTACAGGACGCCCTTGGAGGAAATCTTAAAAATCGGATTCAATTTTTCCAAAGAAATTAAAAATGTTTTTTTTTCCACATGTGGACGGGCTATTTCGGAGCTGAAAATTGACATTTCATACTGCTAAGTATTCCTTTCATTGCCTGTATAATTGCTGACATTGACATCGTACCAAAGTCATTTTTAAAATTCACGACAATTGAAACATCTGCGGTATCGTCTGGTGAAAGCGCTGGACAATATTAAACCACCATGAGTGAGAAAGCGACTAACTGCCATTAAATGGGCTCAATGATAGGAAAAGCAAGCTGCTCATAATGACCCTTATTCCTTTAAAACGACCCCCTAAACGTTCAAGGATAAATAGCTGTTCTAGTGTGTCATGCATTGCTGCAATTGCTTGTAACAAACTTGACCCCATTAAACTTCAGTGACGCAGGTGGTCATGATGAACTGCGAGTCACAGTTACTCGTGGTTTGGTTGGTAAAACCATCTTAAATGGAGCTCTGCAGTCATGCCTATTGGATCATTAAAAGAGGTCGTTATGGTCGCAAGGCAAGTTACTACACAATCATATTGGTTGTACTATTTAAAATTAATCAAATATCACTGGATTTTAAATGTGGTAATTTAATTCAAAATATTGAACTCATCATCTTGTGCAGGTTCTCAGAGCTGTCCCAAGGTTCAGAGCATCGGTATCAATTTTGAGCAGAGTGAGGAGTAACTCTTAGCAGCAGCAGTTTACTATGCTAACAAAAAGTTGTTTTTAGGCCCAGGAACAGTCTTTTTTTTTTAATTCAAGAAATATTTAAGTGCTTTTTTTTCAGTTCAACACTTGCACTGGTACTCCTTAATGGTCACAGCTTCCAGAAATTGAGCCAGTCGTGTATTATACCCAGAGGTCTTGCACAATGAATGCTCCGTGATTGTGATGGTTAGCTTTTTCACAGTACTTGTGCATTTAAGACTATGATTCAGGAGAAAAAATGATGTCTTTCCCAAAGCTATACTGAGAGGACTCTTGATTAGACTGAGCACACTTCAGTCCCCTCTGTTCCATGCCAGAAATCCATTAGCATTGCACTTGTTTAGCTTCAAAATCATTAGCTTTCACAGTCATATATGTGGCTAATCAATTACATTCCATTTTAGGTCTTTTTAAAGATAAGCTTTCTTATGTCCGATTCTGAGTGTCACAATGTGATCAAAGTCACATTATCTGGACTCATTTTTTCTGAACCAACTTTTTCTCACTGTTAAACTCAGTGACGCGTTCCATTTCTTCACTGAACTGAGCTCATGAAGTCACAAGTTTGTGCATCTTTCTGATTCCTTTCATATTCACTGGACAGAGCTCAAACAAATTGCAAGGCCCTATGAATCATTATAGTTGGAGTTCTGGGCAGCGCACATCACACAGCATACAGTCAGCTCTGCTCCACATCCTGACCTTATCAAAACTGAAGTTCTCCGCATCTGTAATAAGTATCAAACTCCGTGGTTTCTTCCTCTTTGCCTGGTCTCTGGAGGACTCAGATATTTATGGGCTGTTCTGTCGCGGTCGCTTCATTCTTCTCCACGAACTTTAACACCAGCTGCTGGGGCACAGAACCTCAATATGGGACGGGGGTTGGGGCCTTTTTGGAGAAAGGACCCGCCGCTGCAAGACTCCACCCTGTGCTCTGGCGCACATACTTTCCAGAGGACACCCCGATGGGCCCGGCAGGGGGGCCTGACAGTCAGATCGTCCAGGAAAGCCATCGCAATGGGCCTTTCACAACCTTGGAAGGGGTAATTGCAAACAGATCTTCCTGCTCAGTTTCACTCTTTTCTTTGCCAATGGCATGTGACCCTGCTCGGACATTCCCCTGAATTGACTGGGGCTGTCAATCAAACTGACCTTATGTCTAGAAAAGAAAGATGCTTGACTTGCTCAAGATTTATTTATTCTTTTTGGGATGTCCTTTTTTATCCTAAGTGCATCACAAGAGCTGTATTATGTATTATGTTAATACTCTCTCTCTCTCTTTCTCTCTCTCCATCTCAATACCTCTCTCGCTTAAATTCATATCTAGAAGAGACAGAGTTTATATAATACTTAGCACAGTGCAGTTCCTGAGAAAACTGAAAATCAGCTACAAATAATGTGACTACCCTGAATATTTCAGTGATTAAGCTGAAATGTCTGGTGTTCATCTGAAAAAGCAGAGGGGGTTGAGAATATTTTTAAAAGTATAAAAAAATGTAATGGTGGCATGTAAGCATGCATAATCTTAACAATAGGAACATTTTAAAGTAAAGTTTCCAGCTGAAGCCATGTGGAAGGTGTCAAAAATGTAGAGGATAAATAATAAATGAAATAATAATAATAATTACAATAATAATAATGATGATGATTATGATGATGGGATTAGCATATGTGGGCTAACCTTTAGCAAAGCCATTAATAACTTAACAGTCTGGCTGCCCGTGATGACATGGGCATCGCCCTCAAGTGCCCACATGTGATGTCTTGAAAACTCTGACCTCTCGAGCGTTTACAAAATGAGCACATTTTCAGCATGAGATTGGGATTTATTCAGCCAATTCAGTCACCATGGCAACAAAATTCAATTGTTGTCATGACATAGCCATAACCTATGCACACACCAATTAATTGGATTTTGTTCGGTGTCACTAACTAGTTTATAATTAAAATGATCAGTGCAGGATAAAAAAGCAGCGAGTTGGGTATGGCTAGACCACATTGATCATAACCAGCTCATTTTACCAGCTTCAGATATTTGAAAAAATACATTCATAACAATTCATTTATCTAAATGGCAGGCTAGATGCATGATTTGGCCAATAGTTTTGCTGAGAGCAAGCCAGGCATCTTCAGTGTAAGTGCAGTATTCTGGGTATGGACTGTGCAGTCAGTGGTTCCAAGATCGTGCGTCGGTGTAAGACTCGTAAAGATAAAAAAAAGTCTCAAGACACTCCTTCGGTGGTTCAGGACAAGATCGCTGATTGGCTGTACGCAATTGAGTTTCTGTTGGTGTCCAGAACTCAGTGGGAAAAAAATTTTTGTTGCCAGCGCAAGTGGCAAAGAGGGAGGAGAGAAGGCGTGTTTGGGTATAACACAGCCGAGTCAAATATTCACCAATCAAATGAGCTCCTCTCTTCACCTTTAATGTGCTGGAATATAGAAGCCTCTGTCCTATATCTGCATGATGTGTTAATGTTGAATTTTACTTCAGGCATGTTTTCTGCACTGTTACGTCTATATTAAGCATTTCGAATATGAGTTAACTGGCTAGCTGGGGCATTCGCGAATTATTACCATTAGCGAACTTGAATGGAATTTCAAAACGAAACTACGTCAGATCATCCAAACTTATGAAGTTGGAATGAAATACGACGGTTGCTCATCTTCTGCCTGCATCATTGGGAAGAGAAACGATGGATTGCGTGTTCCTGTTATTACACCCTGTTGCTGCTTAAAATTTTGGGATTAACATGCATGGACAACAATGCAAGATACGATAGACATTTATTTTCAATATGTAATCTTAACTCAGTGCGTGATCATAGCAATCAGGCTGTATTCCTTCCCCCTACAAAAAACAATAAAACCTAAGTGACAATAAGCCATTTGCACATTGGACACGAATCGAATTTTTCGCATAAAGCATACCTGGCAAATTCACTATTTCCTTCTGTTCCTTCAGTTTCAGGGATAATAAACATTGCACCTGTTCACTAACACTGTACAATAACTGACTATTCAAAAGTGAAATATTTAAAAAAAATTTGTATGAAATATCTGAATGGAAGCAAATGTCCTCCAAACATGCTGAATATTTGAAGGTTTTAATGTCCTTATTCAATTAAAGTACTTGGTAGTAGTCAGGTGCCAAAAATGTGAAGATAAAACCAATAGCCAGAATAACATAAATATGCTAGCTTTCATCCAGCCCATTAAAAATGATGAACTTCGGGAAATCACACAATATGCTGATAAACATCCCGTGGCTCAGCTTTCTTTCTTGAGGTCTTGAAATCTTGATTTTTGTTTCCTCCCAAATGTGTTACCGTACAGCTTGACAGAGGAGTTAATCCAAAAGAGACCAATTGTGGAGGAGAACGAGAGGCTGAACTTAGCCAAGACAGGCCTCGACACGTCGCTTTGATACGTCACAGAGGACCCGTTTCATGACTGCTCAATTGTTTTCCTCCATAGTTTATATCTTTCACCCTCATGTCTAATGTCAAAGACTATCCTACAGTCCACATCCCAGATTTCGTTATTCATTTATTTTGTTTGCAATAGCATTGTGATATCTCCCTGGAGTCTGCACTCTTCCAGGTCTGTTAGCGAGCAGGAATTTACAGGAATTGGCTCTGCTTGTTCTGACTATTCAGAAGATTGGAAGACCATGGAAAGTGACAGGGAACCTCATCACAATTTTTTTTCTCCAAAAACCTTTCTAGAGTAATGTTTGAAAGTAAAAATTGATGAATGATATTTCAGTTTTTTGAATATTGACAGGTTTACTTGAAAAAAAAATTGTGTGGTGGCTACTATCAAAAATTCATGTCAATTATTTATTGCTTTATTAAGTCCAAACACATTAATGAACATTCTTGGAAATTCACCAAACTCAGCCAGGGAGGAGAATTTTCATATGAGGATTTTCAGTAACTTTTGGATTTGGAAAAAGCATCAGTAAATAGAGACACTGGGCTCCATTTGTTATTTTAAAATGATAATAATAGATGAAATGAAAACTATAATAGGCAGATACTGTGGAATTTTTAGGTATAAAACAATTTCTTATTCATGGGTCAATGACGTGACATCGTCCAAGTGCACTACTTTGGTTTAAAATAATTTTAAATGATTCATAATAAGCATCATTTTATTCTATAAAACCTGTTTAATTTGAACATATTTCCAGTTTATCATAAAATGATATATATTTTATGTTTTGCCATCTCAAACCCTCAAAATGTCAGGTGGCACAACCGTCCGAGCAAGTTAACACAATGTGAAATGTATTAAGTATGTAATTTAAAATATGAATGAATATAATATTAATATAGGGGCATAATTTTATATTGAAAACCTTTCAAATAAACAAAGTTTAATAGTTTAATTGTTCTTAAATTGTTTGGAAAACCAAAATACCTGCCCCCTACAATAAAGAATCCATAAGTTACTTTAAATACCCAGCCCAATTAAAAAATAGTAATGTTTTAGGCAGAGTAGACACCCTCTGGTATACTGACAAAAAAAATCACTTAGAAAAAAAAAGAGGGAAGTGTGTTTTTTTTTTCAACAAAATTTAGGTTGCGCCACCTGACATTTTTTGGCTGGTGAAATTGCAGTCTAAAAATGTACTGAAACCCTGTAAATGTTGTGCAACCATTAAGAATTGTTTAAAGACACTCTTCCAACTTCAAATAATTGTATTCTGTACATTTTTAAAGATTTATTTAAAAACATTTTTAAAAGGCTTATTTGTCATTGATCCGCATGTACCTGGCATACCTGCTGCACTGGGAGGCTTCCTGCTGTTTGGAGAGCAAATATAGCCACATTAGTGATATTGAATACAAACGTGGTAATGTATTTGGCAAATGGCTCTCAGGTGGTGTCTGGTGGACTAGAGACACCTTTGGCCCTGGAAGATTTTTTTTTTTAAATTTGATTCAATGAGCCATGTCAGTGCTTGCAGTTTAAACTCACTGTACTGTGCAGTCCTCAGACAATGAAGCATTTATTCAGCTCAGATTTCCAGCAAATTAAAATTAACAACCGACATGATGTTAAAGTGCAAACTGTCAGCTTTAATTTTCGGGACATTTACATTCATATCAGACAATCTTTCAGAAATTACTGCCATTTTTATATGTAGTGACTGTCTAATTATTTACAGACTGTTCTGTGTATATTTTTTGTCCTGAATGCTGGCAGGAGTGACCTCACACAATCACTCCAGTACCATAAACCCACATGTAAGAAAGTGCACTGTAAATTATGAGTGTGACCCGCAGCTCAGTGACCCTGGAGTGTCTGAGTCGGCAGGAGCAGTCAAGTATACAAGGCTCAAGAGGTGTGAAGAGGTACGTTGATCCAGCGCATCGACGCTAGATTTTCTCTGTCATCCTGCCCTTTCAGAAGTGAAGACAAGCCATCCTGTTCACGAGGAAGCCAGTGTTGTTTTACCTGCAGTGGGCTTGTTTGGTCCCTTCACCCAATGCCACTGATGTTCATTGGCTTTCCCACAGCTGTCATTTGAGTCGTGTAATGTAACTCCTCAGTTTATTTGTCCTTTTGCTGTGTCCCCCTCCACCCCCCATGGGGCAGCAGTTGTTAAACTGCCGAAAACACTGCTGGAGAGTGGACAGGCCCTCCCTGACTCGGTCAGTGGCCTTCCTGGGATTTGATATATATGGGTTTCAATGCAGGCCATGGTCACCAGCCTTCTAGCTGTGTTCACGAGCTACTGTCTGCACAACACGCATAGCTTGCACTCTATGTCCTCAATTACAGTTAGCATAGCCTTGGGCTAGCTAGAGGGGCGAATCACAGCATGCCACCCTCACTGGAAAGCAAGCAATTGAATTGAGTTGAATTGGTGCTCCTCACACTCCAGAGTCTTACTATACCTGGAGCACAATCTCCATGGACACAAGACCCGTCATCCTAAGTCTCACTCTGGGAAAAAAAAAAAAAAAAAAAAAACCTAAATCAATTCTGTATGCATAACCTTAAATAAATTCCTCCTCTATCCAGCCTGAAAAACTCATGGACTTTACCAACGCTATCTGGGAAACATTGCTCCTGGGAGGTTCCTTGGCACAACACAGGGAGCTCACTAGAGTCAATGCCGTTGTTTTGAACAAACCTGGTGAGGGTGATGCAGCTATTTCCGTCCTGGGATTACTGCGGCGGAGGAATGCTCTGAAAGCCGTAAAAGGGGGGGGGATCTGGAATCTAGATTGGAATATATAGAGGAGAACATTAATCTCTGCAGGAGGTTCTCTTTTGTTTCTGGAACTCTTGATCTTTTTTTTTCCTCTTTCTATGAGAGACAGTTATGATCTCTGTCTGTCCAGCTCTGAGTACAACGTGCTTCCTCACCCTCTGGCCTTTCCTGATAACTTGAGGGGAAAAACTGTGATGAACGTCGGGTGATGTACGTGATCTACTGAACCGATCTTGTTCTTGGATACACTAGCCTTTAAAGCTAAGAATAAATCAATAGAAAGGCTCATCTTTTTTTTTCTTTGCGGTTCTCAATCCCACATGTGCTCAATATATCACTTAAAGTGTATCACCTTATCCCTTCGTTTATCGTCTCCAAGGATAACCATGTGGAATCCTCATCTTCTTCCCTTCCAGTCTATAGTACTTCCAAAGTTATTTTACAAGCTCTCAGTTAGGGAATCTTAATGCTTAGCAGCAGCTGAGCTAGTAGCACACATGATATCTTAAATGTAACAATCAAAGAGGCATGCAAGATCTCGGTATTTCCGCTGGCTTACAGATGTGCGAGAGTGCTGGTCCAAGACCCATAATGTTGGATTTGGCCCAAAAAAAAAAAAAAACTTCAAACAAACTAACATCTTATTGCCATGTGTCAGTGCATGCATCAGAGACATGCGTTTAAAAAATGGTTGGTCGCAAGACATCCTCTGTTTGTTTCCTTGCAAATCACCTCAGGGTCATTGCCCATTCCTGACAAATGCATATTTTGGGGGCATGATGTATTGCATCATGTAAAATCTTCCTGTTTCTGCTCACTGAACTAAGCACATGATTTGAATTACTTAGAATAATCTTACACATCCACCATTTTTCTTCCGTCCTTTTAATTGCACAGTTTTATTGTACAGCCCCAATTCCAAAAGACTTGGCGTATAATGAAAATCTAAATTTGAGAGGCCCAATCACCCTATACAGTATTGAAAGCACTATCAGTACACGTAATGTGTTGCTTTAACTTGTCAGTTCAATTGTTTATCAAAAATGTATGCTTATTTCAAATCTGATGACTGCAGAAGACTAAAATAAAGGCGCAGAGGCAATTAAGGACTAAAAATCACAAGTTTAGTCGCAAATATACAGTTTTATAAAATGGGTAATGTTGAACAGGTGAGGGAATTGTGTTATTGTACTGGAGCATCCAAAGATGGGTCAAGGCTCGCCAATCTATACCAACAATTGTGTAACCTTATAATTTTTCACTTTAAAAACATTGTTCTACAAAGAGGGCAGTTTGCCCTACAGAGCATCTAATTTAATTTAATTTATAATTTAAACGACTTCTGAATGTGCATAATTTCCAGTCCTTCAGATGTCACGATCTTAGGAACAGTCATGCGACTGTGGTGAATATCATGACAAGGGCTGAAAAAATATTTCAGTAAACCTTTATCAGTCAATAACATTGACCGCTGCATCCAATGATCTAAGTTAAACCTTTACTATGCAAAGCAAAAGCCACACATCAACACTTTCCTGAAGTGCTACCGATCTCTCTGGGCTCAGTGTTATCTAACGCAGACAGTAACACAGTAGAAGTGTGTTTTAAAGCATGTTTTTTTTGCCCCATGAGTCAACTTTTCCTAGTGTTTTTTGGAAAAATATGGCCACTATGTTCTCAAGACCAAAGAGGAGAAAGACAACACAAGCTGTTCTGAGTGTCAGGCTCAGAAGCTAGCAATTGTCATAGTATGGGATTGTGTCTGCTCACGGCATGCATGACTTGCATATTTGCAGACACCATTAATGCAGACAGACTTGAGTAACATCTGTAGATGTTGTCTATTACAGGGACATCCCTGGATTTTTCAACAAGAATTTGCCAAACACACTATGCTCAGATCACAAGTGCTTTACTGTGTAAGCACAGAGCATGGATGGCAAATTAGCCCCCTGCATTGCTGATGTGTTTCTGAGAATGTGTGGTGCAGTATGAAGATAAATACAAAACCCAAAACCAGTGAAGTTGGCACGTTATGTAAATCATAGATAAAAACAGAATACAATGATTTGCAAATCGTTTTCAACTTATATTCAATTGAATACATTGCAAAGACAAGATGTTTAATGTTCAAACTGAGAAACTTTATTATTTTTTTGCAAATAATCATTAACTTTAATTTAAAGGCAGCAACACATTGCAAAAAAGTTGGCACAGGGGCCTTTTTACCACTGTGTTACATCGCCTTTCCTTTTAACGACACTTAGTGAACGTTTGGGAACTGAGGAGACCAATTTTTGAAGCTTTTCAGGTGGAACTCTTTCCCATTCTTGCTTGATGTACAGCTTAAGTTGTTCAACAGTCCGGGGTCTCCGTTGTCATATTTTATGCTCCAGAATGCGCCACACATTTTCAATGGGAGACAGGTCTGGACTACTGGCAGGCCAGTCTAGTACCCGCACTCTTTTACTACGGAGCCATGCTGTTGTAACACGTGCAGAATGTGGCTTGGCATTGTCTTGCTGAAATAAGCAGGGGCGTCCATGAAAAAGACGTTGCTTGGATGGCAACATATGTTGCTCCAAAACTTGTATGTACCCTTCAGCATTAATGGTGCCTTCACATATGTGTACGTTGCCCATGCCTTGGGCACTAATACACCCCCATACCATCACAGATGCTGGCTTTTGAACTTTGCGCCTATAACAGTCCGGATGGTTCTTTTCCTCTTTGGTCCTGAGGACACAACGTCCACAGTTTCCAAAAACAATTTGAAATTGGACTCATCAGACCACAGAACACTTTTGCACTTTGCATCAGTCCATCTTCGATGAGCTTGGGCCCAGCGAAGCCGGCGGCGTTTCTGGGTGCTGTTGATAAATGGCTTTCGCTTTGCATTGTAGAGTTTTAACTTGCACTTGCAGATGTAGCGACGAACTGTAGTTACTGACAGTGGTTTTTTGAAGTGTTCCTGAGCCCATGTGGTGATGTCCTTTACACACTGATGTCGGTTTTTGATGCAGTGCCGCCTGAGGGATCGAAGGTCACGGGGCATTCAATGTTGGTTTTCGGCCCTGTCGCTTACGTGCAGTGATTTCTCCAGATTCTCTGAACATTTTGACGATATTACGGACTGTAGATGATGAAATCCCTAAATTTCTTGCAATAGCTTGTTGAGGAATGTTGTTTTTAAACTGTTCGACAATCAGCTCACCCATTTGTTCACTAAGTGGTGACCCTCGCCCCATCCTTGTTTGTGAATGAATGAGCATTTCAGGGAAGCTGCTTTTATACCCAATCATGGCACCCACCTGTTCCCAATTAGCCCGTTCACCTGTGGGATGTTCCAAATAAGTGTTTGATGAGCATTCCTCAACTCTCTCAGTCTTTTTTGCCGCTTGTGCCAGCTTTTTTGAAACATGTTGCAGGCATCAAATTCCAAATGAGCTAATATTTGCAAAAAATTACAAAGCTTACCTGTTCGAACATTAAGTAACTTGTCTTTGCAGTGTATTCAATTGAATATAGGTTGAAAAGGATTTGAAAATCATTGTATTCTGTTTTTATTTACGATTTACACAACGGGCCAACTTCACTGGCTATTTTATGTATAAATGAGCTTATAATTCCATTTTAAGTCATTTAAAAAATTACTAGGAGAAAGAAAATGTGGGCAATGTCTTCCAAAATATGTGTGACATACTGTGGCCTTATTGGGCAGACAGTACCTTCAAAATAATTAATAAAAAAAAAAAATACAAGAGAACCTTGCCATTTACGGCCTCCGTTACCCCCAAACAATTTAATCAATAAGTTACAAAATTATGAGCATCCAGCATAATACATTTCCCAAGGTATCACTCTTCATGGATTTCCATATGGACTACACTTTCCCATGGCCATGTCTTCGAAGAGGGTACACTTCACAATTTAACGATGCAGGTTATTGAGCTGGCCCCATTTCCTTGCCAGAAAGTCCCAACAGACATCGACTAAAGGTTTTTTTGTTGTTTTACAATAACGCAGAGTTTCTTCCATTGAACCTATGAGAAAATCACTGGTGATTCTAAACTTTGGAGCAGTATTGTTTAACGGAGAGAGGGCTGAACTCCCACTGCCTGTCAGCACCTTTGAGAAAAGTGAAACTCAAGCTGAATCACACTCATGAGTCTGACTGCCTTGTCAGAAAATTCAACACAAAGCATTGTGAATGAGCCCAGGGCTGCTAGTTCACCCATTTATTAAGTGTTAATGACACCAGAAGAAAGGGAAAACTTCTTTTTATTTTTGCATATAAACTCTTTCCCTCACTTATATTGCTATAGACATGCATAAATTGAATTTCTGATCCAAGGGAAAAAATAAAATAAAATAAACAATAAATTAAAAAAAGGAAAAGACCCTCTTCAGGATCCAGCATGTTGGTTTGGTCCAATGGAGAGTTACAGTCAGAGGACAGTTCAGGCACAGTAATATAGAAATGCAGTATGTGTGTGATGTTTTCTCAGTCTCTGACATCGCAGTGGGACAGACCACATTATGGGCATCAAGGGCTCTTACAATGCAATCCTCACCATAACTTCAACATGCAGCCATCCCTTAATAAGAAGGTCAAAATGGGTCCTCAGGAAAAAATGAACAGAGCTAGGAATAAAGGAATATTTTGTGAAATATTGGTCTTGTGTATTCAACTACGCAAGAAATTTGTGCGATTTTCCACAGAAGTATGCCATGGAAGATGATAAATAACTTGATGATACACACAAATAGACACCATGTTCCTGGAAATAGACCAGTGTTTTTCTTTTTTTTTCCCCTGGGATTTTCCATGCAATAGTTACTTTCCCTCTTGCAACCGAGGTCAAGCAGTGCTGGAGGGGGTGGGAAAAGGTTGTTTTGTTTGCACATCAAACAACTTGTGTCACATTCACCCAAAACCTTAATCCCTGTGCAGCTGTACAACAATGGCATTGGAGACAAAAAAATAAAATTTGCGCAACTGAAAAGAATCCATCAACCCGCTTTGCAGAAAACAAATACGTTCAAAACTGGACTTTTCTGAGTTCACGAGCACTGTGAGCCTAAATTTCTGAGTAGAGGTCAAATATGCCGTGTTTTTGCTCAACAAACAACTTAAATTCTTCCCGGGTTCAGTGTATTTATCATATATAGACGTACACAGAAGGATTATCGATAGCTTATCTTGCGCTTAGCAGACCTGGAGACTTGCTTGATCTGGGAATACCAAAATTCTCTGAGATTTTTTTCTTTTATGCTACAGCATTACCTGTGGATTGCCTCTGATATATATATTTTCCAACCTGTTTCTCTCCACTCAAATTTTGCTGTATATGTATTAGAATCATCTCTGAAAGTTCTCCAGTGCCCCTGTAGGCTTTGCATAGATACTAGACATTCACTGAAGCTGAAACAATTGCTTCATGTTGTTTTATTACTCTTGCGAACAGGGAAGCGCGCTAGCTAACAGATCATTTGGATTAAGCGTGTCCATCTCTGACAGTTAAATTGAACAATATGTGGTTTTTTCGCTCAGTATATCCGTGTAGTTACTACAGCAACGAAAAACATCACAAAAATTAAAAATGTAGCACTCATTCTACTACAAAATGAAAAAATGTACACCAGTTAAGAGGCCAATGATACAAGTTGCAATATTTCTAGAGGAAAAGATTTGTTGTTCAAAAGACAGCTCTCTTACAGGCATTAGGAGGTGCATGGTTGGAATAATACGTCATGATATGTATTAATAAAGCAAAATTTAAGACATGGTGTTCCTATTGCCAGGAGTGAAAAAGGTATTGATTTATGTGGTGATTTTGAAAGAAAGGTGGTTGAAGCATGAGCCAGATTAGAAACACCTTGATGCTTCTGTACATTCGAGCAGTTCAGGAAGGTCTTCTCCTCTTTTGTGGTTTTTTCCCCACTTTATCTGCATGTGACACAGACCACGGCACTGATTGCGGGCAGCATTTGGTAACACATTACACTGACACCACATACATTTCCCCCCCACTGTTACTGTGGTGAGTGCACGCACCATGATCACTGGTTCATCTCCCATCAATAGATTTTTGTATGTCCCATAGTATATTCTGATATCCTTGGAGTGTTTTGCTGATTAGTCTTGTAGTTCCCTCCTTCCCTGTGAAACAGAGGCAGTTCCGTGAGCTGCCTTTTATGGAAGCTGGGGTGGATCAGCCTATATAGTTTGTTTGTGACCAAGTATTTTGATTTCTGAAAATGAAATTATAGGAAATAGTGATTCTTGTTAATTGCATGGGTCTTCATGATGTAATTTTTCCTATTCTGGTTTGTCCTGTAAAACAAGGTAATTGATTAACCCCTTAAGCCCTTAGACTCTTTTCAAAAATGGCAAGCCCAAAATGAAATTAGTATGTCTCTGCAACTATTTGGTCCATTTGAATGATCTTGATATCATACAAAAGTAATAAAGGTAAAACCATTTGGGATTTCTGCCATGGTGTAAAAATCAGTGTATATGATGTTATGGCCTCAATTTGTTATGACAAATAAGACATAAAAAACTTAAACAGATTTAATTTAACAATACTAACCTACAATTTATACTACTGACCATGATTGACATATACAAGAAAAGAAAATATTTACGGTCCCTTGAGATGGGGTTGCTTGGTGATGTCCTTGGTGATGCACCATTTTACAATCGGCACCCCATAGATAGCCCTTTCGTTTGGAAGGAAGGTTTCATTTTCTCAACCATAGAGCTTAAGTAGGCTATTCCTATTTCTTACATGTTGCTGCTTGAAAACTTCTCCGTCAAACAATTGTGTAAGAGACAAAATATTTCCATAAAACAAGCTGTTGAGTTGTAACAAAGGCAGTGAAAACCACGTGTCTAGGGATCCTAGTTTCACATGGAGAGAAACGGCTTAAAATACAACAGAATGCTGTTAAAGTAGAGATTAAAATATATTACCCCATTCCTGTTCATTGCTCATGTTTTCTGTTTTCTCTTTTCTCTTGTCCGAACATTTTCCCCCCTAATGCATGTCAATACCATTGCTATCTGGTTTATTGCTTTTTCCCCCCAAAATGAATATATTTCCCTTACAATAAAAGAACAATAAAATCCAAGATTATCATTGTGCAAAACGGCTTGGTTTTGCACAATGTATAGGAAATGGCTCCAATTCTAGATTTGTCGCAATTCTCTTTATCTAGGCTCTCTAGTCTGACCATCAATAAACTAAATTATTGAGGATGAACGCGCACAAACATTGGCTTCTGTCAGTTTCAGTGCATGAAATTCCACTTGACAGTACCTCAGCAGTGACATTCACGGTTTGTGGCAGATATGCCCCTCGATAATTATAGTCATTTTATATCACAAGGCCTTTACCAACACAAACTACAGGTGATTGGCCCTGGCCCCTTTTGTTTTAGGTTCGCCTCTTGAAGGTCAGGTATATAATCACTCTTAGCACCTAAAAGTGGAATGGCCATGGTCTCTTTACCTTGCACTGGATTTTCAACATATTTTTTTTGTGGCGGGCCGAAGGGGGGCCCGTGCGGGGAATTGAACGAGTAAGAGTCACACGCAGTGATGATATCACCACAGAGCCAGGCTCGTTGACAAGATAGCCAGGGCGCATATTTATTACGAGGCACTTCTTGTGACAGGAGCCACCAACTGTCACATTAACAATTTGCCTTACTGCCGTGGCAGAACCTTTATTCCCATCTGCCATTCCTGTGTCTGCATCAACTTCAGACTATTTCTGCTTCAGAACTATATTTGTCCTCTGGTGACCTTAATAAACCAAAACTTGTTTCATTCTCTTTTACATTATCATAATTATTTTTAACAGCCATCACGAGTGAACTCACACTTTTACAATCGGGAGAAGAGCGTGGCTGCTGCAAACACACAGCACCACTTACACTGTGGTTGATAACTATACTGAAGCAGTCAACGATGTTCATCCATCATTCAATATTCCTATTTAAAAGAAAATAAAAATACATTTTTCTTCTCCGAGGCTATAACTGCACTCATTGAATATTTTGCAGGAAGACTATAATAGCTATGGACAACTTTGTAAATTTACTAATTTAAGAGCCCCACCCCCATTATTGATTTCTGCCTCTATCAGAGGGAATCAATGATAATTCGGAGGGCTGAAACCCCTGAACACAAACTTCCCCGAATAATTTTCACATTGGTTTTTGATCTATTCAAAGATACCGATTGAATGGTGGAGACGGAGGGGCGAGGGGGGTAGTGAGAGAGGGGGAATGCAAAAAGCAGTTGCATTTACAGTCGATGGGTAAGTGTGGAGGGGGAGAACAAGACTGAGCGAAGGAACGGTTCTCACTGTCAGACCGCCCTTCGTCACCCCTCCCTCCCCCATCAGTAATCTGGCTGAGCCACATAAAAGAGTTCGATCATATAAACAGATAGTTCTGCATCAGTGAAAGGTGGAGATGAATAGCTTTGCATTGTTTTTACTGCAGCAGAGATAGCTTTGGCAAAGTATAACCTGTTCTTATCTTATACATGGAAAGCATATTTTCTCAAATAAGAAGTCATGCTGTTCTTTTTGTGAGCTGAAAAAGGTCACCTTTGGTTCTGAATTGTCATCTCATTGCTGCAAGGTGCCATGTCACCGCTGGAAAAGAAAACCAGTGTATTTGTCAGCTGATACTGAATAATAGCCCTGCTAAACAACATTTTTTTTTTTTTTTCAAACTGCTCTCCTTGAGGCAAACGGTGGTAATCCACGCCTCATGTATGTGTCAGCTGAAGTGCTTTGCCTGCTCTAAATATGACTTGAAAAGTTTTAATTTGAAATAAACCAGAAGCAGGCGTGAGGATGTCACAATGTTACAAAACAGCTCTGTTTCACCAGCTCAGGCCAAGCTGATTAGACGTGAGACCGTCGCTGTTGATTCCCATATCCTGTTGAAGTCATATCAAAGAGGAGCCGACAGTATTCATACAATGTAATACTTGAGAGGAAGGAATAAAGCAGCTCAGCTGGTGAGAATGTGAGGGCCCTTTGGGAAGGTATGTTTCCCACATGTCAGCTCTTTGTGAATCATGCCTTTATCGAGTGATTTCTGCTAGCAAGTTAAAATAATGTTCACGAGGAAAAGGAGAACTACTTAGGCTGTATTGGACACAAGCACAGATGGGGGAGTGTTTGATACGTATTTTGAAACGGCATCACAGGATCACTGGAAGTATTCTGACAGGACAGTGGTGAACTACTTGGGCTCACAAATGTGCCCAATTCCTTGGTGATTCTGCCAGCTTGAGTCAATTAAATGCACAATTGAGTATAGATAATGATTACCATTTGTTATCCTTTCTTTCCCCCAGTATTACTGCTGAGGTTGGAAACTTGATGGTGGCATGGAAATGTTTTGTCCAATTTAATTGTCAAATAAATTGTTGAATTTATTTGCAGCAGATATGCTATTAGCAGCAGAAGTTTTCAGTTTTCTTCTTAAATGATACCTATCTTAACTGAAAAGTGGCTTTTTGCTTGAGCCCATATGTTACAACACAGGCTTTGTAGCCTTCATAATAGTTTCATGACTGTAACAACTAAACTCAAAAAAATATATATAAAGCATATGATATACAAGCAGCAGTATGAATGGATCATTACGGAATATTACCTTCTTGCCATAACTTAGCAATGAAGAGTAAGTGTACAGTGCAGCCCTTTCCATTTTCGCTTCTGAGACAGGTAATGGCCTTCATTTCCTTGGAGGAGGTTCTTGGAGTTATAAAATGGATGAAATAATCCCTTGCAATATGGAGTGTAGGGAATGTATGGCCTTTGAGCCAGGCTTTATGGCCTAACAGAGCTTTTTTATGAGCTATTAGTCCTAAATCTTATGGGAATTTCCAATAAGTTCCAATAAAGAGCAGTGGACAGCTGGTTGGGCGGAGCACAGGCCTTCATCCATGGCAGGGGTAAAGGACCGGAGAAAGATGGAGCACAGCGAGAACTCCATCCCGTGGGAGAGTGACACTCGTGCATCACCTCAGCGCTGTCCCATGACGCGTGATGAAATGTAGGCTGAATTTTTCACCGCTTGTCAAAGCCCATGACAGCGAGTGAGAAGAAGGCCTCATCCATTTCCGATTTGAGATTTAGTCCAAACACGCCGGCGACCACGTCCTTCCTTAAGTGGTCTGGCATAACTCACTTCTAGCGGAGCGTCCTATGAATATTGATTCCCCATTGAGTCATAGGATTTCAGTTTTTAGAAGAGGGGTCGGTTTTCACTCTTTTAAAGCCAGGCTGTGAAAGTGAGCCTCAGGCCTGTCAGATCTGACTAATGATTTTGGGGAGCATTCAGACTCCTTCACAGCCGTGCAGACCCAAGCTGCACGCTTCACCTGAAACAGCTGGCTAAGGCTAAGAACACTTCACCGCTCCTCTCCACTGACACACACGTAGACACAGAGTAATGTGTCTAGTCACGTCATTTAAAATAATCACAATTTATATGTTTATATGCAAAATAATATATGAAGACCACAATGGAAAAACATTTCACGTCATGGAGAAATGATGAATTAAAAATTCAAAACGAACTTAGAAACAAAGCACTGAAAATATGGAAAAAATACAAAATATATAAAATATTGTAATAATGTATAATATTATATATTGTAAATTTTGTTATAATTTATAAAATGTTTTAAAAATTGTAAAATTTGGACTCTGATCATTTTTCCTTTGTGGTCTTCACATGTATATAAATAAAAACCTTCACAGTTCGTGAAGTCTTGAGCTTCTCACTGCTTACCCATGGCTGTTTGAATGTTTTAGTTAGAGGGTATACAAATCTGCTGCTGATGTTGAAAATTATTATGAAGTAGTTTAAATACAAACTCAATTTTGAAAATGTTGCTGCAGTATGGGAAATGTGAGTCAAGGAGGAGAGCAGTAATTTGAGATAATCTTTGACCCATTTTAAATTGAAAACAGCAGAAGACAAATTGATTCATGTTTTATCTCATCAACATTATTGTTTTCTTGTTTTTATATTTTTATTGGAGTCATTCTGAATTTGATGCCTGCCGCGTTTTCCAAAAAAACTTTGACAACAGCAAAATCAGTGTGTTAGAATGCTTAAAAAAAAGAATGAGTGGACAAGTGTTGAAAAGGTGACGTTATCACGCATGGACATAACAACAAGAGGTCCAGTAGTTTGCCAGCAATAAGCTGAAAGTAATCTGTTCAAAAACAACATATCTCGATGTGCTGTTGTATGGATGTTGGCGATTTCACCCCATAAAGTTCATAAAATTATTAAAACATTCAGGGAATCAGGAGAAATCTGCAACAAGGATGAGGTTCAAAATCAATACGGAGTGCCCCTGATCCTTCAGATGGCCTTGCAAAGAAAAGCAACATACTTTCACGATGAAAAATCCACATATCAGATTACTTAGGAAAACTTTTGCCAAAAAAGACTATTCTTCACATTATACACAAACACAAGTGAAGACCGTACCATGCTCTAAGGAAGCAGTATGTCAGAAATGTTCAGAAACACTGTTACCTCCTCAGGGTATGAGTTCATCTGAACAGGGCTCGTGGAAATGTGCTATTGGTAAAACAGTCAGCCTTTAAAATTGTTTATGCTACAATGGACATAGTCAGTGGCGTGCACAGACATTATGGGGGGCAAGTGCTCAGGGGGGAGGGGGAGGGCACTTTTTTGCACACGTGGAACATGTTATTATAGTGTGAGATTAAAACTATAAAATAAACATTACACGCACATGTTCAATGCAATTCATGACTACTGTCATTCATTACAAGAAGGCACATGGGAAGCCTTTATGGGGATATTTTTCTCAGGCAATGGGGAACTGCCTGATTCTTCTTTATGTGTTCATTTATGTTGCCTAACAAAACCTACACAAAAGAAAACGTTCAGCTTAACAGATAGATTCGCAAAGTCGAACGACATTGTTTGTGGTGGTCGTCCTCAAGTTATCTATCATTGTTTGGGCTATAGCATTAAACTAGCTAATTGGGTGACCAGTCGGTTAAAAAATGCTCAGTTGTTTGGTGCTGTATGAGCAGTGGCGGACCGTCAGATGCCAGGAAGGCCTGCAGTAATATCACCCTTTCCCGGATAATTGCACTTTAACTGTTTGCGATCAGGTTTGAACAGTTAATTAACAGAATAGCCACCACCAATGCGTGGCACGTAATGATTAAGAAATGCTAATTAGAAGGCGATTGCCTGTTGGCTATGTTGATATAATTGATGTGAATCCGCAAGGATGACAATCTGCAAAAAATCCGAAACTTTCGCGGACTTCACAGCAATTATTTTCGTCTTCACTCAGCTGTGCTACTACGCACTTTAGCTGTCACATTCAGAGTATATAGAACGGATTCTCATGGCTAATTGCTCAATGAACATCGCAAATTAATTTACGCAAATTCAGAAATTATAAAGACGTGGGCTATTGATATTTTTTCTTTAGCCATTGGTGTGCGGAAGTAAGTTGAACGCCGTATAATTTCGTAGTGCAATGTATAACACGGCTTTCAAAAACGAGTTAGATTCTCGTCGGTTCCTCCAATCAGTCTGAGCAACGGGTGCTAATCGGGGAGGTAAACTGCGAGAGGTGTCTGTCATTAAGAAGTGAAAGGTGAGGTTATTGCTGGCCCTGTGTGTCTGCCGATGGACCGTCACTGTGTATGAGACATGCTACTGCACAACAAAATGATTACAGGTTGGGCTTGGAGGGCAAACTGCATGATTTCACTTGATCTGTGTGTTACCTGGCTGGCGGGGCACAAGACTGTGGCTTCCAGTCGCTCAGCTGATATACTCCTGCAGCGCATCTACAGTATATGAACTGCGCGCATGTTCATGTGACAAAGGAAGAGAGGTCGGAAGTGCGTGAGGAGGTGGCCCATTTCGTGGCATTTTTTTTTTTCAGTAGTTTTTGATCACACAGCTTTTCTGAAAGATCATTTCAACATTGGCCCCACTAAAGTGTTGTTAATAATAATAATAATCATTAAAAAAAAAAAAAACGAAATTTCAAAAGGGCACTTTCATTGATAAAGGGCAAAGGGGCAAGTGCTGTAGCACCACCTAGCGTCTATTTGTGCACGCCACTGGACATAGTTTTCTACAGAACATGGACAAAAAGTACCATCTTGGTTGTTACCGATGTATTGCTCAAAAGCTAATGTTTTTTAGGGTATGGATGTGATAGAGCCCACTGCATTAGTAATTTCAATATCTGTGTTAGAACTATTGCTGTTGATGAATTTTAGAGGGAGGCATGCTCCTCTAAATTAGGTCATTGCAGGGAAGCCCCTTACTTATTTTAACTAGTCAACAGCAAGCTACATTCTGCGTGTGAGACCACGGCATGGCTTTCTCCGGAAGTGCCATAAAATGGCCTACTTGCAGTCCAGACATATATCATGATAATTTGGGGAAAACTGAAGTATTGGAGACCTCATTTCCCCAAACAATAACTTAGAGCGCATTTAAAAGAAAAGGTGATGGAACACAGGGGTAAACACCCAACTCATATTTTCCAAAATGTGTCCCTGGAATAACATTCCAAAAAAAAATTATGAGAAATATCTTGTTTTTGAACTGTTTTCAATTTGATATCGTTCAAGGGTGAAGTCTGAATCACTGTTTTCTTTTTTATTTGCGTTTTTGGTATTGTCCCAACTTTCAGCAATGGGGTTGTTGCTTTAAAGGGGAGGCAAGGTCTAACCTCAAATAGATTTACCTGAAAGAAGCATACTTTGAACTTTTATTTACCATAAAAAATTCTTCAAAGTGATATCTGCTTTAACCACTTAAGCCCTGAGCCTCTTTTTCAAAGATGGCAAGCCCAAAATGAAATGAGTATATCTCTGCAATTATTTGGTTCATTTGAAAGATCTTGGTATCATAATAAAGGTAAAACCATTTGGGATTTCTCCCATGGTGTAAAAATCAGTGTATATGTCACTGAGTCAGAGTAAATGAAGATGGAACACAGTATAAATCAAAGAAATCATTCTGCACCTAACAAAGTTTTATGTCTATCTCTTGTAAACTTAATTAGTTGCAGTCTGAAACCTCTACAAGTTTATTCTAATCTAGTGAATCAGAATAAAGTTAGAGAGGAATTTATAGGTGGGATCTCCAAATTTGCAATTCAGGTACCTTGTGTGCCAAATCAGATTTCTCAGATATTAAACTGTAAAACTCATCTAATTTCACTTATATGTCACTGCAGGCATACATATCACCCAAATACAACCAGTTTAAATTTTTAGAATTTATATATTTTTTTAAATATATTCCATATATTATGGAATTATATATTCTTTATTTTTTTTTATTAGTATTTCTGCCTATACAATTTTCCATACAAAGATAATATTTACAAATAAAATGAAGTTTGGCTCCACTGGAGCAGATTTATTTTTTTCAAAAAAAGCAAATTAATAAGATTATAAATATAAAAAGGGTTAAAAAAATGGGGGAAAAAACCCCCAGCAATTATGTTTACCAGCAGAATGGTACTCAAGTCTTACTAAAACACACCAGACCAGGGAGTCAAACTTTGGTCACCTGTGTTGAAGTCCTACACCTTAATCACTAGGCTACACTATTTAGCGGTAATGCAGCTTTCAAATTGCCCATATAAAGAATGAGTCAAAAAAAAAAAACAAGTCACTCATCTTGTTCGTACTGTTGTGCCTGCAGTATTCAAGCATTTCTGTCGGAAAACCACTTTGAAAATGACGGTTGAATATTTAGCGGATACAACAATAATAATAATAATACCTAAAATACCACAAACAAACCTGTTAAGCAATTGTACTGTCGCACTATTTAAGTACATTCGAATGGCCCATGGACTCGGTTTGGACACACTGGGTACACAAGGCTTTGGCTCAGTCTAGCTTTGTGTGATGAAGATGCTTTAGAGCTTGTTGGAAATGTCAAAAGCCATAGAATCAAATGGCTACCAGCAAAGTCTTACTGACAGCATCGTAAGCCGATCACAGAGCGGAAAATACATTGCAAGCAAGCTGAATGCTGAGGAACGAAGTCTTTGAAGCAACGCTCGAGAAGAAAAACATGCTTTGAGACTCGCAGATCTAGTTTGGTTATTACACAGACACATTGAGCTAATAGCAAGAGTGGATTTATCCTCAAGCAATTTTTTTATCACAAAATATAAAAGGAAAGAAATTTCTTTGCGCATCTCTGTAGACTGTAAAGTGTATGTCTGCTGTTCTTTGAGTGTGGTGTCTTTTAAAATGGCAGGGCATACATCGTTGGATTCTGTGGACTTTCCTTTTTCATTTGAGGTATCGTTTTTATGCATAGCACCAATTCAGGAGACATTCTAGTGATTCAGCGTTGATATGATTTTATCCTATGTTTTGCTGCATGATTATTTACTTGCTTGGTGCTTGAATTGTGTTCGGTTGAGGTAATGGTCTACATGAGCTTTTTGCCTAATTCTTCACAAAATGTGGATATGCCATATGACAATATTGTGATTTGGAAACATGCTGTAACCACTGGCCCCCGGTACTGGGGCGTAAGGCTTAAGGGAATAAGCCCTTTAACCCCTCTGCGCAGATTTAGATGCCAGCGTCCATAAATTATGAAATTTAATTGCTAATTAATTCGGTAATTTAATTTCCAAATGTCTTGCTTCACTGGAATTGTTTTCCACAGTTTTTTTGACACAAATAGTGACTTATAAAGCCTTAAATAGGCTTATACACAGCAGGAAAAATTGCCAATTTTTGTATTCTGCAGAAAGGAGTGACAACATATTACTCTTTTTTAATTACTTGTAAAATTAAGCCCGATTGTCAAATTATAGATCCAAAAAATGTCTCGGCACCCTAAGAATAAGGGTAAAATTAAAAAAAAAAAACCCTCCTTAGCTCACAGTGCATTATTCCATTGGATGTACATTGGATGTAGATCAGAGGAGCAGTACAGAGATTTATACTCTGGTTAGTACTGCTGAGTATTTATTCAGACGCCTTTGGAATCAGCTGCAGAATGAGTTACAAAGTAGTTTGACCCAGTTTTATTGGCTGCTGAACTTTCTCTCCCTCTCTCTCACTCATACACTCACACACACACACACACACACGTGCACGCACACGCACACACACACACACACACACACACACACACACACACAATTAGGATCAACATATGGGAAACACATAAGCTATATAAGTGTATCACAGTTCAAGCAAAAGTTGTTTTAGTGAGGCTGAAAAACACCCCCGACAACCAAAAAACGTATGACAGACCCCCGGCTTCTGCTACATTTTGTTACAGTGGCCTGACTGCACAATGTCCATCCGCCAGTAATAGAGATGTGTTCGCTTAGCTCAGCGTCTGAAGAGGCGCGGATTCAGTCATTAGGGTTAATTACTGCCAGGACCTGTTTTAAGCTCCTTTCACACTGGACGCCAAACACATTTTTCGCGCGACAGATTACATTCAAAGTCAATGCAAAGATGCGAATACACGCGAAACCTCACACGAAAGTGACATTTGTGAACTGATTTATAGCCTCCATTAACAAGCATGGGTGTTCTCTCTCTCTCTCTCTCTCTCTCTCTCTCTCTCTCTCTCTCTCACTTTATAGCTGTCTGCTTCAGTCGGCAGCTTGACAGAAATTGAAGCATGCAGACGTATGGTAATCCAAGACCAGGTTTATTCTCAATTGAAGCAGTATGACAAACTGACCCATTTGGTTCAGATAAATTAATTCAACCCAAAGCAGCTTTTACTACAGTCCACTGCCATCCATCAAAGTACAAGTGGCTGAGATCCCGTGCACCTCAGAAAATATTAAAATAGAGTACCCTCTGAATTTGCTGTTCCTCAATCCTTCAGAGGGCACTCATGATTCTCTACATTGCTCCAGTACAATTCAATTCGTATCACATTGGCATAATAATAATTGTTATTAACAATACCAACAGCAAGAGCAACATCAACAACAGTTTGCATGTTCTGTGTCTGCATGGGTTTCCTCTTGGTACTTTGGTTTCCTCCCACAGCCCAAGACCCCAAAACTTTCCCGTATGAGAGGATAAGTGAACAGACCTATAGTGTGGATTGGAAAGCTGTCCAAGGTGTGTACCTGCCTTTCACCCACAGTAGGCTGGAATAGGCTTCAGCTACACCACAGCTCTGACAGGGAAAAAGCAGTATTGCTAGATGGATTGATGGATAATAATAATAATAAGAAGAAGAAGAAGAAGAAAATTCTGTATTTTAATTGTTTGTAATGCAAGGTCCTGCTGAAAAGGCCTCTAGTCTCTTGTCTCGTCAGGCCCCCTCCTTAACCCATTTCCCACCATTGGCAAGATTAATTATGTCCAAGTGCTTCGGCGCCTTTGAGGAAATATACCAGCAATCAATGTTTTCACTGTTATTTAGTGGGGGGTGCAGTTCCAGATCGCACAACAAAAATAGGTATCAAGAGGTCAATGAATACCATCAAAAATGCTGTCAGTGACTGGCAACTTAGAAGAAAATAAAGTGGTAAATTTAAGAAAATTAAGTAATTATACTATTATTAAAAAAGTAAAATAAATAATAAAAATAAATTTATTTGAAAAATAATCATTAATTAGTTGTATCAATTGTCTTCCCAAGAACGATTATTTATTAAACACTTTTTGCCTTTTTTTTTTTTTCTTTAACAGGACATCCGCTGTGGCTGTCAACTTTCAAAAACAGTAGTAGGGAAAGATCCTGTCGACTTTTGAAAACCAGGGATTAGATCCAAGATGGGCGCAGTGTTTACGGATTGTTGGGTTTTCCATTCAATAAGCAGTGAACTCAGGCCTCAGAAACAAGGTGCGGTCAGACCTTAGCCAATCACCGACTGCAGTTGAGCAAAGAAATGCAGAAACTGAGCTTAAACCAGTAGCCACAGTGCGCTTCCAGGATCTGAGCTTGGGACCCCTGCTTTAAAGAGTGACCTCTTGTGCTCAACTCCTGTTCTTGAACTTAATCGTTCCAATAATTGCTCCTTTAATTCAATCATTTTCATCCTAAATGCCGGGCATTTTGAGCATACAATTAAAATAATGACGATTGAATCTGTACTTATGAATTGCAGCTATGCAAGCACTGTGAAATAAACTGAATTCATATGCATTATTATTATGGAGTTATCTTGGAGATTTGGTAGATTTTGTCTGATGACTGAGTGGTTGATAAGTCTTTGTCTTATTGGGCAACATTGTCATGAAAAAAGGACTTTATGACTTCTTGACGGACTGAGATGGCTTCCTTTCCATTGCTGAAACTTGACGTGAATAAAGGTTTTGTCTTTTGGCAAATCTTCCACTTGTCTCAACAGGGAGAAGTTAAAAAAAAAGAGAGAAATATGTTGTTTTTCCATGAAAAGGCTTGTCAGGCAAATTGAAGTTCACGTCGATTTCTTCTCCCAAAAGGGAATAACTTTGTATCTTGTGCAGTAAGGTCTATGATGATATCTAAATCAACAGGTTTCACTGACTGTTGTTATTTAAACACTTTTTATGCTTCAGTTTTACTGCCAGGCAGATTTTGGCTCTCAGTTTGTCCTCTTCAGAGTCTTACAATGTGCACCAAATGTTTCATGTTACCCGGTGAGAAAATCCTCCTATTCTTTCAGATTTTTACAAGTCCATACATCCATGGAAACCTGATATTTCATATTTCATTCTGCTTTGCAGATGTCATTGCCAGGGAGGCACGATTCCTCACATGCAACTGGCCACTCATCCCTTTGATCTGACTGGCCACGACTAATTGCAAATCGAGAACAAATGAATGAAATATTTACAGATTTCATGGGAATTCTTGCAATGGGTTGAGCTTCCTGATACTTCCACAAGCTGTTAATGTTGTGAAGCACCACTTGTGGTGAAGATAAGAGAGAAACCTTGAAGCAGAACTCTTGCAAATGGAGATTGTTTACATCAGTCTGAAAATGTTTTCACAAAAAAAAAAAATAGGTAAAAAACAACTGATGAACTGGGATATTTGTTAGTCCAAGTTAAAATCTACAAAATATCATGAATAAATGATATCTGAAAAACATTCCTCCTCAGAAAAAAACTGCATCTGGAACTTTATGGGTCTCTTAAAAGTTAAAAAAAAAAACTTTATGGAAAGCGTCATCCAAGTTACTGGCAATGGAAGTAAAGAGGCTAGAAATTTAGGTGAAATCATTTGAGAAAAATGAATAAAACAAACACAGAAAAGTCATTGGAATTGACATGTGGTTCAGGCAGTTGATATATATGAATAGAATGATCCAAAAATTTGTTAAAAGCTGCATAAAGGTACAGGGTGTTTCACAGTGGAGTTGTGGTCAGACGGCCCCTGACTCTCACTTAAGTATTTTCACTTTGAGAAGTGCAATAAGGCCTGATAAACTGTGGCAGCGCTCATGCCAGAAATGTTCAACTTTTTTTATTGCGGCCGTCAATTACTGACAGCCATCCGCAAATTTTAGTTACAGCCAGGGGAAAAAATAATACTCCTGGGCAAAATGTAAGCATTCAACATGCAATTTTCTGAAACCTGGTGTGCTCTAAAATTTGCAAATTTGCATGGAGGTTTCAATATGTATCCCATATGCATTTCACACTCAAAAGGCTTTGTCATTAAACATGATTAATTGTTAGTGTTGAATATTAGCAGTTGGGTGGCACTTTTGAAAACTCTGGCTTCATCTTAGACAGGTTCTGTTCCTTCCAATTTAAGTTAAGACCTCAGGGGACAGTTTTTCGGTGAATGCAGGTCTCCTTGTCATCTTTAAAATTCAGTTGGCCCAGGTTTTTAACAGAATTTTATGAGTAAAAAAATACTCTTTTTTTAAGCTAATAATGTGTGACCTTTTTTTTTTACTACCAGGAGAGGTATGTCCATGCCATATTTCCAAGAATTGGGCCATATTTGTTGATGCTATTATTTAAGCTCTGAGAATTTTCCTGGCTGGAAGAAGAATACTTTCAAAGAATATTTTCTTTTATGCACATACTGAGAATGATGATATAAATGATAGGAACTTGTATTTCTTGTTTAGATTATCATCATATTTTATGGATTTGCCATCTAATATGCAGACTGCAGATTTGTTCACACTTGTCACATTGCAGGACTCCTGAAAGCTTAATTGCCTCACTCTAGAAATGGCTTTATCATAATCTACTAAAACCGCACACTTCGGTGACTTCAGGTTATTTTACAGATCAGCAGTGACAAGTCCTTGGAAAGATAGCTAGAGTAAGCAGCCACCTCCTTCCTACAATCAAAGTCATGGCTGTTGGATTTTAGTGCTCTCTCTTGGTAAAATTCTCGAGAAGGGGAGAGGATATCTTTGCCATTATTGATAGATAAAACTCAACTCTCTCAGAGCATAACATTTAACCTGCTATCTGATATGATTCATTGGGTGTAATGCAAGTTTCCTTTGTGTCTATGGAATCCCCGCACCCCCTCCCCACCCATTACTGTCTTCATATCCCGTAAGATGAATGATCATGTTGAGTTATTCAGTTTCCACGGCTGCTTCAGCATCTGGTCGTCAAAATGCCGTTGCGCCTTTTTTCACCGGAACCCTGAAATATATGCATAGAAAATGACTTTGTTAGGCTCCAGCCAAAGTCAAGGAAAAGAAAATATTGGTAACGGCTCATAAATAACAATACAGGACAATATAGATTCGATCTGGGTGTTCGTCAAAAGTGGTTGGTGCGCCGGGAGCCTGGGCCTGTTGGCCCAAGGGATTGCACCAATCTTCTCGATGGATTTATGTACATTAGACATTAAATCTGCGAAAAAGAAAAATTCTAAAATTAAAATCCAAGTTCCACACAGTAAAAGTGTTGACTTAACCTCAACAGAGTGAATATCACTGAAATGGGAACCGCATCTACACACTCAATATGAGTTGATTAATCATTGAAGATGTTACTGTGCTTAGTTTTGAGTTGCAGTTTTGCTAAAGAGGAAAGGAATGATCTTTCTTCTTTTTTTGACGATTGTGAGACCAAAAGGAGGCATTTTTTTAATAGATTCTTTCCATCTTTTCTTGAATGAGGTCCATTTTTAAAAATCACGTTTCACACCAGCACACATAGCATTACTCCATGCTTTGCCCCAGCAGCCTGTTTAGCCCCCATTAATTGTGCAGCACTGGGCACCCCTCACCTGACCTCTCTGTCAGTGCAAGAATGCAGACCCCCCCCCTTAAAAGGCCCCATTCCTCTGCTGCACACGCTCTTCCTCACAGTCATTTTCCCCCAGAATTCCAAGTCTACCACCCGGCCAGGAGGCAAAACCTCCCAAAGACCAGGCTGCCGCATACCTCACTTAACAAGTGTCCACATTCGCACTGTAACCAAGGCGAAACACATGCTAGAGATGAGGCCGTAAGGCTGACACCAGCAGGATTTTGCAGTTTGTCATGCTGACATGTTCTCCAGAAAGACAGAGAGAGAGAGAGAGAGAGAGAGAGAGAGAGAGAGAGAGAGGAAAAAACAAAACATGTGGGCTACCATCCCTCTATAAACAAAGATGCACTGAACAGGTCATTTTTATGGATATAACAAGATGTACTGCATAGGTTAAGCCTAAATTCCGCACTTACTAGAACACTTATATGTACAAGTACTAGAAGTAACATCAATGAATCGTTGAAGTTATAACATGAAAAGATTTGACCAGAAAGTATGCACATTTTTATGCTACAGGCTGCTGTAAATAATAAATCTTTATAAACTGTAAAGTATCAAAAAGACAAGTTAGAAAAATTATAAAGTATCATTTTTTTCATTTTTGTCATACAGATGGGTGCTGAAAAATGAAAAATGTTCTCTTGTTGACAGATACCAATTTTTAAAGTTGTCCGTGGTAAACATAAAAAGAATCATCTGTGGCGCTCCTATAACCTGAACTTTCCACTCGGAGACATGCAAACCTTTTTAGTTCTACACAGCGTGCTCATATAATGGCCAGCCACCTGGCATCGGCTCTTTTAATGTGGGAATCTCAGACTAATTCTACTTGGAATGTCAGATGGGTTCTCAAGATGATGCACCTGATACTAAAGACAGTTCAGAGGATTCTCGCAGAAGACTGATAGCTCCCCTGAGCATAGCCCCCCTGCCCCCCCATGCCTTTCCTTATTGTACTCTACAATATCTTTTTTTTTCAGTGCTGGCATGTCTTTGACAACCTCCCACCCAGCACCTCTAATTCTGCAGATGATTGGGTGAATATGTTGAAGGAATGGGGGGTGGAAGGAGGTAGAGGGCTTCACATGTACTGGATTCTGAAGGACAGGCATAGCTGTGACCAAACCCCTGTGTGATACTCAGGAGGACACATTGGGATCAGCTCGATTACCCTTATGGGCCCCATGTCAGGCTTTATGGTGGATTTCATTTGAACATTACCTCTCTCTCAGACCTCCTCGCAGCTTAGCTGGGACAAGCAGGTGCCTTCTTACCCCTGACCGCGTCACGTAACCCAATGAGCCACCCGCGCGAGCCTGAAGACAACCTCTGCCATGGCTGGTGATTACGCTATCTCAGTTTAGACACAGACCGCACTGGACCCCAGGTCTCCAGCCGCTCCTAGGGACCCTCCGTCCGAAACATCAACTGTATCAAAGTATCCCCCTCTGCAGGTGTGCGCTTCGCTCGGCTCAAACTCCATAGTCGTAACATCCACTCAGAAAGCAGCTGAAGTCATCCAGCACTGTTACTGCACTTCTCCTTTTTATTCATCCGTGAAATCATTTCGTAATAAATATCATGGACCTCTTTAATAGATTTAAATAACGGGAGAAAAAAAAACCGACAAATGTTTGTGCTGTTATTTCAGCACGTCTCCTCCATTAACCGTGAAATGTGAAACCACCCTTCTTTATTGGAGGTGACACTTCTTGCACCTGTCTTCCTGTCCTTAAAACAGTGGCGGGAAAGGCGTAAAGCCATCAAAATTAAGACAACAGTCTTAATTGTCTACATCTGCTAGCATGGTCTGTTTAGCTCATTGACTTCTTTTCACGCCTGCTGCTGCCCTCTTGTCACACCTCAATTCACCTCCTTTCATTTTCACACCCACACCATTTTCTATCACTCAAGTTCGTGAATGAAGTCAGTCCTTTCACGCAAGCTGAGAACAGTTTTAGAAATATGTATTGATATTTTTTCTTGAGCTAGCAATGGCACTAATTTTAGAAATGTTGTTTCACTCGTAAACAAAACATAACTGCTCTTGGAAAGCATTTTGATACCAGGTATTTACCTCTTAAACCTATGGTCCCCAAAATCAGTTCCTTTGTTGGTGGTTTTTGTTCCAATCACCATTACAATCAAGGAGTTTAACTTGCTGAAAATTTGATTATGTGAATTTTATGTTTACAGCCGTTATTATCCCCTTCAGGTTGACAGAAATATCCATGCATGCCATGAGGAATAAAAATTTCATATCCACACTTTGATATATTGGAAAAAAACACCATATAAAAATTCACCAATCAAATTATAGAATTATTAGGTTCCTAATTGGTCAAAACTAATTGACACATGTTCGCAAAAACTAACCATATTACGATTTGTGAGACAAAAAAATGATAAACTCAAACCTATTTTGTGTCATGTAATGAAAGCATCCTTTTCATGCCTTTGAACATTGCAATTACCAATGTCTACAATACATTTTGCAACTGACTTACATGTGCTACCTTCATATTATCAGACTGAAGTGACTCAAATCAAATGTTTTGCCTCAATGTGACACAGATCTGTACGCTGTGTGCTCGATGCACACAGAAATCTGATCTTCAAATCAGAATTGAGCCACTTTCACATGTATTAATGGTAGTGATATACATTCAAAACTTGACCATTCCCATCTCTAATCCCAAATTTTTTAAAGGCTTGGACATAAGGCAGAATTTTCACACACAATGTGGTAATCAACTGACAAAGTAAAATGCACCTTTCACCTGCAGAAATACCAAACTATCAGTTACACAGCAGGTTGTCTGTCTGTCAGTCCAAGTGTGAGCCTTTTTTACACTTGCTCCTGCAGTCATTTGTAACATGTGTTTTCAAAATGTGCAACACCTCATTGATACCCAAGACCACATCTGGAAAAAGTTCAAAAGCACGAAGGGTCATGAATCTGGCCTGACCACTGAACTCAACAATATCCATGGAAATATGTTGTATTTTTCAGTTACAAACAGTACATAACACATAGTGATATGAAGCACAATTTTATGCAACATACAGCAAATACTTTCTGCTATTGGAGGATAACTGTGGATGATATCAGTGGCGTTTCAATTTACAAGTAACATGTTCTGTATAAAATTACGATTGGCATCTTTCAACGCAGATGTAGGTGATAATATTATTGTGATATGGTATCACCCTTGCATTTAAAATTACAAGCTTTGAACTTCTGCTGAAGGAAAGAAAGAAACGGTAAAGATTTATTAAGGTGCAAACTGAAATCAGAAAATGTTGAGGACTGTGCTCTCTCGGGGGGGGGGGGTTTGGGGGGGGTGCATGAAGTCATATATAATGTCACGGTAGTGAAAAGCAAAGAAAAGGGAAAAAGCAAACTCAAGCACTGTCAGGGTATCCTGTGATGTATATATTTTTGTTACCACACGAATGAAAACAATGTCAGGATGATGCTCACCCATTTGTATCTTTATGGAAATACCATCATTGCAGTAATGGTGGCGTGAACATACACCTCGTGTTGTGCTCCATAGTCATCCAGCCAGGTTTATAATGGTCAGGCGCTGACTTTTTAGCCAAGGAGCTTCTTGGACTTGAAGAGAAAACTGCAACACCTGCATCTGGTTGTTTTCCTCCTTGCTTCATTGCAGAGTGAAGCAAAGTTGATGACAGACTTAAGATGGGTTTAACAAAAACAAATGTGAAATAAACACAGGGAAACGGGGCAAGCAGGATAAAGGTCTGAGGGGCTATGCAGTGGATGGGCCACGCTTTCGTACCTCTGCTGAACCTGCCCATGTCCTTCATTCTGAAGACAGACAGCCCCCCTATACAATATCTGATTATCTGAACAGTTCCCTGGATGAATCTTCAGTTCTATGACTACCTGACAAGTCCTTGAACAGTCTTTGCTATTGATTTACCCTCATGAGGCTCTGTTTCACCACCTGAGAAAAGATCAGTGTATTCAATGGCTAGTACCTATCAAAACTTTTCTCCCGGAAAGCCCCAGCACACTGGTTGTTTGTCTCTTTTTTACAGTCAGCCACCTTTGAGAATGAAGTTCAAACTTCGTTCAACATCCAGGTTTGCAAAAAAATTTATTTTCATTCTTCATATTTGATAGCAAGTCCTTCCTGCTCTGCCTGCCTTGCACTCAGGTGGCTACACTTCGCCAAAGTCTGTTCCCTCCCTCTACACAGGAGCTGGCGACCAGGGGCATGATAACTCGGCTCAAGCCATGGGTGGACTGTAACGAGGAGGATGATTGTTGTGCCACGGGAGAGGAAGCCACAGTGTTCCCCCCTCAAGACAATGAGCAACTGCCAGCTCACTGTTTCTACAGGCTGACCAGCAAGGCCTGCTCGACTAAGCCATTGGCAAGATAGTGACCCTGCTAATAATACCCCCCTCAAGTTTCTGGCCTTGATGATCAGTTTGGTGCTAGATGTTCTGACCCATCTTTTCCAAGCCTATTTTCCAATCCTTCCATTAAACTGCTGCTCAAAGGTATTGCCAAGGTCCATCCCCCAAAATCGGATTATAGACTCCCCATCACTCTCTCCATCTTGCATAGGATGCTAGTATTTCTGAGACAAGGCTGCTTTTCACTTTACATAGACCAGAGGTGTTGCCAGGATGCCAAGCTTGGGTGGGCATTTGTTCTCTTTGGGGGGGCAAAAAAAGAACCTCTAAATCGGCGTAAAATACAAAATGCACAACATGTTGAAACTTTATATATATCAGTGGCGGCCGGTGAACTGGCGATAGGGGAGGCTCAAACCCATCCCTTGAAAATAATGATTAGTCATGACCTGTTTTCAATCATTCATTTAAATTATCATTACAAAAACTCAGAAAACTCTCAACATTAACAAGTGTGGTCATTTTTCATTCGTAACGCACACCTGTGAACTGTGAACACATTCTGCGCTTTGAGTTTTAGTGGTATATTGACGTTCCCCAGCTGTAGTCAGCGATTATTCAATCAACGCATATGTAAGAGATTCTCGTCCAGGACTGAAGTCCTTGTGCATGGAGGTTTATCAGTTTCACCTGCGTTATGACTCTGGACTTCTCACGCTTTTCTTTACTCGGGGGTTGGAAGCAATGCATGTGTTTCATGATAGTTTAAACTGTTTAAATGAAATAAGATCATTGGAGAAATAAGATCAATGAAATAGCATAAAGACATTTCAAATGATCTTATCTCATTTAAACTATTTAAATAATGGAACACATGCATTGCTTCCAACCCCTGAATAAAGAAAAGCGTGAGAAGTCTATATGAGCAGCGTAGACGTGACCTCAGTGAAGATGGCAGTCCAAGAAAATGGGAGGGTTCCTAGTAATTCGAGAGTGCCCATTGGTTACTTTCACACCAGAATAGACTGGCAAAGGAATCCACCAATCACACAAAGTGATATATAAGCATATGTAAAGCTCTCTCTTAATGGCTGTCTACTTCCGGCTGTGAATCATGTGGGATATCGCGTATTTGCTGTCAAATAGCGGTACATCAGTTTTTTTTCTTGAGTTTTCATTGGGTGGGCAGAGCTTTTCTCAGGGTGGGCACTCATAGATATCTTCAATCCGACTGGGGCTCACCTCAGTCGCGTCGCTAGCCAATCGTTCTGCTGCTGTCTTTTTAAAAAATGCCATTCTTTCTACCCTAGTTCACTAAATGCTACCGTTCGCTGACCCTCCTCCTCCCCAATGCCACCTTACTCATCGGACCTCCCGTACAGCCGCTCCAGCTCCACCAGCCTTCAGCCACCACTGCCACCAGTGTCTGGACTCTTCGGGGGATTTCCTGCTGTTGCTCCGAGCAGTGCTCCTGCTCTACCAGTCTTCCTGAAGAGTCCAAGCGCCAAATACTTGTTTAATTCTAAGCATGTTACTCCTTTAAGCTCAAAGCATAATAAATATTTTTTTAATTTCACTCGAATCTCGCCTGATTGAAATAATTTAATCTGTTCGAGGTACAACGTATACTTCATGAAGCTTGAATGTTGAACTGATGAACAAAAATCATTTTGTGTCATATTTGTGATTTGTTTATATGCTATGAAGCAAAAAAAGCTGGAGGAACATGCTTTAAGTGTGGTGATTCCATACTTTTTTCCAGGGTGCTGTGACAAACTTTGGGATATTAATCCCCATTGTGGCATTAACAGGACTAAACTGGTGCAGAAAAAGAGACATAGTCTGCATTTAAAGCAAAAGAATGTAAATTGTGACTACGAGAGTAGACAACTGGATTAATCTGTGCTTAGTGTTGGGAAAAGGAGGAAAAGTACTTGCACTGTACTGTTTCAATTGAAAGAAAATCTCGACAGTGTGTTCGCCAGCCTGACAAGCAGCTGCCGAAACACTTCTGACACACTTCAAGATTCTCTCTGTTAATGTTACTATAATTTCTGGAGGAGTATTTTACAGTACTACACTTAATATTTGCCAGAGAAATGGCCAAAAAGGGATACATTTAAAGGTGTTCGATCAGAACAGAGTCCACATTTCACTGTGACGACACATTGTTTAAATCAGTGGTGTTTAACCAAAGAAATCCAACACTTTCTCACAGCTAAGTGGCCCACATTTCAATGCTTTGAAAAGATAAGAAGGTGTGTACTTTTGCTTAACATAAGAAAGCCTTAAGATCCAGCACAGCACTTATGAGAACCTTTCATATGAGGTACTACAAAACCCAAAACCAGTGAAGTTGGCACTTTATGTAAATCGTAGATAAAAACAGAATACAATGATTTGCAAATCCTTTTCAACTTATTTTCAATTGAATACACTGCTAAGACAAGATGTTTAATGTTCAAGCTGAGAAACTTAATATTTTTTTTGCTAATAATCATTAACTTAGAATTTAAAGGCAGCAACACAATGCAAAAAAGTTGGCATAGGGGCCTTTTTACCACTGTGTTACATCGCCTTTCCCTTTAACGACACTCAATAAACGTTTGGGAACTGAGGAGACCAATTTTTGAAGCTTTTCAGGTGGAACTCTTTTCCATTCTTGCTTGATGTACAACTTAAGTTGTTCAACAGTCCGGGGTCTCCGTTGTCATATTTTATGCTCCAGAATGCGCCACACATTTTCAATGGGAGACAGGTCTGGACTACAGGCAGGCCAGTCTTGTACCCGCACTCTTTTACTACGGAGCCATGCTGTTGTAACACGTGCAGAATGTGGCTTGGCAGTGTCTTGCTGAAATAAGCAGGGGCGTCCATGAAAAAGATGTTGCTTGGATGGCAACATATGTTGCCCCAAAACCATGCCTTTGGCACTAATACACCCCCATACTATCACAGATGCTAGCTTTTGAACTTTGCGCCTATAACAGTCCGGATGGTTCTTTTCCTCTTTGGTCCGGAGTACACGACGTCCACAGTTTCCAAAAACAATTTGAAATGTGGACTCGTCAGACCACAGAATACTTTTCCACTTTGCATCAGTCCATCTTAGATGAGCTTGGGCCCAGCGAAGCCAGCGGCATTTCTGGGTGCTGTTGATAAATGGCTTTTGCTTTGCATTGTAGAGTTTTAACTTGCACTTGCAGATGTAGCGACAAACTGTAGTTACTGACAGTGGTTTTCTGAAGTGTTCCTGAGCCCATGTGGTGATGTCCATTACACACTGATGTCGGTTTTTGATGCAGTGCCGCCTGAGGGATCGACGGTCACGGGCATTCAATGTTGGTTTTCGGCCTTGTCGCTAACGTGCAGTGATTTCTCCAGATTCTCTGAACCTTTTGACGATATTACGGACCGTAGATGATGAAATCCCTAAATTTCTTGCAATAGCTCGTTGAGGAATGTTGTTTTTAAACTGTTCGACAATCAGCTCACGCATTTGTTCACTAAGTGGTGACCCTCGCCCCATCCTTGTTTGTGAATGACTGAGCATTTCAGGGAAGCTGCTTTTATACCCAATCATGGCACCCACCTGTTCCCAATAGCCCGTTCACCTGTGGGATGTTCCAAATAAGTGTTTGATGAGCATTCCTCAACTCTCTCAGTCTTTTTTGCCACTTGTGCCAGCTTTTTTGAAACATGTTGCAGGCATCAAATTCCAAATGAGCTAATATTTGCAAAAAATTACAAAGTTTACCTGTTCGAACATTAAGTAACTTGTCTTTGCAGTGTATTCAATTGAATATAGGTTGAAAAGGATTTGCAAATCATTGTATTCTGTTTTTATTTACGATTTACACAACGTGCCAACTTCACTGGTTTTGGGTTTTGTATATGGTTGCTTGCTTATTCATTTTTGTCCCATTTACAAGTCAACTTTGACCTTATGTGTCATGAAGATTAGGGTCGATCACTTATTCCAGGTTATGGCAAATGCACCTTGAGGCCTGGAATATTGTCATTAAGTTTGGTGACTATCAGTCAAAAATTACAAACATGAATGATGTTTTTTAATTTTCCGTGTTTAACCGTTCATCTGAGATCATTAACCGGGATGGCAAGCCAAAAGAAATGAGGCACACTGGGAAGGTGTTCACCCAAGAATTGGAGTGAAGAAAGGATTAGAAGAAGCCACTTGCCAGAACTGCAAATATAACCTATTTGGAATAGTTTCCCTGATAAACAGTTAGTTGCTTTCATTTAGGTTTAATATCAAAGATATAAGTGAACAATCCAGAAAACAGGAGACGAAGACCAGGAACGTGAATACATAAGATGATAACTTACAACAGGCAACAGGTGAGAGAGCATGTAGCAACTCATAATGTAATAACGGCTCATAATGTAATTACTTAAATCTAATAAAAGTTCATAATGTTATAATCGGCTCATAATGTAATAAAATTATGAGCGCATGACTTAATAACATCTATGCGCATAATGTAATAATGTAACAATTTTTACTTTATGAGCCCAAAGTGATCAAAACCAAAAGTTCAATTAATATCTTTGTTAAACCAAGCCATCTACTATTTTTGTTTAAATATTCTGTGTATTAAGATTTTTGTATGTTGTATTTTTTAGCTAGCTGCTATTTCTTGTGTTTTAGTTAGCCGCTATTTCTTTTGTTTTAGCTAGGAGCTATTTTTTGTGTATTAAAATGTTGATGTTGATTTTGTCTCCCGTGTTTACTGAGCGATGTGCTATGGATTTTCCATCTGCTTTTAGGACATGCTCTCTCAGTAATCTTTCCCCTAAACCAAACCAGTACTTTTAACATGTTAATCAGTGGTTTTAGTGCGTAGCTCAGCAGTTTTAATACCTACCCACAGAAATTTGTCCCTCTGTGAAACAAAAAATTCTAGTAGACAGTGTGCAGGTGTGGCCGTTATGGACTTAATGCTCCACCGCGTTTTGCACAGATTGTGTAATTCTGATTCCATACAGTCAATCACAGAGGTGAAAGCATGTCTTTTCACCTTGCAGGAATGTCAAAGGTAGAAATGGTGATAATGCAACACTTTTCTCACCGTAAAAGCCATTGTTATTTTATGAGCGGCATCAGTTTGGGCTCATAAGGTAATAAATTGTTACATTATTACATTATGCGCAAAGACGTTATTACGTTATGCGCTCATGATTTTATTTCATTATGAGCCGATAATTACATTATGAACTTTTATTACAAAACACATTTAACTTATTATATTATGAGCCGGTATTACATTATGAGTTGCTACAGAGCACAAAGGGAATGGCAAAGCACGAGTTAATGATTAGTGAGGACCAATAAAGGAAACAAAAGACACACTGATGAGGACGCCACGATTGTGGGATTAACAAGGAGCCTGATGCAAATTCAGGGTACAATCAGAGTGTTAGAAATACGGTAATAGCGGGAGGATGGCCAGAGCCTAGAACAGGAAAAGCACAGTACAGGGTAGGGTTTAAGGCCGGGATCCCAGGATGTGTATTTGTCATTTCTCGCCCGGGAAATGCCAGCGGGACCCGTCCTCCCGAAGGCTGATTTTTTCTTTGCTAAATATTACACGGGAATGAGGTAAAAAAAAAAAAAAAAATGCAAAATCTGCTGTTACTTGTTGAATACATTTTACGTATTAGCCTATATTTCCGCGCATATAGAAAAAAATATTTTAATATAGTAGGCTGGCTAGCGGACGCATTTGGCACCAATTAATCAACATGAGCAGCTATTACAGTCACATTAGCCCACTCTGCGACCGTGACATCAGTTGTTTGAAAAGAGTTAAATGAAAATGAAGCAAAATGCAATATTTGCAAATAGGTACTGAATTGTGCAGGACGGTCGACGAGAGGACTTTCGAGACATTCGGGTACGCCCAGGTCAAGCGAGAGCGAAGGAGGCCAGGCTGGACCGAGCAGCAAACAGAGCAAGAGTTTTGCAAACTTCTTCAGTGCAAGGAAACCACTCAATGCTATCCTGGCAGAGCTTGCTGCGTTAGATGGATTTTCTGTCAATGACATTGCAAAGAGTGCCTATCTCCGACAGTCACTGGAGAAGGATGGCTTCAAGTTGCCAAAAGACCCAAGCGAGATTGCAAAGATGGTCCAAGGCTACGCCGCAGAGACACAGAGCAAGCTCGTGGATGCTTTTCAGTTGATGGTGCGCAACGCGGGTAGTCATTTCTCCCTCACAATGGACGAGTACACGTCCATCCAAAACAAACGCTTCATGAACATCAGTCTGCATACCAAGTGTGAGCATTGGAACCTGGGGGTTTTCCGGATTGAGGGAAGCATGACCGCTGAGAAAGTGGTTGAACATCTTAAAGAAAACTTGCGACCTACTCCCTCAACCTTGAGGACCACATCATTTGTGCCACCACTGATGGAGCGTCTTTGATGGTAAAACATGGAAAGCTGGTCCTGCCTGAGCACCAGCTCTGCCTATGCCATGCAATCCACCTGGCAGTGATGGGGACGCTCCACGTCAAAAAAGACCGGAGAGCAGCTGATGAAGATGAGGATGAGAGCGATGCTGATGAGGAGATGGGCGAAGAAGACGACCAACATGCCTATCTTTCCAAGGCTATCATGGAGAGCTCCGTGGAGAAGGTGATTATTAGACTCAATTAGGCCTACAAGTCACCAGAAATTATGATAAATCAACAAAATATCACAGCCTAGAGAAGGATCGCAAACCTTTCAATGTCTAATGTCAATTTACGAGTCAGCTTTACATTTATTTATTTTATTGAGAGAATTTCTTTTTACCGCTGCTTCACGTCTCCCAATAAAAAGGCTAATTTGCTTAAACACACTCTACATTAGTAAATAATATATAACTTTTTGTCTACTATATTATCATCACCTACCCTAGACGCCACTTAGCCTAAGCCTATTCCTTCACCAATTTTAAAAATAAAAATGAGTTTTATTCTCTGTCACATACATCAGAGTGAGAGAGCCTACTTATTGATAATTTTGCTGTAATCATTATCAGCCTGAATTAGACCCATATTAGAGCAAATATTATCCATTTACCTATTATAATAGTAGGCCTATGACTTCATCCCATCCAGGTTTGAAAGATTGCTCGCCACTTCAGGAAGTCCCCTCTGTCTAACAAAAAACTTCAGAGTTATGTCTCAAAAGATTTTGGCAAAGAACTGAAACTCCAGTTGGACTGTCGCGCATGGTGGGACAGTATGCATGACATGCTGGAGCGCTGCATTTTGTTGCATCAACCCGTCTCCAAAGCTCGGGTCGACATCAAGCCTTCCCTGATTGTTAATGACACGGAGTTGGAGACTCTCAATGAACTCGCCAGTTGCCTAAAACCTCTAAAGATGGGAGTGAAGTGCCTCTGTGAAAGAGGAACAACTCTTCTGAAGGCAGATGGTGTCTTCAAATTCATCCTCTCGGAGCTGGAGAAACAGGAGAGCACCATCTCCCGGGACATGGCAGAGGCCATCAGGACCAGATTTTGGGACAGGAGACAAAGCAAAATCGTGTCTCTGTACAGGTAATTATTATGTCGGCTATTCCGTCACTAAAAGTAATCATAATAACGTTGGCTCGCCTTTTATATATAATGGATTGCAAAAGGCTACAGTAATAAAGTAGGCCAGCGGTAAATGAATTATAGGCCTATGCTTAACGAAATAGGCTAGGCCTAGTCTATTCTTGGAGTCCATCTAAGCATATGTAAGTTAATAACAATAACTATAATGATTACTACAATAATAATACATAAATAAATAAATAATAAATAAAAGCCTAATAATAATATGCCTATTAGTACATAATGATATTGTTAATACCATAATATTGTGATTGTGATAACCCATAGCCTAACCAATATTAATTTAAGTAATTTACACATTTAGATACCTCCAAAACCCAGTGCTTGTGGCAGCTGGAGACATGCTGTTCGCTATGCCATCCAAAACTACACTGATGAAGACGGCACTCAGTTTGTGTGAGCGTCTTTTTGTGACCACGGAGCCCCAACCAGAAGAGGGAACCGAACCAGCTGTGGAGAGTCAGCGTACCATCAGCCTCCAAGAGCGCCTGCAGCAGGAAATCAGCCAGTGCATGAGAGGGCCAGACATTGTGGAGAAGACAGGGAATGACCTGCAGAAAATCCTGTCGAAGGAATTTGCGCTGTTCGAAACAACCAAAGTCCGTCCTGAAAATCTTCAACGCCTCTACTTAGCTCTCGGAACTATTCAGCCAACTTCAGTGGAAGCAGAGCGAGAATTTTCCGTGTGCGGGCTGTTTGCTACCAAACTGAGAAACAGACTAAGCGAAAAATCCATCAATGCACTTTGCTTCCTCAAGTCACACTTTATCAAAATTAAGCAGAGGAAATAAGTTGTTAAGATTAAAGACGATTAAAAAGCTGCTAGTCTGTGTCTACAAAGGTTCACGTTTGCTGTTATAGTCCTATGCCTTCAAGAATAAATCAGTAGCTTAATAAAAGGCTACGTTTAGCAGCTAAGCAAGACTGTTCAATGCTGTCCTACATTTCAGGAACAGCCTTTTATTTGTTTTATGTTAAAAGTCGGCAGTATTTTACCTTTCAAGTAATTTGATTCTGCATGTTACTTACATGCCTTTTTATTTATATTTTATTTTCATACCTTAATAATTTCTGTTATGTGCACATTTCATTTAAATAAAATGGCTTATACGATAAATTATCATTAATCAGTTGAAATTACTTATCTACATACCATAAATGCATTTTATCTAGGACTTCCGATTTCATGGGAATTCCCGGGAATCCTGGGAAATGTATCAAAAAATTCCCGGGATTTAAAATAGGCCAAATTCGAGCAAAATCTGAATCACTAGTACAGGGTAATGGGCCAGTGGTGTCCTTGCGCAGAAGCCTGGTGGTGTTCACCCTCGCCTAAGTAGGACTGTCAGACAGCAGGTTCATCTAGGGTTTGCCAGGAATGCAGTCTAAATCCTGGAGACCGATGAAGGTTTAGGAGGTGTTCCTACTAAACTTCTTTACTTAGAAAATACAGATAAGGTGGGTGAGCAGAAATGTGGTCCTAATCTTGGAGACCAATGATAAGGCTTGGGGGTTTGTTCTTATTAATAGAGCTTCGATCTATTTCACTATCATAAGGTTACCATAATTTCTGAAGACAGCAATACAATTCTAGACGACATAAAATGACCTGTAGCATATGGGAATAAAGCGGGACACTCCAGTGACTCTGCTACACAGACTTTTATACATGACAGGAACACAAGGGAACAGGACATACAAATGGATTACACCTGGAAAGGTGAGGCAAACCAGTTAAGGAGAGAGTAACTCTGACAGACACACAAGTTGCTGGGAAGGAGGAGACAATTATGGAGACACAATTTTTGTAAAGAATAACATGGAATTAAAAGCAATATTCATTCTATAAGCATGTCCTGCATCCCCAAGTTTGTTATAATCTAACCATGAAAAATAATGTACTTAAATACCAATACTAAGGCATGTATCCATCCATCATCTAAACCACTTCTTCCTCATCAGAGCCGCTGGGGAGCTAGAGCCTGCCCCAGCTGAGTATGGGTGAAAGGCAGGAACGAATCCACTGTACCTCTGTGCCGTATAATCCACTGTACCTCTGTGCCGTATGCTATTTGCAAATAGTGGACAGCCCCAGATGAATTGTGGGAATAATAATAATAATAATAAATAACAATAAATAACAATAACAATAATAATACAATATACACATCTGGGGCTCAGCACCTCATACCAGTGAAGGTACTAGTGAATGTTAGGCAGGGTAATGCTGCAGGTGCTGTACTTGGGAGGGTAGACTGCAGTCCTTGCAGGGAAAATAGGCCTTGCAGCAGCACACTTCCAAGTCTACCTTGTTCTGGAATGGTGGGCAGCTATTGGTACATGTGGTACACAAAGTGAGCAGCCGGGTGGAAGAGGTGGGCTTTCCACTCACCATAGCAGCTCAAGATGACTACAATGGTGAAGGGGATGGGGATTCGCCCTTCGAAAGTGAGTGTATCTTAGCTTTCAGAACTACGAGAAGCCAGCAGAAGCCAGTTTGCTCCGTCCTGCAGATCCCATGTGGTGCGTTCACATAGTTCTGTTTTTTCGTAATCCTTCTGCTCAGCATTTGCAGACACAGATCAAATCAGACCGACCATCTGACTATTCACTTATAGAACTTTGTTTTTGGTTTGATTTAAAGTGACTTTAAAAACATCTATTAGCATGACTTCCCCGCAGTGGGGTGGGGGGAGTTTCAGGTCAGTATTGTCTTTGCAGTGGTGGAAAGAAACATATGCCTCTGAATTTGCAGATTTGTATCTTTTTCATATTGTAATGTATCAAGGCCTTTGACCTGCTATATCAGCCACTGGTGGATGGCAACTTATTCACAGATTGATGTTTTTAAAAAAAATAATAATAATATTGGGAGTAGCTGATTATATAACCAAAAGAGTTCCTTTCTGCAGTCTACAGTATTTGATGCTAAACTGTCACAAGCCTCATGTTAATGCTCTCTGTGTCTCCTCCCATTCAGCAACTTGCATGTCTATTACAATTATTTGTCTACTTTGATTGTTTTTTTTCTTGCGTGCTCCCTGATCCCCGACTGTGTCTTGTTTCATAGTTACCCTACCCTTTGTGTGTGTATTTATACCCCCTCATTTGAGTTGCAAGTTGCTGGATTGTAATTTGCTGTTTAGCCGTTTGAGCCAATCAATATTTACTAGTAAAACTCTTCCTCTTTGAAATGAAAATGTAAACTTTAATGATAATAATTTACAGAAGTTTGCTTCCTTGCCCAGATAATAGCTCCCAAGCCTGTCTCATGGTCCTCGGATTGGGGCTATGTTCCTTTTAATCAGTGGTAGTCAACCCTGGTTCTGGAGAGCCGCAGTGTCTGTTGGTTTTTGACGCTACTCAGCGCTTAAATGATGAATGAAAGCAGTTGATTACATGCTTAACTCATCTCACCTGTTGTCTTAGGTTTAAATAGGGTGGATAAAACCAAACTCAGCACACCCTGTGGCTCTACAGGACCAGGGCTTGCTACCCCTGCCCTATACAATTTTATCTTTACTTTGTACTTCTACTTTGTCCACATCACAACTATGCTAAATGTCAAACCACATTGACAAATCTTGGTTTCCGCATAGACTGCTGTCACAACCTGCATGTCTGTTTAATTAGCTCTAGGCGTCTTCTGGGTAATCGATTGATTGACTTATCATTCCCTTAGTGCTGGAGTATAGCTAACAGCACTGGATGTGCTGAGTTTGGTTTACTACACCCTATTTAAACCTAAGACACCTGGTGAGATGAGTTAAGTGTGTAATCAACTGCTTTCATTCATCAATTAAGTGCTGAGTAACATCAAAAACTAGCAGATACTGCGGCTCTCCAGGACCAAGGTTCATTACCACTGCTTTAAATCTTTTTCCAGTCTGTCCCTCTGTCCTTTATTAGGACCAAGCTCCCAATCCTTCTGCATTCATCAGGATGGGAACAACACTCCTCCTGAGCTTCTCCAACCTGCCTTTGGACAGTTTGGCTTTGGCGCAGCGTGCACTCCACCTAGCAGCCATGCCAGAAAGCCAATGGCCAGGAATTGGCAACACCCACACTGCTTTGCCCATTACATCTGAACTGACCTGTGCTATTCTCCTTTGGGTTTCATCCCACTGTGTATCATATTACTAGCAATAAACCCTACTATAGGATTTCATTCTACCTCTGGACTTGATTCCTTGTCTGGATCATAACAGAACAATCCAGCTAAAAAGAATGGAATCACTGGAAATGCCTGGCCCAGTTGACACCCTGAGTCTCCAGGGAGTACGAATTAGTCAGCAGGGGAAAGAACTTCACCAGTTTTGCCAGATCATAGAAGGATATTTCACATAACTCCACCACCGCTGCTAAAGCAACCAGTGCTATTCTGCAGCAGGCCCTTCCTCAGCTGCTAGCCCACCAGGAGCCGAACCCTGCAGTGCTAGAGGCGACCCCACCACATGTTGCTGTTTCCTGGCTCAGTGCACGGTGGCCTTTGAGCTACAGCCATCTTCATTCCCTTATGAATGCACCAGAGTTGCATTTGTCATCACTTACCTCGCTAGACATGCCAGGCACTGGGCTGCTGCCTGTTGGGAGCCAGGAGATCCAGCCGTGTGATTATTTGCTGCTTTAGCCGAAGAGATGAAGAAAGTGTTTGACTGGTCCTGCTCTAGCCATGCGGCAGCCCAAAGGCCACTCCAGCTACGCCAAGACAACCTATCGGTGTTGTCCGTGCACTGTACGACACCTATTTGTCTGGGTTGGTAAAGTGCGTCCAGGACGAGCTAACCTCCTGGGTCCTTCTGGATCTGGGCTACTTCATGAATTTGATGTCCAGCTGCAACAGCAGCAGTTAGACTGGGTGTGGTGCCAGGGCTAATCCCTGCCTGCATCCCAGGATGCTCAACCTGAAGCTTATCCCCTCCTGGCTCCACTGGGACCCATAGCTGTCAACCTGGCTCAGCTTCCCAAGTAGCTCCTTGAAGATTGGCCACCCTAAATAAGGTTTAAAATATGCCTGTACTGCGGCAGTGCCATCTATGCCATTGCAGAATGCCTTATTCAGCATGTGAGTGACATCTGATGGAGAGGTACTGTCTGGAGCTGCTGTCTCATCAACTTACCACACCTTCCTGGTCACCTGACTTGAGAGGGTCGTTCTATTGCCACCCAGGCACACAGCAAAAAGTGATTTTCAAGAAAGGGAAATTTACTTATTTTAAAACTTAAAACACCAATTTCTATAACCATTATCTGAGTAAGAGAAGAAATTTGTCCTTGATTTTAGATAATTTTGACTACTTTGCCAATGGGGTGAGTACATTTCACTTGTCAAGTGAAATTTACTCACCCCATTGGCAAGATAGTGAAATTAACCTCAAATCAAGGAAAAATGTCTTATCTTACTAAGAAAATGGTTACCACACTGAAGTGTTATCATGCAGTCACCACATGCTATGGGAGTGTCAGGAGGGGCCTGACTTTAAAATCATAACTCTCCAGTGGATTAGCCTTCAAGATCTATGTCTTGTTCACTGACCTGTCTACTTTCAGCTTTCAGTCTTGCAGTACCTCCATCCTCTGGCCTCCAGGTGGAATGACTGGACCTGAAGGGGGTTCCCCTTATCTATTCCTATCTCTGCATGTCATTCAGTGAGGTCCGAATGTTGTCACTTCTCTCACATAAACCCTATGATTTTTTTCATTGACTTACAGCTCAAAAAACTCCCTTCCCCCATGGGTCAGCTGTACTCCCTAACCAAACAGGAGTCCTAAGTTATGGAGGAGTATATTAAACATTCCATGGCTTCTGGAATAATTTGGGCTCCTTTGTGGCCCCCTGGAGTTGGTTTCTTTTTTGTGATCAAGAAAGATGAGTCTCAACATCCCTGGATTGACTAGCAGGGACCTAAAATAATTGCCATTAAGAATTGTGATCCTTTACCCTTGATTGATTAGGCATTCTCCAATCTCCAGGGCTGCTGCTTTTTTCCCCAGCTGGATTAAGATAATACTTACCACTTGGTGCGCATGTGGGATGGAGATGAGTGGAAAACAGCGTTTAAGACCCCCTCAGGCAAAATAAATACCTGGTGATGCCATTCAGACTCGATAACGTCTCTGCTGTGTTCCAGAACCTCATAAACGATGTCCTCCTAGATGTAGTCCCCTAGTTTGCCAATGTCTTCCTTGACGATATATTAGTCTTCTCTCTAACTTCGGAGGGTCACATCTGCTATATCCGCTGGATCAACCAAAGGCTCCTGGCGAAGCAATTTTGGGGAATAAATTTTTCTTAAAACAGAACAGTGCAAATTTCATCACCCCACCATCTCCTTCTTGGGCTTTGTAGTAACACAGGACGCTTTGGAGATGGATTGCCAGAAAGCCCAGGCTGTGCTGGATTAGCCAGACCCTAAAGATTGTAATGCGCTCCAAAGGTTTCTTGGGTATACCAACTTCTACATGCGATTAATTCGAGGGTACTGTAGTGTCAATAAAGTATATCTTATCTTATCTTGCTGCCCCCTTAACAAGGCTGACGTCCACTGAGATTCTCTTTGTCTGGACCTCCCAGGCAGCCTCTGCCATTAACTGTCTCAAGAGGCTTTTCATCACGGCTCTCATTCTCAAGTTCCCAGAAGCCCAGCGCTAGTTTGTTGTGGAAGTTGATGCCTCTGATATGAATGCTGGGGCAGTCCCCCCTTTGCGAGCTGACAAGTCAAATTACATCCTCGTGGTTTCTTCTCTTACTGCCTCTCTGCTGTTGAGAGGAACAATTTGATCGGTGACCGGGAGCTGTTGATGGTGAGGCTTTCTACAGTCCTCCTTCCCCCTCCCTTCCTCCCCCTGGGCATCGGATCCTGCATGTTTGGCATAAAGGATGCAAACGCAAATTACTAGTGTACTGGGAGGAGTATAGGCCCAAGAAACGGTCCTGGGTCCCGGAGTCGAGCATCTTAGATTCCTCCCTAGTTTGTGATTTTCCGCGCCAGCATCTAGGTTCCACCACTCAGCCGCCTGGTGGCACCCATCGGGTTTAAGAGGGTACTGTCACGACCCTCATGTGAATGTCTCCTCATGTCTCCTCCCATTCAGAAACCTGCGTGTCTATTAGAGGTATTATTTCCTTTGACTTGTTTGTGTCTTGCATGTTCTCTGATTCCCTGCTGTGTCTTGTTTCATAGGTTCCCTGCCTCTTGTGTTTGTGGCATATTTATACCTCTTGAGTTGCAAATTGCTGGATTGTAATTTGCTATTAGCACTTTGAACCAGTCTGTATTTACTCATAGAACTCTTCCTCTTTGAGAGTAAAATGTCACATTCAATGATGGTAATTTACAGAAGTTGTCTTTCTTATGCAGTTAATGGGAACAACCTTCCAAGCCTTCCTCACAGTCTCTCGCAATTGGGACGGTATTCCAGTTAATCTTTTCCCAGTCTGTTCCTCTTTCCAGTTTATTAGGAACAAGCTCACAATCCTTCAGTCAACAGGATAGGAACTGAGTTCCTCCAAAGCCTCTCCATCCTGCCTTTTGACAGTTCGGCTCTGGCAAAGTGTACACTCTACCTGACAGTCATCCTGAAAAGCCACTGGTCAAAAATTGGCAACAACCACATTCCTTCACCAATAACATCTGAACTGATTTGGGGGCTCTGTGCCACTGTCTGCCATATCCTGGTCTGGATCATAACACCAAACAAAATATATCGGTAGATGTTGTCAGTGTTTAAGAACACTTTCTGCCCATTATTTTATGGCTCTCTCGTGTCATCCATTTAACTCATTCTGAACACATGTAGAAATCAAGTCAGATACTATTCACCCATATTTTTGGCAATTTCGCATATCCAATTAGCCTGAAATGCAAGTCTTTGGACTGTGGGAGGGAACCGGAGCGCAAAGAGGAAACCCACGCAAACACGGGAAGAACATGCAAACTCCACATGGAAAGGCCCCAGACCGGATTTACACCTGCATCTCTCTTGCTGGGAGCTGCTTTTAAGGGTTTTCTCTGACTCAGAATGAGGCAGGGACTGTAGTTTAATCACTGTGTGGAGTTGGTAAGAGTACTAATGGCCAGTAACATGGGAATGGTGATGCCGGTATAGTTATTAAACCTGCTGAGAGTCAACAGTTTATCTGTTGGCTTGTGGCCAGGAATACAAAATGTGCTTTTCCATGAAACTCAAGAAATGAGAGGTCTGTCATGTTCCCCAGTATAATTGAAAACAACCTCAGTTTCTCTTTTGTCATTTTCTTTTTTTTTTTGTTTGGAGTAATAATCCACCCTTCAAGCGGGTGTCAGTGAGCGGCGCTGAAAGGCTGTGCAGATCTCTGCAGTTCAGAGTGTTACTCTCCCAAGCTCCACATGTCATGTCTCGATCAACTGAAGATGGGATTGGGGAATTTTACACTTGGCTCTTTTGCATTTGCAAAGAATTCATGAGATACAAGTGCTGGCTGGCTGAGAGACACTGACCACACTGTATTGGAAGTGTACATTTCTCCTGGTCAAAACATGAGGCCAAGCAAGTGACTAGTGGTGATTCTTACATGATAACCAGGGCCTTGAGAAGAAGTGGTGCAACCCAGCTGCTGTTGTACGGAGCGCTGAAATTCAAATTTTGACTTGAATGCTAATGCAGGACTTTTATGTTGTGTTGAATCTTAGACATATCTGTTATCTGCCTTGTTCTGGGTAGGATTCTCTGCTATTTCTTTGAGAGGGGCGTAGTATTGCAAGTATTGCAAGGAAACCAGAATGGGACTCATTAAGCGGCCATCTTAATCAATGTCACATCGAGTAAGACTGTTTGCGCAGCAAGTGCCAGAGTTTCTTCGCCAGAACAGTGCGTGGAAGTGGAAAATAGATGGACAAAAGTACGTTATGAGAATTCAACAAGCAATTTTGGTCTCTGGCATATTTTTACAGAAATCTGAAGTTTAAATATTTTTCAGTACTTATAAGACAATTCACCTGGCTGGTAGCAGATGGTCTGCCCAATAGATGGTGATTCTGTAATGTTGAGGATAAAGGACTACAGTGGAAAGGTGATGCCCCCTCCCTACATAGGTGAGGATAAATGATTAAGATTGAGCGTCACTGTTAGCCACAAATAAGATTCAAGTGATCTTTGAAAGAGGGAGGTTAATAGCTTGCTCAGAGAAAGAGTTGGCACATAGTCTGGCTGAGGATAGAAGTTGTCTCATAAAAACTATTTCCTGTAATACTAGCTCATAGATATGATATTAATTTTCGACTGTTGAAAAATCCTTCCACAAATATTTGGCTGAAATGTTTCAGGAAAAAGAGACAATTGCTATTGCAAAGCAATCTACCATGACACTGATGATTCCTTTATTCAGTTACTTCCCCTCCACTACTTTTACCATATATTTATTTCTTCTGCTCTCTTGAGACACATGCTGAACCTCTTCCGTCAGATGATCAACCAAGTTAAGGTTTTTAATGCCTGATTTAAAGGTACAGCAGCCGTCAGGCTAATTTCTGTTTATGCTGGCTGCAATTCAAGGACAGCAGAACAAATGCTATAAAGCCTGACTTAATGCTTCACCTCTAAGACAACAAAAAGCAAAACGTCTCAGATGTACTTTTTCAATTCTGCTGTTGACACGGTAGCTTATCTTCTTTGGCAGCAGAGGGAAGAAGGCTTGTTACATGCTTCTCTGACACTTTTCATTATCACTACCACCAACCAATACTGAAAGACAAGAAGGTATACAAGTCCTAAACCCTGCTCTTTGTAGGCTCAGGGATAGGCATCGTTCTTTATGACAATAAAGCCTTGTGAAACCAGAGCTGATTTCTTGCTAAATTCCGACATTAGTCACAGGAGCATATTTCAGGATTAGAAGTGCCACTGGGGAGTAATTGTTAGAGGGAATTTAAAGCTTGTGGTCATCAAACATTTAACTTAAAGTGTGTTAAGTGAAATGCAGAGAGTGGTCTCATGCTACTGGTTCAGCTGCTGAGATTCATTGTTTTATTTGTGGCTTAGGTCCAGTGGACATGGAGATGGGCTCAGAAATGTAGACTAGGAAAGATTAGAGAATGTTTAACATTCTCAAATGGTTGAAGAAAGGAATTTCATAATTGAGATAGGTGGATAGATTTGTGAAAACCTCTTAATTTGTGTTTTATAGATCATGGTTGCATTTTCAGGAGTTACTAAAAATCCTTTTTTAACAGAATGAGGAAAAATGGAAGCTCTTCTCAATCAAGAATTTGTAAAAGTAAATTATCAGGAAATAACTCCTCTTGAGAACAATATATATTTTAAATTTTGTTCACTCTGAGTCAAAAAAAAAGCATCTTTTACGCAAGAGTAATGCCTGCAGGACACTGATGTTACTGGAAACTGTTTCATCTAAAAAAAAAAAAAGTCCTGAGAATTGTGCAAAAATACCATGTCCATTTCCCCCCTCAGAGTATTCACTGAACTCTACATGAACTGGCTGTGAATGATAAAATACAGGCATACAGGCTGGTAAAAAATAAAATAAGGGTGCTCTGAGGAACTGCAGGCAAACCCCTGGTACCAGGTGCCTAGGCGTTATTCCATGAAGTGAGTCCACCTTTGTGAATAACTCAAGTATTAAGAATCAATATTATAATCAGTTCTGGGCAGACTGGCTGGTCTGAAATTTCCGCTCATCTTCAAGAATCTAAAAGGACTAAACTATAGGGGAAACTTTTTATTTCTTTTGGGGGGGGGGGTGCAGGTTCAGTCCGTAACTGTAGATAAATAGGAAGAGAAGTGCAAAAAAAGGGAAGAAAAGCAATCCTAAAGTTTGACAGATGCAAAACTTTTCCTGCGGCAGTACAATGCAAGCAGTGTTACAGTAACTGACCGCCTTTCAACACTGCTAAAAAGAGAAATATTGAAAATAAAACACAGCAGTGCAGGCTACTGAGAGCCAGGCTTGGGGAAAGTAGCAAGTAAAAGCAGCCATACACTGTGGCCTGTAATAGCTTGTTAAAAGAGAACAAATAATGAATGCGATGAGTGTGGGAGGTGATTGATGATGAAGGTTTGACAGTGTAAGCTTTGCTTTTCTTTCAGCTCTGATGAAGAGACACCTGCGGAGAGTGGCTGAGGTGTTATCGTTGGATCGAACTGGGGGGGTGGTACAGGGAGTTGGTAGGTGGAGGTGGTAGGGGTTGCGGAAAACACCGGTTGCTGTGTGTACGTTTGCTTGCCAAGGTTAGCCCCGCTAAGCCACCAGTCTAGGCCATGGTTTTAAAAGCCATTTGGAGGTCAATGTTTTGCCTACTCCCTGAGGAGGGGGCTGTGACTTATGCATGGATGATAAAATGGTCTCATTCGGTAGCACTAAGGACAAAACTTTTTTGCGGTCCAAATGGAAAAAGCCTTGCTACAAGAGACTATTACATTTCTGCCATGATTCATAATGAGAAATCTGAGGGCCAGTATTGCAACATCCCATTTAAAGCTGTTAGCACAAAGGGTTCTTCAGAATTTGTTCTCTCAAGTATCCCGATGGCATTTTTCCTGAATAAAAGATTTGTTAATTTGCATCTTATTAATGTAAAATGTGTCATATTCCTGTCTTTTTAGTTTTTCATTTGGCAGTTTAATTTTATACTGTATGTCAGTAACTTTATGTATTCATAAATAAACAAAGTTAGACAACACATTTATTTTGCCAGGTCACCTGATTATAAATTATAATTATATTATAATTAAGATTATAAATCCACATTCCTTCATAGAGGCAGATGGTCTTCAGAATTTTTTTCAGTACTAGAATATAGTTGCTTTAGTGGTTGTCCATCTGTTCTGAAATACAGTTTAGTCTCACAGCAAAACTTCAAGGACAGCCACGAGCAGAAGATGAGAAAAAATGTCCAAACTAAACTAAATGTTTTCAATAATCAAATCAACCCTACATTAGTTAATAAGGTTACATGCATCAGAGGATTTTTTTATTCTTGAACTTTTATGCTCTTGATGACAGAATTCTGACAATTACTTAATTTTTTAAGTGGTTTGCATACTACTTCAGAGAGCACTTGAGAGAGTGTTGAGTTGTTTTAACAGTCCCACTCCACCTGTCTTATTGTGATCAGTTGGCAGGTTCCTGCTCGTACAAACTTCACTCCTTTTCTATTGCCAGGCAAGAAAAAAGATTGCTTTGCTTCAATAAGGAAATTTCTGGTACCCTTGTTAACATCACGAACTTCCAGCCAACACTTGTAGTGAGTGACATGTCTTAATGCATGTCTGTTTCGGATGTATGCAGGACTATTATTCAGGAGTTAAGAGCATTAGAAGTGAAGGATGGTTATTCAACATGGGCTTCTCTCAAGTGAATTGTGTTTTAGGGAAATGTGACAGATGAGATTTACATGCATTCCACTCACTGTGTTTACACAAAATGCATTTCATGTATGAGTAGAATTACATTTTGCATTAGTAGAATGTAAAATGTACTATCTGAGCTGTCTAAAAAGGACTGTAGCATAGCCTTGTTTTCAGTGCTGTTCTTCATACAGCAGGAAAAAATCAATACTCCTAAGGTTCAGGTAATTTTACTCTGCTCAGCATTAATAGATCAGTGTAAAATAAAGTAAACACACATCTGGGTGATTGGCTTTTAATGTCCCTTAAATATTTAAGATGGAGTCCACTTAATTAGTCTTTATCCAAGCCCCTGCTCTTAATTAACAGAAGTATTATAGATTAATATGGGCACGTAAATAGCTTCATGAAATACAAAATAAGCTCCTTTTACAATTTTTCAGCTCGCAACTAATCTCAATCAAGAGACAGGTGGTGATAGACACAGAAAAAATTAGTTGAACCTGCACCTCTGTTCTGTGCCCGATGTTTGCTGTGAAATGTGAAGCAATCGGCGCTACTTCTGTTTACTTAAAACATAGCAATGATGAGCACAAAACTATTAAAAATAGTACCAAGGGCCCTGTAGCTCACTGACAAATAAAGGAGACATGGGCATCTTCAAGACTGCTATAGGTCTCTCTGACATAAACAGAAGAGGGTAAGCCTTAACCTTAATAATCAATTTCAAACAATTTTCACCTTCTAAATGCAGTATTAAACTGGACACATGCAATTTCATGCATCCTGATCTAGAAGTTGACCTTTCTGTACTTTTGACGTTAAGCAAGAAAGATGGTAATTTTTAAAGTTTTTGGATGTGTTGTGATTCTGCTGTCTGCCATTCTGTCTTGTTTGGATTTTGACCCTTGCCTTGCCTGACCATGTCTTGAATTATGTATTGTGATTTAGATACCTGATTATGTTCATGTTTTGTCTAGTTTAGTTCTGCCATGTTTTGTTTTTTGCCATATTCCATTCCTACAGTTAAATTCCGGTCCATGTTTTTGTTTTTGCCATGCTGCCCCCAGTGTGGTCTCTTGTCTTGTCATTGCTCACAGCCCCGGTATTGCGTGCCACTCTTTCGAGTGATTTAATGGTTTCTGGATTACAACCATTCCTTCCAGTCTCGTTTACTTCATTCGTCTTGCTTTTCTAGATTACTAACCAATACTAATAGTTTGCTGTTTTTATTAAATTACTAACCAAGCCTAATATTGTACATAGTACTAACTTACTAACAAGCACTAGGGATTATATAGCTGCACTCTACTAATTGACTAACGATCTCTCAGCATTCGCCCTGTTCCTAGTCTCTGCCTCTTGCCTTCACTCAATTTACTTTGCTGTGCTTCTAGCAGATTCTCTACACCTGTCTAATCACTGTTCTGCCACTCACTCTGTGCACGTAAAAATCTCTAACCGGATCTGTTTTTCTGTCTATAGGCTGTCTTATGACCCCTGTCCGCGTTTTGGCTTTTGCCTATTTCATGTGATTAGGTAATCAGTCTGACTTCCTGTACCTATGTCTTGTTAAGCATGTGACTTCCCGTGAGTGTATATTAGGAGTCTTTTCACAGCACTTCCTTGTCAGAACGTTTCTCTTGTTTACCTGTGCTGCTATCGTCTTCGCCTTGTCCTCACAGTGTTACTCTTTTGGCTGGACCATCCAACTTACGATTTTTGGCACCGCTTTTTGGTACTATTGTCTGTATCTGTTTACGAACCCTTTTTGCCCAACTACAAGTTTTGTGATTGGTGCACTGTTTACGGTTCTGGATTTCGCCCTTAGGATTCTGATAATTGGATGGTGGACATTGTACCGCCGCCTGCTCTGTCTTCCCCCTTCAGAAATAAAGCCTCCCTTTTTTTATACTCTCTGGTGCTCGCTTGTGGTTCCTATACGTAATCCTGACAGGATGGAAAATTTTTAAAAAATTCAAAAATCTTAATTTTTGCTCAGCATTATCTCAATGAATCTCCATACCAATTCTGTGAATATGGTGAGAATTCTGGAAAAAGAATAGGAAAATTCATTAAAAAATGTGAAAATTAAAAATCTGAAAAACTGTGATCTGTCCCAATGGACAATACCCCAAAGAAGCTCCATACCAAATTTTGAGTGAATCTGACCTGTAGTTTTGATGAAGAAGATGTTTGAAGAATTGCTAATGACTAATGGGGAGGACAAAGTGGAGACCGGATTCTGTGTCTTCCCAACATCTCATGGCTGATCGGCTGGTGAGCTAAAACAAGAGGATAATTTTCCTCCATGAAGAGATGCACAAATGGCATTTAGGTGCGCTGACCATCAAAATTTTTGGAGATTTAATTAGTAGATAACGCTATGCAAATCTAACTATAAATGGAGGAGTCTGCATGAAACTAAGTATATATGCATACATGTTGGGGGTAGGGGGTTCCCCACCGTCACGGCTAAATTCTCATCCTGGCTCTTTCGACCTGCTACCTAATCATACCCTGATCTAATTGGCTATGCAACTTGTCCTCTCCCTCCTCCACCTGAACCCCCAGGGCTCCCTTGAGAAAGAGATTTCAATGTTTACATCCAGTACTCAAATTCCAATTCTTCTTTCCCCGCAGCCAAAAGCCAAACAAAAGCTGTAAATGTATATTTACTGTGATCTGTATTCAACCCCAATTCTGAAATTGTTGGGATGAAGTGTAAATTGTGAATAAAATCAAAATGCAATGACTTTCAGATCACATGAGCCAATATGGTATGTATAAAAGAACATAGATAACATTTCAGATGTTGAAACTGAGACATTTTACATTTTTATCCACAAAATGAGCTTATTTCAAATTTTCTCAAAAAGGTTGGGACACAGACAAAAAAGGGGCGAAAAAGCAATTAATATATAAGAAAATCAGATGAAAGAACATTTAGCAAGTAATTCAGTTAACTTGACATCAGGTGTGTAAAATGATTGGCTATAAAAGGGATGTCTTAGAGAGGCTGAGTCTCCCAGAAGTAAAGATGGCCAGAGGCTCTCCAACCAACCTGTGAAGGCTTGCATAAAAAAATTGTGGAATACTTTAAAAACAATGTTCCTCAACGTCAAATTGCGAAGGCTTTGAAGGTCTTATCATCGACAGTGCATAACATCATCAAAAGATTCAGAGAAACTGGAAAAATCTCTGCCTGTAAGGGACAAGGCCGAAGATATTTACTGGATGTCCGTGATCTTCGGGCCCTCAGATGCCACTGCATCACTCATCAGCATGATTCTGTCATTGATATTATTAAATGGACCCAGGAATACTTCAGGAAATGATTGTCTGTAAACACAGTCCACTGGGCTATACACAAATGCCACCTAAAACTCTATCATGCAAAAGGAAGCTATTGTTGAGCATGATCCAGAAGCGCCGCCGTGTTCTGTGGTCCAAGGCTCATTTAAAATGGACTGTAGCAAAGTGGCAAAGTACTCTGTGGTCAGACGAGTCCAAATTTGACATTCTTGTTGGAAATCATGGGCGTTGTGTCCTCCGGGCTAAAGAGGAGAAAGATCACCCTTCCTGTTATCAGCGTTCAGTTCAAAAGCCAGCATCTCTGATGGTATGGCGCATATGGTGTGGGACACTTGCATGTTTTAAAAAGCACCATGAATGCTGAAAGGCATATAAAGGTGGCGACATTTTTTCCAGGGAAGGCCTTGTGTATTTCAGCAGGACAATACAAAACCACCTACTGCTGCTATTACAATATCATGGCTTCATAGTAGAAGAGTCCATGTGCTGAACTGGCCTGCCTGCAGTCCTGATCTTTCACCGATTGAAAACATTTTGCGCAAAATTAAATGAAAAGTCCATCAAAGGAGACTGGAAGCCTGTATTAAATAAGAGTGGGATCAAATTCCAATAGCTAAACTCAAGAACCTTGTCTCCTCAATGCCCAGACGCCTCCACTCTGTTTACCAGAAGAGGGGATGCTACATCATGGAAAACAGGCCTCTGTCCCAACTTTTTTGAGACCTGTAGCAGCTATCAAATTTGAAATGAGCTCATTTTGTGGATAAAGTTATAAAACTTCTCAGTTTCAACATTTGCCATGTTATCTCTGTTCTATTGTGAATAAAATACTTGTTGGTGTGATTTGAAAGTCATTGCGTTTTGATTTTATTGACAATTTACACTTTGTCCCAACTATTTCGGATTTGGGGTTGTAGATGCATAGGCTTACAAAGAGGGCAGGACAGCAGTGAACTTTAAAACCTAAGCTAAATTGGTATATACCCTGGGTAAGGTCAGTTCACAACCGCTATGGTCCTGACGGGTGGCAGTTGTGTAGCTTAAAAATGATTTCATGGTACAGAAATGGTTTTGAAACTCCTTTTTATTTTTTCTTCCCCAGGCATCTGTTTTTTACCTTGTACTTGGCTTTACTGTGGCCTACTGTCCCTTGTATTGGTCTGGCTGGAATAATTATGCGGTGATGTTACACCAGTGTCAAGTGGTGCTCATTTCTTTTTCACAATTAAAATGCCAATGAAATAACATCTCTAAACAGAGGGCTCCCAAAGGTTGAATTAGTCCCTGGCCCCTGAACATTTTAATGCTGCCCTTATTAGGCCTACTAGCAATCATACTGATGATGTCAGAAATATCAGTAAATATTTTCTTTTTGAGAGGCTCAGACAGGCATTCCCTTAAACGAAAGCTTAACCTTTCATTAGCCAATAGTATTTTTGTTATTCATTGCTTCTCTCGTCACGAAAGAAAAGTATTATCACTGTCATCCTTTTTACTGAGTTCAAGTTGATGCAGGTATCTTGGAGAGGGTGAAAAAGTTACAGTTAATACACATCTGTTCTATTGTATAAACCGAAACTGTATAAACTGGCTACACCCCAAGTTGAAAGTGTTGAGGATTTGCATTATAATAGCAGGATAAAAGAAGGTGCAATTACTGTAGAGTGCCTTCCGCCTACAGATAAATCTCCGACTAATTGTAGCCGAGGACAGCTGTCAGTCCTTCATTAGAAGCTTAATAAAGCTACGTTGAATACCTGGAAAATCAAGTGTAACAAATAAACACTTCAGTCAACCCATGAAGTCAAAAGAATGGTATCACAGAGATCTGTCAGAGGATAATCAACAATTGCGTCTGAAGACGAGTGATCTGCAAATAAATCAGAACAAAATCTTGAAAATAGTTTGACAAGGATAATTAAAACTGCAAGACAAACTAATTGGTCTGACAAAGTACATAAGGGGGCCTTTCAGCTGTTTTTGTTAAATACAGACGTGATTTTAAGCATGCTGTGCTCAACAAATATCGTGCATGCAAACATTGTCAGTTTGGATGCATCTTATAGAACCAGGAGACAAACAGGACATGTCAGGAGCATCTGAGCAAGTGATTTATCTTCCAGTTTCTTTAGCCAATCGCTGTTCTTACGAACAAATATAACTTATTAAATAGTATGTCATGGAGAACACACATAATTTGTGGAAGGATCATCCACATGCGTCACTCCTGCATCTCTATTGTCATATGTTAGCCATCATGACATTCACAGGCTAATTGAGATTTTCTGGCCTTATAATTGCGTCCAAGACATGTTTGTGCTCCACAGATGGTGGAATAAAGCCCATTTCAAAGCAGTATTCACCTCTGACATCATGCTTAACTAATGGAAATGACACTTCACCTCTGTCTGGCATTTATTACATGCTGGGGTTCAGCAAAAGAGCTTGATGTTTTTTCTTAGCCAACGCTATACAGTAAAAATCCCAGTGTTAATTCAGTTAATTGAGTTTATTTGAATCCAAAATGGATGGGTTGGTTTCATATAAACTCTACTGGTGTTGTATTAACACTGGGATTTTTGCTGTGGAATGAACGGTAGAATGACATTTTCAGAATGATATGCATCTTCATTGGCATAGCCACCTTGTTGTCATCATCATGGATAACTGCACTTTGCATAAATACAAGGAGCACATTTGTCGGGATCAGAAAGCAGGTTGTACACGTAGGCTCATATTGCTGTGTACATATTCAAATATGAGGTTAATTTAATAATGAGGTTCACATGAAAACTATTCAGAAGCTTCCAGCCGTTATGCATGTACTTTTCAGGGCAGAGATATCTATCTGTGTATGTCACAGATAGCAATGACCACCACAGATGCCCAGTATGGGCTAAGGGGCAGGTACTCAACTGACATCACTGGTAAAGAGCTAAAACTATTCTCTGTGACAAGTTCAAAAGTCATTACAGGATCAGGTTGCCTGTTTCAGACTGCATTTTACTTCTGCTTGAATTTTTTTCTTTGATATACAACATCACAGTATTATTTCCAACTTTAAATACTGTTTGCTGCTGGTCAGAAATATTAGTTGAAGAATGATCAAGGAGGCAGAGATGGGATCATCAGACTTTTAAAAGAGAATATCTGTAGCTTTGTTGGAAATGTTTGTGGCAATATGCATTATGTCTTACTTTCCTTGTTTGCCATTTGTTCAAAATGTTGGGGGGCATTTCTTTTTTTAGAAGACAACATCAAGAACATAAGCACAAAGGCCATGGATTGACATTCCCAAAGGAATACAGCTATATTTTGTGCACATCCTCAGTGTGCACTATCAAGGTAGAGGCCCATTCTCAGTTAGAGCTTGTGCATGTTGAAGGATAGATCTGCTGGATCTGTTTTAATGCCTTAGTTAGACAAGCAGATGTCAGGCGAGTTGCGATAATCAACAGAGAGGGGGTGGCTTATAATAATGACTGGCAGAGCACCTGCAACAAAGGCAACTACAAAGAGCCCTCCGCTGACAGCACTTCCTTTATTTCAGCCTTGCAGCGACCTCTCTGGAATCCCACACCATCTTGGAAAAAGATTTTCCGCGCTGCTCTCCATCAGATCTCAGTCCCGCGAGGCTGCTAAAAACGTTGCTTTGCAAATTGAGCGCCGGCACACTGAAAAGCGGGGGTCAAATGATGGAAGACACACAACACCTGCCCATAAATCTCACTGAGCGTCCTTCCTTTTCATGAGTAGGACATGAAGAGAGCGAATAAATAATAAACATCAGCTCTGGGCCATCACATGAAGAAGACGGAAAGCACCCAATTGGCTGTGTGAGATGTTTAGGAAGTGCTTTATTGCACCGGGGTGTGCGAGGATGAACACCTATTGGATCCAAACGTAAACTGCAGAGTAACTTAATGGGTGACTTTATGGCTTTGGTTTCTTCATTTCCTGATGCATGCAGTATGTAGAATGGCTTTACAAAATAAATATAGAAAACATCAAAAAAAAAAAAAAAAAGAGAATTGCAAGCAATAAAAATACCTTACATTTTGAGTCCCCAATATCAATATAGCATTAACGAAAACAACAACAATAACAATTAATCTTCTTTCTTCTTCTTAGTATTATTATTATTGTTGTTGTTGTTGTTGTCGTCATAATCATTGTTATTATTTCTAATAATAATTTTTGATCAGTAAAGACAAAAATTGGATGGATATTAAAACAATGTTCAGTAGTCCAAGCCACAAAATTTGATATTTTCCTCCTTTCCATTCAGGTTTCATCAGGTCCACACGCAGGCACAAGCAATAAGAAGAAGTAGAGAAAAAAACCTTCTCATCACACGAGTCTGAGAAATTAAATCAAAGTCAAAGTTGCCCGGTGCTTCGGTAAAGAGATATGCTCTTCACACATGACATAACGCATAATATGTGAGGCCTCTGAATTTTGTGAATTTGAACGGGGGTTCACAAGTTTTGATAAAAACTGGCAATGTCCAGAACAATTTATTGATATGTGGCCTTCATATCTATGAAAAATAAAATTATTAAGATGTCCCCAGATTTTTTCTTGCCTTTATGGGGAAGGTGAGCAAAAAAATCCTTAATTAGAAGGATTAGGTCAGGAAAATAAATAAATAAAAATGGTGGGAAATCAATGGCTACAAATATTGGAATGGCTAACAAAAGTATATGATTGAACTTGTGCGATATGCGATATGATTCTTTCTTTAGTGCAACCGATGGAACAATCATTGAAATATGCTAATTTCGCAAGGCACTACAAATTCAAGAGCTAAAGATACCCCCCAACTTTTATTTTGACCGGTCATTGCTTAGCATGTCAAACAGATATTGACTAGTTGCGGCCAATTTTTTTTTTTTTTGACAATGTCTCTAGTTCATTATAAGCACAAATGTAAGTATACAGAGAGAAATAGCGTGCAAAATAAAAACCATTTATGTCAAATGGTCCAAGGGATATTGGTATTTTTACATTTATGGCATCCTGTAGCACCATCTATTGGGTAAATGACACTAAATTTGGCATGCGAACGCAAAATCATGGTCTACACATGTTTATCAATTATTAGCCTATTATTGGATTTAGAGAAAACTTTCTTAAGTTATAGCTGTTTTAATAAGAGAGGCCACGCCCCCTATAATTTATTGACGTGAGAGGGCCGTGTGTGTGTGTATATATTAATTATTATTATTATTATTTTGCTTATAGGGGCTATGCAAATTATATCAGGAAAATGCATTTGGTTCAGGAGTTCTTTCTAAAGTAATGGGCCAAAATGCAAATACTAGACCTACAGCGTGCCAACGTGGCCAATATAGTATTCAAAACCGAGATAATCTGAGTCTTGGGAGTTTTTGTCACCCATTCCATTTCTGGAATAATAATAATAATAATAATAATAATAATAATAGTGATCATGTTCTTTTGTGATTATGTGCTGATGTAACTATGGACCCTATATGGCTCTTTTCAAATAATTTGATCGCTCGATGAGTTTTATATTAAAGCGCGGTAATATCTTCCGGCAAACTGTATACAATGGTGTGCATGGGCCTCAATGGCCTATCTCTAGGAGACGAGCTAGCCTATAACTAATTTTGGCGATGAACTATAGCCTAATTATAGCTAGGCTAATAGACATAAAATCTACCACTTGGGCTGAAAAAAAAACACAGCAAAGCAAAACTAACCTGTTGCTCGTGAATAAGCCAGGTTTGGTTTTAAAACGCACACTTTTTGTATGCTGCATGTAATTTCACGACAGATTCAGTTCCACGCTCTGCTGCGAGAAAAGGACACCTGCAGAGCATCAAAAATAGATAAGCCATCGTGAGAGTAGGGTGAATACTTCTATAAGAGTTAGTCTACAACATCTGACATTTTTCGCCGCAAAAATATACTGCTTAAAAAAATAAAGCGAACACTTAAACAACACAAAATAACTCCAAATGTTCCCTTTATTTATTTTTTGAGAAGTATATCTTATGCTGTGGAACTGAAGCGTGAGCCCAATGCTCGCCCACTAAATTGTCAATTGACTACATTGCCTCACTTCTACTGGACTTATTGACAGAACCGTTTTATTCACTCCACATGTGCTAACCACACTTTCAATTAACGTTATATGACCTTTAGGCTACATTTTCTCCGAAACATAGGTAATTAATTCATGAACTTTAATTCGCACTTGCGATGTCTAATGTCTTTCAATCGATTGTTAAACGAACGCGCCACATCTGAAAAATTGCTTAAAGAAATAAAAACAATGTCCGCAGTCAATCGAATATTTTGTTCCCTTGAAGTAAAGAAAAATAATGCCGGCTTGCCTGATTGCACAAACAATATTCAGTCGCCACAGGAAATAGTCGAAGGAGTGCATGACATGAAGAAAGACAAAAGCAGACTTTTACCGAAACGATAGTCAGTAGGCCTAAGTCGCCGACAGAATCGCATATTTCATAATTAAAAAATTGCATATCCTATCATCTGTAACAGGCTGGTTTTTAGGTGAATCTAAACATATAGACGAATATCAAAATGCTACTCCGCAGCCTAACATTGAATTTTTAAAACGCTGGAGGAAGAAAATATTTTCCATGTCCATTCCAATAGGCTGCGTATATTCGGCTTTTCATCTCTAATATTTGTGTAAGGCACTGATGTGGTCGGGCTGAATGGTGTAATAGACCAGTAAGGCTTGAATACTTTCATGCTGGTAAGTCTAAACAATCTCAGCCAATCTCTGGTTTAAGGTTGAGTTGTAACCGCAACCACCAATATTTTTACTGACAAATAAATGTGGGAAGAGCTCTTTCCTGGCTAATAAATGTCAATTGGAGCCGCAAACCTTTTAAATAGATTCATATGGTCAATTTGGATGTATTTACATGCAGGCACATAGCACACATCCTATCCGAAGAAGGCAAGAAAGGTGCAGGTTGTTGAGGTGGGGAAGTAATTACTAAACTCTGGGTCTAGGTTTTGTTTACGCGACCATGAGCTATTCAAATATTCCTGAATGCCAGCAGTGCCTCTGTTGTGTTTTAAATGAAAGCTGTAGTTCAATTGTAGTTTGAAAGCAGTGTTTCCCAATGGCTGAACTCACAAAGAGAGTCTACCTTTCAGTACAAAAAGATATATGGCTATGAGTAATTCTCACAGGAGGTGCCAAGAATATTGTGAGGATGCATGCTATCACTGTGAGCAAGTTTGGAAAATAATGTGTTTTTCTGTCATGATATAGTGATGATTACATTGTCAGGTTAAACTACTTCCATCCAAGGAAAATGAAATAATCCAATCTCCAGTCACTAGACACTTTGATTTAGAGAGTGAGTGTCCATAAAATGTCCATAGAATGTCCATAGTTCAATCACACAAACGCATCAAACACAAAAAATAAAAATGATAATAATAATGATAATAATAGTTTAATTACATTTTTATTATTTTTATTTTTATTATTGTTGTTGTTGTTATTAATAATAATAATAATAATAGTAGTAGTAGTAATAATAATAATAATAAATAGACAAATAAACAAGCAAATAAATAAATAAATAAATATAAATATAATCTGTGCTATTTCAATTTTGATTGTTCAAAGTAGACAATGAATGTGTCATTTAAATTGAGGGATTTAAATTTGCTTTATGCTCATACCCATTATTGATATGTAGCCATAGGAAGAACAAAGATAGCGACATTATTTACACAAGTACTTTCACAGTCCATCACGTGGGAGGTGAACACTATATACTGTCCACCTGTGTGAGGTGCTAATTTGGATAGTGTGGTTGGAGTCTTCAGGCAGGGGAACAACCGCGAGATGCTAATCTGTCATTCAAACTCTAATTGTGTGGTCATCGTCTACCTGATGCAATTACACAGGTGGATCCACCCTGGAAAAGTGAGAGAAAGCTGGCATGAAACTTGTTAGGGTGGGCATTTCGGTTGTCCAAAAAAAAAAGAAAAGAAAAGTTGCCGTTTGGATATAAATAAACAAATGCTATGACACGATCTCTATTGCTGTGATTAAAATGTTTCAGCTGGCAAAAATTATTTAACCCTGATCGATAAAGCGAGTGGCTTCTCATTTCCTAAAAAAATTATGTCGGAAGGCGTATTCCTTGGTCACAGAAAAGATATTACAGCATTTAAGCAGGGGCAAATTATTGGTCTGCGACTGATAAAGTAAACAATGAAGCAGGAAAACAAGCATGAGGACTCATGTTTACACGCAAACTGGCCACCACAACAACCATATCGAAAGTTATTGGGATGTGCTGGAGAAGACGACAGAGTGGTTTTCAACTATTTCATTGTCAAGACAAGATCTTGAGCCAAAAATCAATGCAAGTCTGTTTGATAATAAATGTTCTGACATTGCATACGATTTTAAAAACAAAGACACAGCAAATTTGCAATGTAATCACAGCTACAGGGTTGCATCTAAATATATCCGATCAGCCATAATATTATGAGCACCTGCCTAATATTGTATATGTCCCCTTTTTGCCACCAAAGATCTCTGAAGGTGAGCTGTGGCATCAGGCAAGATGTTTCGTCCTGTAAATTGCCAGTATTGGACTCGTTTGTCCACCACATCCCACTGATGCTTGATCGCATTGCGATCTGGGGAGTTTGGTGGCCAAGTCAACACCTTGAACTTGTTGTGTTCCTCAAACCATTCCTGAACCATTTTTACAGAGTGGCAGAGTGCATTATCTTGCTGAAAGACATGCCATTTGGGAATACTGTTTCCATGAAAGGGTGCACCTGGTCTGCAACAATGTTAAGGTAGGTGGTGCATTTCAAGGTAACATGAATGGCCGGACTTGAGGTTTTGCAGAAGAACATTGCCCAAAGCATCAGACTGCTTCTGCTGGCTTCTCTTCTTCCCATAGTCCATTCTGGTGGCTAGTCTTCCCCAGGGAAGCGACCCACAGATACCCGGCCATCCACATGATGTGAAAGAAAACTTCATTCATCAGACTAGGCCCCTTTCTTCCATTGCTCGATGGTCCAGTGCTGTTGCCCAAGGGCCATTGTAAGCCCTTTCAGCTGAGGACAGGGGTCAGCATGGGTACCCAGACCGGTCTTTGGCTACGCAGCCCCATTCACAACAAACTGCGATGCACCGTGTGCTATGATACCTTACTATCAGAACCAGCAGTAACTTTTTCAGCTATTTGAGCTACAGTAGCTCTTGTGTTGGATCGGACCACACGGATCAGCCTTCGCAACCAGCACGCATCAGTGAGCCTTTTCTGCCTATGAACCTGTCGACAGTTAGCCGGTTTTTTGTCCTTGGACCACTTTTGGTAGGTATGACCACTGCAGACTGGGAACACCCCCACAAGAGCTGCAGTTTTGCAGATGCTTTTACCCAGTCGTCTAGCTATCACAATCTGGCCCTTGTCAAATTGGCTAACAACCTCACGCTTTCCCATTTCTCCTGCTTTCAACACATCAACTTGTTGTGCAAAATATTCACTTGATGCCCACCCACTGATCGGTACCGTTGTAACAAGATCATCAACCTTATTCGCTTTATTTGTCATAATGTTAGGGCTAATGGCTATATGTCGTGTGTGCATTTGTTTATTATAAATATATATATATATATATATATATATATATATATATATATATATATATATATATATATATATATATAAATTTAATCTACTTTAGATGTTTTCTTTTTGTTTTCCACATTAGAGTTTCTGAATATAAAAAGTAAACTTGAAATTCCTTAAGGTAATTTAAAGAAAAGTTAAAATGTTTGTATTTCATTGAAAAACAGTTGATTTAGATAATATAGTCTTGACAGAACCCTGATGCCAACATCATGGCTGTCTACAATTTCTGGGAGTCTGCAGAACAATAGCAAGTTTTCCCCTCTGCTCGGAGCAAGCAAAAACCAATCATCTCGTAAAACTATAGCAGTACAGGACAGCGTCCCAAATTTTAAGGCAAACTGTAGTTACACCAAATATAGGGTTGGCTTAGTTTTTAACAGTTTAAAACTCTGAATAGTACATTTCTCAGTCATTAGCTTTTTTTTCATAATTTTTGCAAGCATATTTGCCCTACAAAATTGCTTTAAATGTACCTATGACTTTTGCTCAGTGTGTGTGTGTGTGTGTATATATATATATATATATATATATATATATATATATATATATATATATATATATATTCACCAAGAATTAACAACATAAACCAAGAATGAATAATTAGAGGAAGTTGTCAATAATTAGTACGAACAAGCTTTATTCTGATATTTAACATCAGAATAAAGCTTGTTCGTTGTAATTATTGATAACTTCCTCTAATTATTCATTCTTGGTTTATGTTGCTCATTCTTGGTGAAAGTAAAAGGTCTCATGCAGAAAAGAAACCTTCTTTTGACAAAATAAAAATTGTAAATTCAATTTTGGACATTCCATATTGGATAGAGCATGGTGTGGCCCAATGTATCGTTAATTCATTATAACGATTGGAAAGATGTTTCCGGGACTCTAAACTTTCATGTTTAAACAAATTAACTATTTGTGAAAGCAGCTGAGATTCTGCGAAAAATAAACAGAGGTTTTCATTTTAATATACATATCTGAGAATGCAAATTCAACAAACTCATTTTGTTTACCTAAGTGTGTCCAGCCTTACCTAAGGCAGAGCTCAATGACCTATAAACAACACAATGTAAATCTCCATTTGTTTTTATCCATTTAAAATAAGACGTGTTTGCTTAGAGTGTATGTACGGCTCTCTGTCTATGCAGGTGTTCATGCCAATAATAATGGCGACCGCTAATGTCTACGCAAATTCATCCAGGGAAGTTTTCTGGAATGCTTGCACTGAAGGTAGGCCGAGTATTGTTAGAACAGGCCCTTGCTGCCATCATGTGGTTAAGTCTGGTAGACACAAAATATTGTTCTTATAGAAAATCAGAACTGCCACCATTGGCATTCCTGACAACTTGAAACGCTTATTTTTTACTTTCAATCCTCACCATTGGCAAATACCTTGAGAATGCTATTTCATTTACGTTTCCGCACACAACTAAAATCTGAGTGACAAAAAAGCCAATGAAAATGGGCGACCACACACCCCACCTTCGGCCACTCCGACAATGCAACTGATGCCATGACGTTTTTGTAAACACAGAACTGCGTGCACCCTGAATAACAAGAGAGGATTGAAGTCTCTGTCTCCCTCAAAGCGCGAGTCCAGTAAAGCTGGTGCCATTTTTTTTCAGCGGCCAGAATTAGCGCAAAGTCATAACTGTGTTTGCATCGAGCTCACAGCCTGCCTGGTTATTCTGCAGTGATTATGTACCAGCCCACGTGCGCATATAATAAACAAGACTTTCTTCGGGATATATTGGCTAACCTACATCTCATTGATAAAGTGCCTCGTCTTCAAGCGCGACAGATGATTTATAAACATGAGCAAATCAAGTCTTTGCGACCGCCTCAGGTTGAACCAAGCTGACGACTGCGGAACAGGAAAGACCAAATACGCATATTTTTGGGGTAACTGGCTGGCTCTAGACAGGCCGTAAACTAACACCGTGCACCGCAGAAGGTGCAACCGTAGCGTTCAGTCACTCGGATCCAGGTTCACATTTTCGTCGGTATCCTTTGTTTGACATTATTCTCGACGAAAAGACAACGTTTATAATTTGATCTGAACAACCCCGTTCATTTAACAGCAGGGCCCGCACATTCGTCACTTCTTCCCAGTCGGACCATAAAGACTTTTTTTCTGGATTGCATTCACTGTTCCAGTACTTTCTGTGCATTTGAGGGCCGCAGGGCTCCTCCCATTAAGCGAAAAACAGAATTGATTGGCTCTTAAACCAATCATTCACGGAGTTGGGTGGCATTTCCTGTAGCCTCAACGAATCAGGACTGTACATGTAAAAAATATCTGAACTTGAAGGTGTCAGCAAAATAGGGGGGATGGGAACTGTTGATGGCAGTCATATTTTGAAATCGAAATATTATTTCGGGTGCCATTTCTTTGTATTCTTCTATAAGGTAAACATTGCTTCTATTCATTTATTTTGTACAAATTGACCTTGAGTCTCTGTGCCTCTTCTAATGGAGAGGATTGTGTATAATGAATACGCGTTGCACATTACTGTAAAATATGACGCCAGCCTGTAGCGTTACCGCTCGCTTTTCTGAACTTATTATTGATACTAAAACCGCGTTCACACCGGACGCGAAACGAATTGTTCGCACGGCAGATTACATTCAAAGTCAATGCTGAGACGTCTCTGCATTGACTTTGAATGTAATCTGTCGTGCGAAAAAATTCGTTTCGCGTCCGGTGTGAAAGCAGCTTAATAGGCTGGCAAGCGTGATCGCGTATGATCTGACCTACTTTCTGCATTAAAAAATCTACACGTTGTCATCGCTGCTGCTGCTTTTCTCAACGCGTGCCTCTGGGCGTGTAGTGCGTGCGTGTGAACTTTTCCCCGATATTGAAGAGCTGCGGTAGACAGACAAGTTGGGGGTAACAACATAAGGAACCAGCGGTCGGGAAGCCATCATGATCCAATCAGTAGTGCCTTCCCAAAATATAGCTGTGCCCTCGCTGTGCAGTACTGTAGCGGGTACAGTTCACCCTGGAAACGGGCATTTTGCTTTCCAAAATTATGGGCGGACTCAGCTGTCACTTTTTCGAAGCGAAAATGTGGCACTAAAAAAACAATGCCTGCACTACAGACTGACATTTGGTGAAGTTTAGAGATGAAGTTTGCAATGGGTGAAACACGCTGAGGCCTGCAGTGAGGTGCGCTAGCTTGCTAATATTTCAGTCAGGAAGTGTGAAGCTTGCTGGTGTTAGCTTGCTAACCTGCATGCTTGCGTCTTCCGTGGGCCATGCGGATAATCGCACGCAGCTAACGTTAAACTGATTGCCACCTGAGCGCGTCAGTGCGGGCGATTTCACTCGGCATGTCGCTGCTGTTACAGTTGTTCAGTTCGCATGGTGAACTGTCTCGCTGTGTAATCGGCTAAGGCAGAAGCGGGCGACCAGGGCCGTATCTGTCCCTGGTTTTCACACCAACTTCTGGCCTTTAATTAGTCGATAATGTAAATTTGCCAAACTATTTCTGAAATCTGACACTTCAGGTGCATTTCTTTAAATTATCATGAATGGTCAATAAAGACTGTTCTCATCTCCCCACATACATTTTATTTTTCTCTGATCTAATCTTTGTACAAATCTATATTTGTGCATGCTATCAATTAACTTGATTAATCAGGGTCATTGATAGAAATAAAAACCTGCAGGACCGGAATTGCCCACCCCTGGGCAGAATTTATTCCTTGTTTCGTTATTACATCTGGCTGGCTAATAGTTATTGCAAAGTGAATATTGAAACACGAAATCCACTTTAAAGGACCTGACCAGAGCCGTGGCTATATTGATGACGACACATGCCTAAACTGCATAACGCTTTGCATCCCGTGCTTGTACACCCAATTTTAATAGATAAAAACTTTATACATTTATCATATAAAGTTCTTCTCGACGCAGTCATTTAAAAAAAAAAATCTTTTATTTCCGCGGGAAATAAACTTGCGGTAATATTACACAAATCTAAGTGGCTGACCTGCTCGATTGCAATTCTGGCGTGTTAATCGCGGGCGAGTTTATTTATAGAGTTATGTCTTAGCAATGCTTCATTCATTTCTCATGTGTTACGAGCTGACTCGCTCATTATCAGGCGCTGATGTAGCTATCTTTAGCTGTCAAAAGGGGTCAACTTCAAGGCGCGCCACTGTGATGATACGCGTTTTGTTATGCAAATCGGGGCACGCTCCGTCTCGCAATGTTAAGCCGCTTTCACACCGGACGCGGAACAAATTTTTCGCACTACAGATTACATTCAAAGTCAATGCAAAGACGCGAATGCACGTATATTCCCACCGTTTTCAACGGTGTGGCCAAGTAATTAAGATGGACTCGATCATTTTAGGGATATCCGTGAAGTGAGTCGACTTGGATTTTAACTTTAACGTTGTGCAGGGACTGCCAGCATGGACTCGAGATTGAACTTGTATTTACATCATAATTACTGTCGTATTAAATTGTGTAGATTAAAGAAAACCAACTTTTTTTTACTTGGGGGAATATCCTTGTCAGGAATTTTTTTTAATCATGATGAACGTAATCTTTATTTAGAACAGTGGTTCTCAATGTCGGTGCTGGGGGAACCACCGTGTATGCGGGTCGTCATTCCAACCGCAAATGCAACCTAGAATTTTAATGAGTTGTTAATTTTTCTTCATTACCCTTTTCAGCAAAATTGTCAAAAAGCAATGCATGTTATGAACAATTAAAGTATCATATTTACAGCATTCTATATGGGAAACAGCCGAATAATAAGAGTTAAATTTAACATGTACCAATAACTTTCATAATATTAGTAGGCTCTTGATTAGTTCAATTATTAATACATGGTCACTAATTTGAACCCATTATTTAATAATGAGGAGTAGAAGGCAAAGCAATTGGCAATGACCCGCAGCTATTTTGTGTTTATATTGTGGGGGAAAAAATATCCTTAAGCTTGTGTGCAGCAGTCTATAGGGGCTCAATCATTAACTTTTGTATGACTTGGATCAGTTAATAAATTAGTCCTTAAACAATTACTTGTATTGCAGCATTATGAACGCAATATGGACAGAGAGCTTTAATTACCCATGGAAAGCATTGCATTTCTTCTCATAATGTGAAGTTAGTGGGTGAAAAAAATTACTAATTAAGATAAATCAACTGCTTAATACAATTCTTGGATAGCAATTGTGGTTGCATGTGGCGCCCCAGGACCAAGCACTGTTATCACTGGTTAGCACTGTTGCCTCACAGCAAGAAGGTCGTTGGTTTGATTCTGGCCTGGGGCCTTTCTGTGTGGAGTTTTCCTCCCCGTTCACCCGTGGGGGTACTCTGGTTTCCCCCAACCACAAAAACATGCATCATAGTAACACTACAAACAGTGCCTATGACCAAGGAACTGGCTTTAGAACCGGAGTTGGTCCCCAGGCACTGCTCTGTGGCTGCCAACCCATCCTAACTATAGGATGGGTCAAATGCAGAGGACAAATTTCCCCATAGCGTTCAATAAAGTGTATCTTATCTTATCTTAAGTTTGAGATCCACTGGTTTAGGACAAAGCTAAGTCATATTGTACCCATTGGCTTGCAGAGGGTGGAGGCAACATAGGCGCTGATGTCAACCCCTACGGACCCATCTGGGGCCATGTCCCACCCTGGCCCCTCCCCTGGGCCCGGAATGTCTCCTGGACCTATCCTGGGCCCCAGCCCTGGCCCGGGTCCCTCTCCTGGTTCTGTGCACAGCTTAATGGGCCCAAGTCCTGGCCCTCCGAGTGTCCCTCACAGTATCCCGGGCCAGGGACCAGGAGATTACTCACAGGAAGGCATGCATCAGATGCACAAGGTACCAAACTACATGGGCTGTTCTTTTGGTTACGGAGAACCACAACTTAACTTCAGTCAGCTATTACAGAAGGATTTTGCCTTTTATAATTGCTATAAATAGAAATGTATTCATTTAGTTAACAACTTTAATCTGAATGAATTTAGGAAGGAACAGTGGTATTGATGCAGTGCAGTATGTAATGCAGTTGAGACAATGGGTCAAGGTGTTGAAATAACTGTTTTGATACTTGAGGCAATTTGATAACAGGACAGAATGTAAAGCCGGTGATGCATGTGATATTGTCCATTGGTCGTGCTGGTATTTTGCCGCTCTCGGCAGTGCAGGCAAATTTATGACTCGCAGTGTCAAAATGGCGAGCCATTTCATTAACCCGCCATGCGCCCGTATGCCATCAGTGTTATTGCCACGGAACGGAGGGCAGCCAGGCTTCTGATTTACTCCTGACCGTTGCAACAACATCGTGTTTTTTTTTAGGAAAGGAGAAATAGATGTGGTAATGTTTTACTGTGCTGTTAATGTGGTTTCAGACCATGGAGGGCATGCATGACAAAGGGATGGGGGAGGAGATGCACTTTGGCCAGATGAAGGGCATGGGCATGAGGTCACTGCACGGCGGTATGGGCCCTCCTCAGAGCCCCATGGACCAGCACAGCCAAGGTAAAGAGCGTCTCACTGCCAGCAGCGCCAGCATGCCATTGTAACAGTTGTCAGGTCCTCAGCCAAATTTGCGCTCCGTTTGCTTGAAGTCGCCCCGGCGGGGACGAAAAAGCTTAGTGTGGGTGCTGAAACCGACAGTTTTATTTAACTTTTTTGCATGCTGTTATTTTGGACCACTCTGGTGTGATGCATTTGAAAAGAAAAAAAAATCATGCTTTTTATGTCTCTGACATAAAATTGAAATTAAAAATCCCTTGTGCTCGAATCTGTGATAAGTGTTGAAAGTTTATAGAGTCTGGCAAAATAGACTGCCAGCATTGCACCTCTGGTTTTCACAATGTTGTCTGTCAGCTTTCCCACCCCCCCCTCAAAACCTACAGCTTAGGACAGTGAAATCTGTTCTCATCTCCATTTCACACTGAGACAAGAGTGAAGGAAAGTGCCTATTTACAGCTAATCCTGTTTGTTAACACTTCATTATTTCCATCACCGTGGTTGTGCATTGATTTTTCACAGCGGGGATCAGGCTTCCCGCAGAGAGGGGAGATCTGCTGATGCGCTCACAGGCAGCAGGGCTGTGAATAACAACTTGTGGCTCCATTAACTTGCTATCTCCTCTTTGGTTTATAAAATAAGTTAACTTTTAAAGGGAAGGTTTACTGTACTGTATCTAACGACTACTTGCCACATTAAATCGAATATTAAAATATATGTGTATGTTAATGGTCTCTTTAAACAAGAGTATCTTTTTGCTTATGTCAGTGGTAAGCTGCTGAAGACATTTATTTATTTTATATAATTATTTATATATATTTATATAATTTATTAGTTTGGCTTGCTTAATCCCTTTGCCCAGATATGGGCGCCGGGGTCTGTAAATTCCGAAATTTAATTCCTAAATAATTATGTGATTGAATTTTCAAATGTCTTGCTTCACTGGAATAATTTTCCACAGTCTCTGTGACACAAATAATGAGTTATAAAGCCTAAATAAGCTCATGCATAACAGGAAAAATCTGGCATTATTTGTGTTATGCGCAAATGGGTTAACCCCTTGAGTCCCAAGATCATTCAGATGGTAACCTTTGGAAATGAGACATGATGGCAGTCTGGGAACTCAAAAGAATATGTTCAAGAGGACATAGAGCTGTCACCCAATTCCTGATTATTTAGCGACTGATTATTTTACAAATTATCTGGTCTTAGGTGGGCATTGCTTCAGCGCAACAAGACATGCCTTTTTTGAATTTGGTATTAAAAACACTGTTCATAAGAGTTCCCACATGTGTAGTGTAGTCTGGGAGTTCTCTGCCACTGACTCAATGATTCGGATTTGAAGCTATTATTGTTGTGCCCGTTTAATCGCTGCTGGAGGAGCATTGGCGCTTGCAGCTTTCTTGATCTCTGAAGAACCACTCAGCCAAACAATCTCAAATCTCAACACTGCTCTTCCTCAGGTCCTCAGCATAACATACACCTAGTTGATGGGATATACTGCTGTTGAGAATATGTGAAGGACATATGTGCGTACATGCACAAAGACAGAGATTCCTTGCTTTATTGTATGATGAACATGAGCTTAAGAAGGGACTGTCCGCTTACATTGCAGGTATTTACAGCCATATTGTGCTAGCTGTGTGATGCACTGCACACAGGCACACACACGCACACACACACACACACACACACACACACACACACACACACACACACACACACACACAATTACTGCTTTCAGAAAGTTTTTTTTTTATCATTACTATCCCCAGCAGCATGATCCACAGATGAAGGCCATTTGTCTCTGGTGGGGGTGCATCTAACTTGCACCATTCACTGTTCTAAAAGGGAGTTTCCTGGCATGTGACTGTGCTTGAAGCCTGCATTTTTCCTTCAAGAAATGATTGAGTGGAAGGTCTGCTGTTGCACTCCTTCAGGTCACTTTAATCCAGTGTCTGGCTAGTGTCTTGAGTCTCACAGTCTGGTTAGAGATGCTACTTAAAAAAGGGTTTATACTGTTAAGGTATGCGGCTTCAATGTGGAGAATGTGCCTGAGGTTTGAGCTGGTATACACTCAGGGATGGGTAAACAAGTAATTTCTAAGGTGATCATGTTAGTAAACAGATTTGGTTTGTGTGCAATGTAAGTTCGTTAATTTATTTGCCGATTTATTTACTTATGTATGATCGGAGAAAGTCAGCTACAAACTCATAAATGAACCGATACAGTTAGTTGAATTATGATGTTTTTTCGAGTAAATGATATATGTTTTCAGCACATCCATTTCACTAATGTATTTTATTTTTTTAGACAGTGGTAAAAACTAGTGAAAGCCAGATCACAATCACATTTAATTTTTTAACGGCTTTTTAAATAAACTGTATGATTCAGTCGACCAGTCTGTTTATCCTTAAGCAGATTTAGAAATTGGCTGTGCACTGACAAAGAATTTGCCCCTTCCTGATTTTCTCTGTTATTGCATATTTGTCATGTTTAAACATTTCATACCATCAAACTAATTTTAATATTAGTAAAGATACACTGATAAAATACAAAATTCAGTTTTTAATTGATGATTTCATTTATTGAAGGAAAAAGGCTATTCAATGCTACCTGGCCTGTGAAAACGTAATTGCCCCTTAGTAACTAAATCAACTAATTACCTGGCCCCTCCCCTGGGGGGCCAGGTTAAGCAATGATCATATCTGTGTGTGTGTGTGTGTGTGTTTCTATCAGTCTCTCTGTCAGCCCGTGGCTGGGGCCAGGTCTGCTATCTCTGATTGCCTTGTTAATGAAATTTAATTGATAATTGGGCTCAATTTCTATAGGTACACCAGGCATGATTACTGCCAGCCTCCCTGAATTTAATCATCACTTAAATAGAGCCTGGCTGGCAATGCGAAGTTGGCAGAAAGCAGCACATGGTTCTGCGATCTAAAGAAATTCAAGAAGTGATGAGAAACAAAGTCGCTGACATCCATCTGGAGAGGGTTACAAATCCATTTATAAAGCTTTGAGACTCCCGTGAACTGCTCTGAGAGCCATTATCTACAAATGGAGGAAACCTGGGACAGTGGTGAACCTTCGCAGGAGTGGCCGGCCCAGCAATATTCCCTCAAGAGCACATTGATGACTCATCCAGGAGGTCTAAAAAAGAAACCAGACTAAAATTTAAAGGACTGCAGGTCTCACTTTCCTCAGTTAAGGTCAATATTCATGATTCTATAACAAGAGAGTGACTCTGCAAAAATGTCATCCATGGGAGAGCTGAAAGGCAAAAAATACTGCTGACCAAAAAGAGCACAAATGCTCATCTCACATCCGCTGAAAAACATCTTGATGAACTCCAAAATATTTTGAATAATATTCTGGGGGCTGATGAGTCAAAAGTAGACCTTTTTGGAAGACTTTGGGCCGATTACATCTGGCGTAAAGCTAACTCTGCATTCCATGATACGAACATCATACCTACAGACAGGCAAACGCAGTGGTGATAGTGTTGGTCTGTGGCTGCTTTGCTTCTGAGGATCTGAGCAACTTGCCATAATTGATGGAACCATGAATTTTGCTCTGTACCAGAAAATCCTGTCCGGCAATCAGTTTGTGACTTAACGCTGAAGCGCAGTCGGGTTATGCAGCAGGACAATCATCTGAAGCACACAATCAAGTCCTACTCTGAATGTCTTAAAAGAAACAAAATGGTTCTGACGTCATCTGATTGAGATGCTGTGGAATGACCATAAATGGGCAGTTCATGCTCAAAAATCCTTCAAAAAGGCTGAATTGCAGCAATTCTGCTTAGAAGAGTGGGCAATCCTCCATAACGATTTAAGCCTTTCGTGCCCGCATATGGAAATTTTTGTATTATGTTAAGTGACTCCTCTGCCCTAATACGTATTTTTCTGTGTCTTTCGATTGCCTTGGGGTCCTCAATCTTATCCAGAAAGGGCTGGTGTGGCTGCAGGTTTTCATTCCTACTGAAAGACTCATTACCAGATATAGCTAATGTTTGATTGCAGTTGTTGCTGCCAAGGGTGGCACGACCAGCCATCAGGTTTAGGGCTGCTAGTTTTTTTCCACAGGGGTGATATAGGCTTTGAAAAACTCCTGTAACTTCAAGATATGGACAGACCATGTTAATACTGCATTTTGTGTTTGCCAACTTTGTCTTTGTCTAATATTAAAATTACTTTGATGAAATGAAACATTAAAATGTAACAAATGAGCAAAAATAAAAGAAATTGGAAAGGGGGGAAATACTCTACACAGCAGCGTATTTACCCAGGGTCTAATCATTATTTATTTTCAAAATCATTTTTTACTTTTATTTTTGGTAAAATTAGATATTTTTGTTATTATGGTAATGCATTTACTTATTCATGATTATTTACACATTATTACCTCATTTAAATTGCACTGAGCTCAAAACTGGGACATTTCAAATTGCTCTAACTTTCATTACTTTTTATGGATGATGTAAGTTCAGTGTCGCAGATATTGTGAGTTTAACTGCCATATTTGGTAAAGTTATTTCAAACTGGGAATGAATGATGAGTCTCAAGGTTTTAGTGACTGCTCTGTGTCATTTGCAGATATTCGCTGAGTAAGAAGGAATTTCTTTTCTGTTATATACATTTTAATAGGACTGGGGGGAAAAACTGATTGTTCCTCCCTTTGCAGGTTACATGTCCCCTCACCCATCCCCCATGGGGGTGCCCGAACACGCCTCCAGCCCCATCTCCGGTGGGGGTCCCACGCCCCCCCAGATGCCCCCCACTCAGCCGGGCCCCATGATGCCCGTGGACCCTCAGGCCCTCAGTCAGCCGGGAAGAGGCCCGTCGGCCTTCAGCCAGGTGCAGCTGCAGCAGCTCAGAGCCCAGATCCTGGCCTATAAGATCCTGGGGCGGGGCCAACCGCTGCCCGAGAACCTGCAGCTGGCCGTGCAGGGCAAGAGGAGTCTGCCCACCATGCAACAGCAGCCAGTCAGCGCTCCTTACAGCAGGCCTGCAGGTGGGACGTGTGCGCATGTGTGTGCTGCCCAGGACACGCTCAGATGTGCACTGTTTATTCAGCTCATATGGGTCACGGAGGAAGAGGTGTTGCTCTGTATTCAAGTGCAGTCTCAGATGGTCCCTGCGTTAGAGCGGTCTTTTTAGACCTGATCCCGTGAGCTCCTTTGTTCTGATTCGCTGAGAGAGACCCAATGTACTTTGACTTAATGTGACCCTGAACTAATTTTACTGTGCATTCTTGAACAACTTTGAGACTTAAATAAAAATTGGTAACACTATACCATAAAAGTTCATTAGTTTATGCAGTAATAAGCATTAACTACGAATTAATTAACCGTGCATCAGAGAGGTAAATAAGCATTAGGTAACCTTAACTTACCATTTATGAACGCTCTTTGACATCCTTGTTATGAAGTTGAAAAAAACGCTGAAGTATGCCTTAAGTAACATCTCAAGCTATCAAACTATTCAAAGTATAAATTAATACCTTTGTTAACATGAACTCCATTAGTAAATGATTCATAGACCCATTAGTTTACTGTTAATTAACTGATAGTTAATGCTCTTTACTGCATTAGCTAATGTTAATTCATGCACCCTTATTGTAAAATATTACCAAAAATTTCAAAGAAAATAATAGTAATAACACTGTGTTGCATGAGTGTGGTGTTTGTTCAGTGGTTAGATGCATTCCTTCTGTTCAAGAGGCTGTAAAAGTGAGGCTGAATTTGGCTTGCGGTGTTGGGGTTTCTGAGCGTGCAGGTGATCCAGGCGTGCTGAACATATCCGAATGCCTACACTGTTTTTCTCACCTGCTGTTGATGGTGATTGGTTTGCAGGCATGCCAGTCCATCCCATGGGCGGACCTCCTCCAGGACCATGCCCCACCCCTGGGATGCAAGGACACGCCCCCATGCCTGGACCCAAACCCTGGCCCGAAGGTGCCCGTCCAGTTCCCTCGAACTGGAAGAACTTGATCAAACATTACATTGAGAATACATTATGTTGAGTTAAGGCATTAAATCTCTAAGTTAAGAATTAACTGGTCTGTTGATTTTAATTTTTGTTAAGTAAGCCATTAGCAAATATGAAGTAGAAGGTAGAGATCCTGAAATTAGGTTCCTTCGGGGCAGATGATGTGGTACTCCATGCAAGTGTCACAGTAGTGAGCAATTCGTTCATTTAAGAAATACCTCCTCACAGTACTTATGACCAAAAGGGAAGAAATCATACCTCAAGTAACATTCCGTTGCCTTGGAAGAGAATGGTTCACAACTTTATGAAATCTAAATGAATAATTTATTCATGATCTCAAATGGCTTGGATTTAGAGTATATAATTATTTTGGATTAGCTAATGTATTATGTTGCTGTTGTGAATGTAACCCTTTATTTTCTAAAGGGTCTGCATTTATCTCGCTTTAATTCTCTTGCTTGTGCTGTTATCAGGACAAGGCACAGAAGCTGCCAGCACCCCTCAGAAAATGGCGGTCCCGGTGGCCAGCGGCAGGCCCTCCCCGGCCCCGCCCCAGCCCCAGGCGGCTCCGCCCCCTGTGCCCAGCACTTCGGTTCCCCAGCAGGTGCCGGGGCAGCCCTCGCCCATGTTCCAGATGCAGCAGAAGCAGAACCGCATCACGCCCATCCAGAAGCCCCAGGGCCTGGACCCGGTAGAGATCCTGCAGGAGAGGGAGTACAGGTGGGTCCGAGCCCCCATCCCACTTCAGTGACACTCTGCTCTCCTGTAGCTTGGTGCACCATGTGTGTGTGAAGTCTTCCCTACATATCATCCTTTAGGAGTTACTAGGTCCTCAGTTGGTACTAACCAGTTTATAACTAGCAAGTTACTAATTATCATTGCATCCTGCTATCTTACGCAACCATGGAGCTAAAAATGCAGACACGCCATTGGCTGTCTGTGGCGGCAGATGTGCAGCGAAGCCGCCATCTTACGATGGTGGTAATAATGTGACGAGCTCCAGCGAACAAACGGCCTGCTTCTGGGTGCTAAATCTGCATTTTCATCCAAATTTGTTCATTGTTACATTTATGTACAGTTTGCAACCCCCTGAGAGCAGCTGTTGGTTCCAGAGCAGTTTAGTATCACACAATGCAAATAATTATGTAATTAGTGGATGAATACTTGTGCTCTCTGTCAAACTAAAGTGAACGATATAGAAGAGAAATCAGATTTCATAAATGTTTTTCTTATTAGAACCTAAAAAATGCCCCCTTCTCTCCTTGAGTATCAGCTGTCTATCTCAAATGAATCCATTGTGCATCCATCAGGATTGATAATGCACATTTAATCACTTGAAATTACAATGTAAGATCTGCTGCTTCAGTTAAATCCTTGAATTGATATACTGTATTTGTTAACCTGGATTTGGTGAATGCCTGCATCATAACTGAGATTAGTTAGTTCTTGTTAAGACCTGGTGCAGCCAGCTACAGGTGGGCCCAGATCTCCCTCTGACCAATCGAAATATTCCTGACCGAATATACTAATGCTGATGTAATAATAACGTCTGGTAATTGCAATCATTGAAGTTTTAGAACACTGACTTGGAATTTCAATTCTGAACATTCCTAAAAACCTGCCCTTCAAACAGTTAAATTTGCTTACACGATCAATAATAGTCCTGCTCGGAATGAGAGGCTGCGGCTTTCGCTCTGTATGTTCCCTCACTGCCTAGGTCCAGGAAGTGCATGATTGCGTACCTCCATTTCCTCTGACCTTGAGATGTGTTATAAGGCGAATGCGATCTGAAACAAAAGAATTCACAGAGCTTAACTGTCAGACAGGGGTGCTCAAGGGAGCTCCTATATTCTTCTACCATCTCATTTGATGTTAGATGCTAACCGCTTGGGAGGATGTTAGATGCTAGATGGTAACCTCTCGGGGTGGGGGGGGGGGGGGGGGACTGTTATGTAATACTTGAAGTTGAAGGGCTACATTTGACTTTGAAAATAAAGTGATATGGATGTATGAGCACTGGGCGCAAGTCCAGTTACTCATCTGGGTTCCTCTGCCTTTGACAGACTGTAAATATTTACACTGAGTTGGACTAGTTTGTTCATTTGACCAAGTACTGAGATTGAATTCGTAGTCGCATATGAGAACAGCACTTATTCAAAAACAAATTCTCTGTGTGCATATGCACTTGGAGCAGTGGGAAATTCCAGTCTTGGAGGGCCAGTGTGTATGCAAGGTTTTGTTTCCACCAATTAACCGGACTAATTTAGCTAATTGGCTCTAAAGAGCAGAAATGAGTTTAATCATAGATTCGAGCACAATAAAATCTTTCATTTTGGGACACAAGAACAGTCTTGAGTGGTCATTCAAGCGCTTTTCAAGAAATGTCGCTAAAATATAAGACTTAATGAATTGTTTGGCTAATTAAGCTAATACGGTAATTTAAGGCCAGAAGCTGGCATGAAAACCAAGAACAGATACAGCTCTATTTGCCCATCTTTGACTTGGGAGTGGAACGTGACAGATCAGTGTAACGTCAACACAGAACATCCTGCTCACCTTTGAATTTTACTTATGCAAGAGTGTGTGACTATTGGAGTGTACTCAACTGTGATGGTTATCAGAAATATTTTTGTATGTTGTATAATGGTTATTACTTCAGTTCTAACGGTGTTTATTAATGGTTAGATGAGGATAATTTATTAGTTTTGCACATGTTACTAAGTACAAATTGTGTTTTTTATAACCTTTTCAAGAAAAGTTGGGACACTGTTTAAAATATGAATGAAAACGGAATGCAATGATTAGCAAATAATTAAAACCTTGTATTTAATTGAAAATCGTGCAAAGATAACATCTCAAATGTATAAACTGCAAATTTTTATTCTTCTTTTGAAAAATATATGCTAATTTTAAATTTGATGCAAGAAATTAATTTTTAAGAAGTTGAGACATGGGCATGTTTAGCACTATATCATATCATCTCTTACTTTATCAACTCTATAAGCACTTGGGAACTGAGGAGACAAATTATTGCGATTGTGAAGGGAAAATCTTTCCCCTCACATTTCGCTTGATGTTGGATTTCAGATGCTAAACACTTTGCAACCTACTTTGACAATTTTTGTTTAGTAATTCTCCAAATGAAAGAGATGTTGTCTGGATGGCAGCACATGTTGCTCCTAAACCTGTATATGTTGTTAAGCATTAATGGCCTCTTCACAGATGTGCAAGTTACCCATTCCTTATGCACTTATGCTCCCCCTGAGCATCATGGATGCTGACTTTTGAGCTGTGCGCTGATGACAGGCCTGATAGTCTCTCTCCTCTTTAGCCCAGAGGACGCGGCATCCGGCATGATTCCAAAAAGAGTTTCACATTTTCAATGGTCAGACCACAGGACTGTTTTCCACTTTGCCTCAGTCCATCTTACATGAGCTTGAGCCCAGCGAAGGTGGCAGTATTTCTGGATCTCGTTTGTCTGCGGTTTTATTCTTCACACAGTAGAGTTTTACCAGTGATTGTGGGTGCAGTGACAAACTGTGTTCACTGACAGTGATTTTCAGGAGTTTTCCTGAGTCCATGCAGTAATTTCCACCACAGAATCATGTCTGTTTTTAATGCAGTGCCACCTCAGGGCCAGAAGATCATGGCCATTCAATATAGAGTACGGAGATTTCTTTGGAATCTCTGAATCTTCTTATGATATTGCTCACCATGGATGATTAAATCCCCAAATTCTATGCAATTTTACATTGAGAAGCACTGTCCTTGAATTGTTGAGCTATTTGCCCTTGTAGTCTTTCTCCGAGTGATGAAGCCCTCGCCATCTTCGCTTCTGATGTGCTCAGCCTCTTGGGGATGTACTTTTAATACCCACTCATGTTGTTTGCAATTAATCTATTCAGCTGTTTCAAGTTCCACCAAATGTATTTTTTTTTTAGCATCATTCAACTAGTTTATCACTGCCCCGCCCTGACTTTTTTGAAACATGTCGTTGGCGTTTAATTCAAAATGAGCAGATATTTAAAAAAAAAAAAAAAAAAACTATAAATAAGAACGATAATTGTTCAGTTTTTTTTAAAATGTTTATTTATATTCAAGAAAGGAGGTACAGTATAGGATACAGTCTAGTTTCAAAATCTTGATTTGTTTTCTTATTTTAACCAACGAAATCCCTCCCTCCCACCCTTCCCACATACATACTGCCTTCATCATAAACAAAAAATAAATAAATAAATAAAAACATGTTAAAAAAAAAAGGTTGGGGGTAAAGTAAAAGGTAAGGAGGGCTGTATCGCTCTTCATTATAATATACCGGGTGTGTGGTGTTATGGGAGAGTGAGTCAAGATACCGAATTAAAACCTCTTAAGCCCCAGCCTCTTTTTTAGGTTTCTGTTTGAAAATGACATACCCAAAATGAATAGAGTATATCTCTGTTTGTGTAGCATGAAGTATCAGAGAGGGAGACATGGAAATGTGGAGAGAGGGTTGATGTTCTGACGCTACTCGGATTTTGATATTTGAACATTATTTGAGTTGTGCTTGGTGTATGTAAAAATGACTTATATGTGCTTGTAGCAGGGGCTCTCCTGTTTCATTTGATGTGTAATATGACTAAATTGCTACTTAATTAGCGCGGCGTTGTAGGTATTTTGCTGCGGTGAGTCTCTGGAGTTTAAGAGGTTAAGGGGTCCCATATCTTATGGAACTTCCTAACTAATCCTCTGGTAAAATATTTCACTTTTTCTAATTTCAGGAAAAACATCATATCGCAAAGCAGAACAGAAACAAAGGCATAAGCATTTTTCCTGTCAGTGGCCAATAAAGGCTCATTAATTACTTTTGTAGTACTCCAAAAATGGCCATTTCTGCAGAGGGTTTCACTTTAGTATTAAATGCATTATTAAGAGTATTACAAACATATGACCAAAAGGTTGCTAATTCTGAACAACTCCAAAACATGTGCCACAAGGTCCTCCTCCCATTTAGGTTTAAGCCCATCTAATGAAGTGCTCTGAAGGGATGTAATTATGTTTGAGATAATTTATGTTTGTCCTCTATGCTCTATAGGGGCTCTCAAGATCTTCTCCAGTCCTGAGTCTGCTGGCAAGGCTGGAAAATCTGGACTGAGGGTCTGAATAAAGTGACGAACTTGAAAATATCGAAATAAATCTGACCTTTGTAGTTGAAATTTTTCTGACAGATCCGTAAAACTGCCAAAATAGCCACCTATATAAAAATTGTAACATGTAGCAAGACCCTGCCTACACCACTGAGTAAAAGTATGATCCAGTTTTGCCGCCTGAAAGAGGTGATTGTTACAAACAGTGCTATTCACTGAAAAATCTTGAAGCTGGAATTTTGCCTAAATTGTGCCCATTTGTGTTTTGATGGTGAGAATAGTAATTTTGCTGTAATAAGAGCAGAAAGTGATGTTGACGGATATGAGTTTGCCTCAATTTCACACCAGTCCATTTTTGGAGTTTGATACCAATGAATCATTTTTTGTATATTGGATGCCCAGTTATATTTTCTCATGTTTGGAAGTGCCATGCCACCTTGGTCCTGAGGTCTTTCCAAAAATTCTCTGCGGATCCACAAAAATGAAGAAATTAACTTGTTCAATGACTGAAAGAAAGATGTTTTCAGAAAATCTGGGAGACACTGAAATAGATACAGAAATCTTGGTAAAACATTCATTTTTATGCAATTAACCCTGCCTGCAAGAGATAAATACAATACAGGCCTTTTCATATCTGCCTCCACATTTTTCATAAGTGGCTCGAAATTTTTCTCATAAAGATCAGAGAAAGCACGGGTGATATTTATGCCTAAATACTAAAAACCAAATTTAGATGTTCGGAAGGGGAGTTCTTTGTCCAATATCTTAGGGGCTAAATTATTCATTGGAAAACATTCACTTTTGGACAGGTTTAATTTATAATCAGAAAAAAGGCCAAACTCATTCAGGACAGTCACAATACTGGGGCCACATGAGACGGGATCTGAGATGTAAAGCAGATCATCATCAGTATAAAGAGAGACTCTGTATTCAACTCCCATCCTGTTAATGCCGTATATGTTAGAGACTCTGTATTCAACTCCCATCCTGTTAGTGCCATGTATGTTAGGTGCTGTTCTGAGCTAAACTGAAAGAGGTTCTACTGCTAACGCAAATGATAAGGGGCTAAGGGGATACCCCTGGCATGTACCGCTAGACAGAGGAAAAGATTGGGATGTTAATTTATTTGTTATTACTGATGCTTTAGGAGAAGTATATAACAAGCTGATCCAAGAGATAAAATTAGAGCCAAAGCCAAATTTCTCAAGCACAGTAAATAGATACCCCTACTCAATCCTGTCAAATGCCTTCTCAGCATCTAGAGACACAACCACTTCTGGTGTCCCCCCAGATGCCGGAGAATGCACAATACTCAAGAGTATAATTGTTCAGTTTTAACATTTGGTATGCTCTATGTTTACTATTTTCCATGATATGTTGGGTTTAAATGATTTGCATATTCCTGCATTCTGTTTTTATTTGCATTGCACACTGCGTCCCAACTTTTCTGGAAATGGTGCTGTATATCCCTATGTGCCAACCTCAAGTGATTCATTTTGTTTGAGTTTTTAAATACTTTGTTGGTTTGTCATTTAGGCTATGAGATGCTGGTGCTAAAAATAATGATTTCTACTGGCTGTCTGGCAGAAATGGATTCATTTTATTTGCACATAATGCCACTAAAGCCATGAAATCCCAGTTTGTTTGTTTTAATTCAGAGATACAGTTGGTGACCTAATTCAGCAGTCTCTTGAACTTCTGAGACTTGGGTGTAGGGGGGGACAAGTTGGATGTACTATTTGGTACGTGGCAGAGGTGAAAGCATTACATCCATTTGCGCATCGCTTGCAGCAATTATTTTTCACCAAAAGAGGGCAGGAAAAGACTATTCTGCAGTTGAGCTCGTCATTTTTTTGTCACTTTCTTTGCAGACTCCAGGCAAGAATTGCTCACAGAATCCAGGAGCTGGAGAATTTGCCTGGTTCTTTGCCCCCAGACCTGAGAACAAAAGCAACTGTGGAATTAAAGGCTTTACGGCTGCTTAACTTTCAGAGACAGGTACGGCTAAATAGGCTGCACTTCGGGTTTAATTCACACTTTTATACACTGCTGTATGATTTGGTTCGACTGAACTGGTATGGTGCTGTTTGATGTTCAGGTGCACAGTGAATAATGATAGAAATGACTGGGTGATTTTTCTGTGTGAATTGTTGGCTTTTATTGCCAACTTTTAATTGCTTTTCCATGCGTGAGAACAAAGTCACACTCAACTGCCGTGTTTGAACACAATAGCATAAGAGAACCTTAAGAGCTGGCAATGCGACATTTGGCTGTTTTTACGGTTGGCTCAAGTGCTGAACATGATAAGGGGCGCAACATAAAGGAATTAGGTTATTGCATTTTATTTTATGGAAAATCAAAAAGAAAATTACTGAAAATCTGAAAACAAACCACTGAAGTGTCGCTGCTGCCGGGTGAGGAGAGCGTGAGCTGAAGGCCCTACTTAAATAGACGGAGTCCAATTAACCAGAGGTGCATGTAGCTGGGTGAATCATCAGAAGTGATCACGGGAAGCTCCGCCAAAATAAAACAGGAAACATCACCGATGTTGAATCTGCAGGGTCTCTACTTTTTTCCAGTTTGTCCTGTGAAATGTTTCGCTGGAGGTGTGAAACTGTCCTCTCTCTCTCTCTCACTCTCTCTCTCTCTCTGGCAGCTGAGGCAGGATGTGGTGGCCTGCATGCGGCGTGACACCACCCTGGAGACGGCTCTCAACTCCAAGGCCTACAAGCGCAGCAAGCGGCAGACGCTTCGGGAGGCTCGCATGACCGAGAAGCTGGAGAAACAGCAGAAGATCGAGCAGGAGAGGAAACGCAGGCAGAAGCACCAGGTACGCTGCATCTCACCCCATCAAACCAGGCTGAACTGGCCCAAACCAGGCCAAATCAGGCTGAAATTGGCTCAAACCCAGCCAAACCAGGCTGAAACTGGCTCAAGCCAGGCCAGACCTGGCTGAACTGGCCCAAACCAGGCCAAACAGAGGCCAATTGTGCTAAATCATACTGCTTCTCCCAGCACATGCCTGTGAGCAAGGTCTTCATTTTTATACACTCAGCCATTGCGACTGGTTACGCTATCATTTGTCCTAAGGGCTTAACTTGCATTTTAAACATAAGCCCACTATTAGCCTTTGCTGTCTTGTGAGACAGTTTAGATGTTGGAAAGTTTCCCTGAGCAAGACTTTGAGTTAAAACGAGCAGTGAATCCTAATTGAGTCCAGGTTTTTGTTTTGGTAGGAGACAATATTTGCAAACACAGCTCTCAGATTTGGCCTAGCAGTAATGCTGTTAAGGCATATTTGCCAGCGCTCTCTGTGTCTTCACATTGTGCCGGATGCTGAAAAGCACTGTGTACTCCTGGCTATTTCTTTGATGGCAATGGGAAGATTTACACTTCGGTTACATTGCCTATGATATTACGACACTAGTACTGAGATGCGCTGAGGAGCCTCTCATGGGGAAAGACCATGACTGCAAATACGAGAAACTTTTGAAACAAAACGTGCCATTGGGCATCTTTAGAGACGTGCTCGAGGGAAGATTCACAGATATTACGCGAGCGCTGTGCATTGCTGGGTTGTGAAATTAGATCTGTCACTCCCACTTAAGGAAATCAGGAAAGGTGACGATCTTCTATTTGATTTTTCCTGTCAACCTTGTTTTAATGAATGGCTCTTGGGCTCCATTAATGAGCACTCATCTAAATTCTTAACGAAAGCTGCATCAGGCTTATATAAATACAGATTTATGAAACTCCCCTAAAGCATGGCTGCACATTGCTGAGATGACAGCTGATAATGCCCAAGTGCCTCTCGGTTGATGTCTGAGGAAGCCGATAAGAAAGTCCGACTTTAGGGACATCAAAAATAGAGGAAAATAAGAAACAAACTCTGAAAAGTGAGTTGGGGAGCATAGATACTTGATGTTATGTTGGAGGCTAACGGCTATCAGATGCACCAGCCCAGCGTCACAAAATCACACGCAGCCCTTTATCTTCCTTTATCTGTAAAACACAGGACTGTACTTCATATGCCATCCAAGCGTCCATCTTGTAGTGCAAATGTTCTCTCTCATCTCTTCCTTGGGAAAGAGCTGGAGACCTTCTTGGACTTTTAGATTATGTTCTGATCATCAGAAAAAGACTTACAAAGAACACTTGCTTATTCTGTTTTTGTGGTTGAAAGTTAAACTTTATCAGCGGCCGACCACATTGAGTCTGTATTTGCATAGCCTAGTCTACCTCATTTATCCAGCACGGCACCTTTTTTGTCGAACATCGACATTAATCAGTTGACTTTCTCCGCGGTCTCTGTTTAGGAATATCTCAACAGCATTCTTCAACATGCCAAGGACTTCAAGGAATATCACCGCTCCATCACAGGGAAGATTCAGAAGTTGTCCAAGGCCATCGCCACCTGGCACGCCAACACAGAACGAGAACAGAAGAAGGAGACGGAGCGAATCGAGAAGGAGAGGATGAGGCGTTTGATGGTAGGTCTGGACGGACGCGGGAAAAACGCCAGTGAGTCATTGCTGGGGGAGCAGGGGGGGGTGTGCTGATAGGGTGAAGTGCAGACCGGTCCCGAGGGTCTGAGAGGAGCGCCATCAAAGCCCTGATGTGGAGTGGTTGTGTTTACTGAAGGACTTGTCTGCTGTGCCTGCGGCCCCAAAGCTCCAGTTAGTTTTGTCAGTGTTCTGTGGGATTGGCGAAATGGGCTCTGGAGTTGGTTGGGTAGTTCTGAGAGTCGTTTTACCAAGGTGCACTCTTTACGAGTTTTTTCACTTGACTACTTTCTCTCAGTGTTACCTGTGTGCTCTCTCTTATGCCACCCAGACACCTGCACGATTTTTGTTCCCGCATTGCTGCGTGGCAAGGCGTGCCATTTCGGTGGTACGCAGCGGAGCCTTGTTTGCGCCCTGTTCGCGCACTTTACACACACAAATTATGCACTGTCTACGCAATGCGCTGCCAAAAATTAGAACTATGCCGAACGATGCGTGAACGCTTCGTGAGAAGTTCCTGCCATGCGCAAATGGTTCATGACGTGCACGAACTATGCATGAGCTGGGCGTGCCATGATCACGTGAACAACTCGTGGTAACACCCTAATACGGCATGCATTGACACGCACTGTCGGCAGTGTTTGCGCTGAGTTCGCGTAGTGTTCACACAGTGTTCACGTATGGTTCACGCTAGTGGCACGCACATGGCACGAACTAGGGCTGTGCGATATGACCTAAATGTCATATCCCGATATAGGTTACTTGATATCCCGATAACAATTTATATCACGATACAGAAAAATTTCCGTAATTTTCATGAATAAATAGTTTCTATAAAACCACCACATGGAAAGGGCTATTTCTTATTGCATTTAGAATTATGTACTTTTTAATCATTTTTCTCCTTTCATTTGTAACCTTTGTGCAAATTTTCAATTCTGCAGTGAACGAAATCTACAATACGATTGTAAAAGAGAAGTGTAATGATGGAAGGAGTCTATCGGCAATCTGTACATGCTTCCTGATGCAGGCACATTTCTTACCAGGCAACAGTGGTGCCCTGAGTGCACCATACGTAGCGACACTTTTACTTTTCTGTCAAAACTTGGCCACAGCTACACCGCTGGTGTGTGCTACTCCAGCAGAGGCTCTCTGCACCTCTCTGAAACCAGAGCTGCATGTACGGAGGTGTAAGGCCGTTTAGGTCCGCTAGACTTTGTTATGCGACCTCTGTGTTTTGTGCCAGTTGATGAAGACAACACGATACTGGTCTGCGTATCAGTTGTGACGTTACTAGCCCATTCCCAAATTCTGCATACTGCAAGCAGTCACTAAATTTACAGTGAGAAATAAATCAAAACTTTGCTTTGAGGTGAGCGTTTTGTTTTAGAGAAAACAGTCCTGACTTCTATTATCTGAGCTTCAGCACGGTTAATAAAATGACATTGCCGTCTTGTTGTAGTGATCGGTGAAGAGCGACTCTCAGAACAAACCATGTCGACTAGTACGGCATAGCTGCCGCACTTCCTCACAGGATTGAACCTAGTGATAGTCCACCCAAAAACTAGAATTTGTATATCAATTACTCAGCATTAGATGTCTCGAACGGACAAAGTTGTTTTTCACCTGGTGCGACTTCATGGTCACTGGAGAGTTTTTAAAAATGATCCAAATTCCCTTTCTCTGGAAGCAAATGGGGTCACCCAGCAGTAACGGCAAAACTCCACAAAACGTCTGTTGACAAACTTTCAAACCATCGTCGAACACATCGTCCAGTATAATCCAAGTCTGCTTTGTCACACACTCCTCGCACTCGTACCCGAAGACTTCACTGGCATTGCCGGAACAAAAATCGTGCAAGTGTCAGGGTGGCATTAGAGTTATTTTATCTTGGTACTCTGTCAATGTGTTATCGTGGTACTATCGCTGAGTGCTGAAATATCTGGGTGCTGTCTTTGAGTGTTGTTTCACCAGAGTGCTTTCTCTGAGTGTTGTTTCAGCTGGGCACCCTCTCTGAGTTGTTTTACCCAGTTACTCTCTATGACTGTTGTTTTACCTCGTAAAGATGCTTTCACTCCAGACGCGAAACGAATTTTTCGCACGACAGATTACATTCAAAATCAATGCACGCGTTTCAAGTGTATTCGCGTTTTTGCATTGACTTTGAATGTAATCTGTCTTGCGAACAATTCATTTTGTGCCCGGTCTGAACGCACCTTTACTCTCTCTCGCTGCTCCTCAGGCCGAGGATGAGGAGGGGTACCGAAAACTTATCGACCAGAAGAAGGACAAGAGGCTGGCCTACCTGCTGCAGCAGACGGACGAGTACGTGGCCAACCTGACAGACCTGGTGAATGAGCACAAAGCCGCTCAGGCTGCCAAAGAGAAGAAGAAGAAAAAGAAGAAGAAGAAGGTTTGTGTTTTGCTTCTCTGTTTCAGTGGGTGCTGATATGACATTTATATGAGCACTCTGCTTCGATCGATGATGACCCTGCGCTAACTGGCTAACCTGCTATGCTTTGTCTGTAGAAAGTGGATGAGAACCCTGATGATATGGGTGTCATCGGGCCAGATGGAGAGGTATGTGTTCAAGCACAGATATTTGATCCCATTATGAAGGGCATGGCCATCTTTTTTACACTGTCAGTCAGTTTTGTGTAATTTGAAGTATGCAGAGAATGAACACTGAGCTTAGAAGTAAAAGTTGCAAGTTCTCCGCTCTGGTTGGAATAAGCATCTTACAACACTTTAGCACAATAGGTCAATGGTCAGAGCCTTGAAACAAAGTATCATCACACCAAGTCTTGGTTTGATTTAGTTCTGAAAGTTTTACAGCTCTGTATTGTGCATTTCTCAGTCATTAGAAACTTTTAAATTCATCATTTTTGCTAGCATATTTGCCCTACAAAATTGCCTTAAATGTCCTTAAGACTTTTGCACAGTACTGTATGTTGCATTTTTTCCTTGAAGTAAGAAAAGCAAGCTTTTAAAGGGGACCTATTATTCTCAATTTTTTTTCCAAGTTGGAATATTCTTGGTTGTCCTAAAGGAAAGTTTATAAACTCTCTAGCAAAGAAAACAAATTATTATTTTTTTGACCATGGCACTAATATTGCACAAATTCCGCATTTTACTTTTTTCCTTCGCGCTTGCAAATAAGAAGGTGATACAGAAAATTGCGTTGGTAGCTGGTCGCGGTAAGAAATTAGGGCTGTTTTGAGTGGGCATCCCCCCTATCGAATGAGTTTTGTTCTACCTGGTCAGAGAACAGAGTGACGATGTCTAAATCTCCCTGCTGCTGGCAAGTCTCTCAGTACGAATGACTGAATAAGTTGCAGGGTAGCTATCCAGTAAACTTCGCCATGGGTATGGAGATGTAGCTGATGTCTTCAGGCTGAATGAGCATGGACATTACATTCACATTAGTATGGCATTTAGTAGTTTTAATACAGTTGTATTTCATTCTCTCACTTTAAGAATGATCCACAGCTAGTGTCTGCATAGCAGGAACCATGAGTTAACATTCCATTTATCATCCTAGCTACTCTGTTAAGAATAGACTGAATTCCATCTAAAATGGTCACCCATTCTATCTGATCCTATCACTGTGTCTTGTACATTGCCTCTGACTGAACAAGCAACAGTTTCTAAATTTGTTGACAATTTTGCAGCTAGCTAGATTTCTAGCTAGCTTATGAACAACACAATTACAACTAGAGAGGTGAAATATGGATGCTAGCTTGCTAATTAAGTTAGTCTGGAAAGTAGCTCCTAGCTTGCTAGCTAGCTAGTTACATCAAAAATCAAGCCATACACATTGTACTAAGTGTACTATACACTTTCCTCATTAGTTAGCGTTGGATTCGCCTTGAAGACGAATCAAAACCACCACTTATCTGTGTCTTCCAAAACATATAACAAGTCCCCTATATTATTAATTTCATTGTCTGTCCTGTGTTGTGCTGATTCAGGTTAGTAGTATAAAGCAGTCAGACAAAAAGTGAAAAGCACTCATAGGCTATAGCTGGTTATAGGGTTTTGCTGGTTGAAGCTGGGATGTTGCCATGAAAAATGAGCCATGGATGGAGATATTCAGATGATGGGTGGAGCTATTCTCACAGGCCTGCATGTAATATAAGAAGAGGAGCCAAATCTGAATGCCATCCCGCATACCATATTTGATGAAAAATGCAACTCACAAAAATAAAGAACTGGGTGGTTGTACTTCACAGTAAGTGGGTTGGTAAGCACTCCAGATATTGAAAAATATGCGCACAAGAACTGAAAAAGAGAGATTTTCATAATACGTCCCCTGTAAATGATGTGGAGGAGACTAGAGGCGGCTGCACTCTTTTGTTGTGTTTGTTGTGAATGTGAGTATTATCGTATTGCAGCCGATAGATGAGAGCAGTCAGATGAGTGAGCTCCCAGTGAAGGTGATCCAAACGGAGACTGGGAAAGTCCTGCAGGGGACAGATGCTCCCAAATCAAGCCAGCTGGAGGCCTGGCTAGAGATGAACCCTGGGTGAGAGTAAAGCTTCACTTGTCTCCACCTGTCTAAGCCCAACCACCTAAACCACTGTCTCCATCTGTCTTCATAACCCTCATCCCGTCTCTGCCTGCCTCTATGACCATAACCCCATATCCACCCATTTAACCCTAACTCCCGAACCCTAACCTTCAACCCCATCTCCACCGTCTTACCCTAACTTCCGAACCTTCAACTCCATCTGCAATTGTCTAACCCTAACTCCCTAACCCTAACCTTTAACTCCAACTGTCTAAACCTAACCTTCAACCTCGTCTCCACCTATCTAACCCTATCTCCCTAACCCTAACCTTCAACTCCAACTGTCTAAACCTAACCTTCAACCCCATCTGCACCTATCTAACCCTAACTCCCTAACCCTAACCGTCAACCCCGTCTCCACCTGTCTAACCTTCACTCTCTAACCCTAAACTCCAACCCCATCTCCTCCTGTCTAACCCTAACTCTCTAAACCTAACCTTCAACCTTGTTTCTATCTGCATACCTAACCGAAACCCCTGATTCCATCTCCAGCTCTGTGTCAGCATCGGTCTCTCTCCTCTCATGTGATTCATGAGGTATAATATGTATCTCCTTAGTCTCATTTCACGCTTAGTCTCATTTCAAGAAGTCTGATGAAAGGCTTGATGGTCAATTTAGAGACCATTTGGGGTAAAAGGTTTGAGAAGCTGTGATATAGATTTAGTTCATTACCTTCTATACACACCATGCTGTGTGTTGGACCGCATGCTGTAATTCTTTTAAAAATTCCATTAAATCCTTTGCATTTTATGGCCACTTTGGCAAATAGATACTCAAGAGGTACTAGCATAATTCATGTTCGTTCTAGGACTTATTTCTTTGATGTAATTTATTTGCTCAAAAGCTCTGAAAGTTATTCTCTCTCCTTTCTTCTCCGTTTAAAAAGATATGAAGTTGCCCCGAGGTCAGACAGTGAGGAGAGCGGCTCGGAGTTTGAAGAGGAGGTTTGTGTTTGTGCGGCTTTGTTGTGCATCCTTATTAAAAGCGACAGGTCGGCGGATTTGAGACGTGACTGGTGCCCTGTCTGCCCTGACAGGGCCCCTCAGCCTTCACACTGATGTCACTCCGCCTGTCTCTCCACAAACTGACATGTGCACTTCCGTTAGCCTCCTTAATTTGATATGGTGAACTGGCTGTTTGTAAAGGCCCATTTACGGGAAACGTTGTGTTTCCGCAGGACGAGGATGAAGTGGTTTCCAGGGCGGAGTCTGAGGAGAAGAAGATCATCGATCCCAACACCGACGACGTGTCGGAGACGGAAGCACATCAAATCATTGAGTGCGTAACCCTCTCTCTGGAATAAACCTGAGCCGCGATTTAAACTGACAGCAGTGAGAAGTGAAAGGGCTCCAGAGCTCCTTATGGAGTGCGTCATGACTCCTCTTCTTCAAATGTCACAGAGAGTTAGGAGGATTTCTCACGATATTCTCTCTGTTGAGGTGTTTTATTTTGCAATCAGTGTACAAGGCGAGAAATGAAACTGTTTGAAGTGCGTGTCATCTTTGTTTTTTTTTTGTTTTTGCATTTCTGTTGGTCTGAGTTGGTGTGGTCGTGTTGTTGTAAAGGTCCCCTATTATGCCACCTGGTGTACAGCTTATTAGCCATTATAAGCCAGTTCAAAGTGGCCACCCAGAAAAATGAAATCTGATTGACTGCTTGGCTGAAGTTGATCAGTTCTTCTTGCCTCTGGTTGGTTACTTCCCCATGTGATGTCAAGAGGGGAAAGATTTTGAAATGACTTGAAGTATATAATTGGCTGTGCACCTGGTGACATAATAGGGGACCTTAAAGGTTGTTGTGCTGGGCTGGCTTGTTATGGTTGTTTTAGTTGGAGTCTATTGTACTGGGCTGGCGTGTTGTGGTTTTGTTAGTTTTTGTCTATTTTAATGGACTGGGCTAGGTTGTTGTGTGTCAGTCAACTTTTGCCTGTGCTGCTGGATTGCCTTTGTTGTGATAGGATTACTCTCAGTCTATTGCACTGGGCTGGGTAGTGTTTGTTATTTTAATCAGTTTAAGTCTGTTTTCCTGGGCTTAGTTGTTGTGGTTGTGATGGTCAGTTTAAGTCTAATGTACTGAGCTGGGCAGTAGAGGTCATGGTAGTTGCAGTCTGTTTTACTGGGCTCGGTTTTACTGGTCATTGTACTTTGTCTGCTTTGTTAGTTGGGTTGATGTGGTCATTGCAGTTGGTTTTAGTCTCTTGTAACTGGCTGGGTGGTTGTTGTTGTGGTCAGATTTAGGGATATCCAGCACTATTGTATGAGCATCAGCTCATATTGATCAATTATATTGCAATAAAGAGTGCACACTGGGTAGAATAAATGTCTCTTACAAAGCAAAATGTCTCTTACAAAGCAATCATAGATTTTTATGTTTTGTAATATATAAAAATGAAATAAAATACAAAAAGAAAAAACATAACAGCAACATTGAATATGAATAGATTGGATATGACAATAAGGCGGCTTTCTACACAGCCTGGGTTCTGTGGCAAAGCAAAAACACGAAAAAGGTGTAAGCCTGAGCTGGAAGTTTATAGAACAACGATGGCAACAGATACTAAACAGATGCTATGCATCTGACGACAAAGGAAATCAGTATCATATTGCAAGAATTAATGTATGTTTCATCTGCTGAAATCAGCGGCAAAAAATGTCGCTGACCTTCTTGAAGTTGCAGGACAGCGCGTTGTGTTTTACGAGTAAAATGGTTTGTGCTTTTCCTTTGTAGTTTGAGGTCTGTGCTCGTCTCATGCTCTGGTTTAATGAGTGCGTACTTTGGTTGCAGTGTGCTATAATTTGTGAAGTCTCGGGTGATACTGAGGACTCGTTTCCCTCCAAGAGCGAATAGCTGCTGACGGGCTAATGATTCAGCACCGTCGTTTACTGAGAAGGTGGCAATACCATGCTGTCATCGGCTGAAGGGCTGCCAACACAGCGCTGTCAATGTTCAGATGAGCTGCCGAAGCGGTTTCATTGGCTGACGAATGTTCTCTGACCCGCCCCCTCTCCACAGGTCAGCCAAACAGGACGTGGATGACGAGTACGCCGTTCCCACGGGAGAGACGTGCTCGCAGTCGTATTATGGGGTGGCTCACGCCATCACGGAGAGAGTGGAGAAGCAGTCCTCCCTGCTGGTTAACGGGTTGCTGAAGCACTACCAGGTACACCGTCGCTCAGCACACCGGCAGGGATCGATGCTTGGGGTCAGGGGTCACACACAGCGTTTATTGCCTGGGGCTGCTTCCATAACACCAGAATCCCCTGCGCTGAGGACGAATGATTAATAAAGTCACGTAAAGACCAACTAACTGCTAAATGACATTTGAGGTTCGGCTGTTAAAATCCTCCCTGGAATGCGCATCTCTGACAAACGGATTTAGCTGGATTTACAATCATGGATGGATAAGTCAGATGATTAACTTTTTAAAATCTGTTTTCTCATTAGTCTTTTCACCCCTCAGCCCGACACGGGCACGTGGTATCAGGGTATTGTCGTCCCTTCGGCGGGCGGGCGGCTGCCAATTTTGTCCGGGCTATTTCTCTGTAACCGCTTGGGTTAGGAAGTTCATATTGCATATGTGGACTCCCCATGAGGGATAGGTGTGCCTTTTCGGGGTTTCGTCCCAGTTTGACCTTTGACCTTGCAGCAGTGACCTTCGGGGCTGAGGGGTATAGCCCGCTTCAGCGAGGCCCATTTTTCTGAAGTAGGAGCCACGGAACTGCATGAATGTTGTGATCATCTGTAACGATACTTAACAGGAATGATATGTGTGTGTGTGTGTGTGTGTGTGGAATGGCGAAGGTTACAATTTCAGCGTGGGGCCTGCAGCATGGTTCTGTTGGCTGAATAATGTGTTTCAACGAATCTCGTTGAGAAAGCATTGCGTATTACCCAGAATTATACCTGCGGTCAGGCTGTTTGATATGACTGAGAGATCAGGTCATCTGAAATCAATAAACTAAGCAGAGGAAGGGGTCAAAGGTCGGGAGGCTTGAGTGCTGCTTTCGAAGCCTTCAGCACAGAGCTGTAGTAATAGCTGGAGAAGCGTCTAGCGCAGATCGTGCTAATCCTGCAGATCCATGGTAATCTCTCAATAATACCAGGGCTTTTGTAACAGAACAGCCCCGCACACGAAGAAGAGTCCCCAGTAACTCTCTCAGAATCTGTGGGGCTACCATCCAGAAGTGTGCGTGAAATGCCGGCCACGAGGCGAGGCGGGTTCGTTGTGCGATCTGATTGCTTTTACAAGTGATGCGCTGACCAGATGGAGTAAGCCGTTTATGTTTGCTCGGTTTTGATCGGTACGTGCAAGTCTTCATTCGAGGAAATATTGAATTTCCCGTAGCCTCCTCTGCAGTGACTCACGGAAATAATGGCCTCCAGAAAAATCGTTCAACAGTGTGGGTGAGGGGGTGGCATGGTGGGTAGCGCCGTCTCTCGCCGAGGAGGTCCAGGGTTCACAACTGGCCTGGAGCTGCTCTGTGGAATCTAATTTATTTTGTCCACTCACACCTCCCCCCCCCACCCGGAGGCAGAAGGGAGACATATTGTTTTAGGCTCGGTTGCCGTTTGTGTTTGCATTCGTGTTCCTGTCCACATTTGCGGCGTTCCCACTTTGTTTCCGGAGCGTAACTCCAAAACCGTTTGCATGATCCTAACGAAACTTTGCAAGTGGTGCCTTTTTTGTATGTGCCTGTCTGTCCGTTTGTCCAGATGTGATCAATTTATGTCCGCAGCATAACTCGTAAACCGCATGATCTTAACAAAACTTTGCATACTTACTACTCTGGTCCTGCGGTCGTGGCCTCTGGTATGTGCCTGTCTGTCTGTCTGTCTGTCTGTCTGCTGGGTTAGGCAATGAAGGGGAAGGTGTCTGCCGTGTTTTTGTGGATTTCCTCTGGGTACTCTAGTGTCCTCCCACAGCCCAAAAACATACATGTTACGCTATCCTGTTAGGTAACGGATTGATGAAGTTTAGGTGAGAGGAGCGGGTGAGATTGAGTTTATCATGGAGCATATTGAGCCTGCATTTTAAAATTGCGTGTACAGACCGTTTGTTTCATCAGCTCTTGCATCCCAAGGGCTCGTCTTAGCTCTGATTTTTGAAGTTGGAGACGAGAGGAAAAAAGTAAAAGAAAGTAAAATGACAAAAACTCCTGAGAGTTTTACTCAAAGTTGGGTGTTTAATGGCAGGCTGTCGGCGGTCTCTCTCTCCTGTGCTCAGATTCAGGGCTTGGAGTGGATGGTGTCCCTGTACAACAACAATCTCAATGGGATCCTGGCAGACGAGATGGGCCTGGGAAAAACCATCCAGACCATCGCGCTCATCACCTACCTGATGGAGCACAAGCGGCTCAACGGGCCGTACCTGATCATCGTCCCGCTGTCGTGAGTCCTTCAGTCCGCACAGCCGAGCGCCAAAATTCAGCGCTCATCTTCTACCTGTTACCACTGATCAGTTTTTACCCCTCAGCTCCAACTAAGGGGCAGAGGGGTATTCTTGTGATGCGCGGCGTCCGTCCGTCTGTCCACACTTATACTCCGCGCATCAACTCACAAACACTATCGATCAACCCCCATTCTTGGTGTGAGTGTCGGAGTCAGGTAGCTAGAAGCCTGTCGATTTTGATGGTGCTTTGGTATCCAATATCGTTGTCAGAGCTGCCATCTTGAATTTGCATTCTGCACATTTACTCAAAAACACCATCGCTGATCATCGCCATTTTTGGTGTGAGTGTCGGGGCTGGGTGGCTACAGGAGCCTGTCAATTTAGATGGCCCTCTGGTATCCAGCATTGACCACCTACATGCACATACTCAAGAAATGTATTGCTCATACCACACTGCCATTGTTTGTTCTGTCTACTGACGTTTCAGCCTACCTTACCTTCACTATCCTTATGCCCACAGTAAGTAACGGGCAGTAGGAGTTTACACATTGACATCCCCAGTGATAAATTGACATCATCTTATTGTCCTTGTTCACGAGAAAGTTACGAAGCTCCACGAAACAGTTGAACATCAATGAACTGTCTTTGTGATGAAATTCATGTCAAATGGTGATATGTATTAAACTCACAGTCACGCATTGATTTACTGTTCAATGTGGCCTGAGGGGTGCTGCTCACGTCAGCGTAGCAATTTTTCCTTAATGGTGTCCGTCCGCTCTGCTACTGTTGTATTGTGAGTCTAAGCCCCCCTCCTCAAACATTATAATTATCACCTCTGCCTGATCTTCAGAGTAGTTCAATCTGATGAGACATTTTGGACAGTTACGCCACTATTTTACAAAAATTCCATCGTAAACTAGCTGGTCAAGCTGGAATCTGTGCTTTCTGCACTACCAGCTGATATTAGTCGGTCGACCTGCTGCTTCAACACAACGAGCTGTTACGACCAGCAATAGTCCAACTATGACAAACTAGAAGTGTCAAAAACAGCTTAAAGTAGCTTAGAATCCCAGCTGGTCTTAGCTATGTATTAGTTAGTGTGAAGGCGGTCTTACTTGTTATTAGCCTGATTTCTAATATTTGAAGCACACTGTGGTGTCATGAACCACAAATGTTAACAGTGCTATGAGTCATAAAGTATTATCGCTGCTTACATATTTGTTGGCACTCGCACATGTCATTTCGCTTCACGCGCCTGCCGTCACGAGATTCATAAAGGCGCATTAAGCACCAGCAGGTGCCCTATAAGCTCTCGTAGGCAGATTCGTTGAGGTCTTTGGGAGCACTGTTCTGCTCTAACATAGGATGCAGCATTTCCATGCTCCATTGGCTACTGTATGTGTGGGAATGGCCCCTACTATCTGCTATTGCATCCCAGCAGTAATAGAATCCTAGCAGCACCAGTACCTGCTGGGATTAGCAGTTAGCCCTTATGGGTTCCAGAAAGGGAGGGTGTTTCTGCAAGGCTGCCCTCTGATAATTGCTTGGAAGCAGGCTGACTTTTTTTGAAAATAAGCAGCCCTACGGCACAAATATTGGACTGCGTACAAATCAGCACTCCCAAAACTTGTAAGAATGATACTTTTGGGAAACTGTCCTAAGAATACAATCGGGCCTTCAAAATTTCAGGTAAGTAAAATAAATCTTGGGGAAAAAAATTTTTTTTATACAGTGAAGTGTTTTTATTTTCTAGGACTCTGTCCAACTGGGTGTATGAGCTGGATAAGTGGTCCCCAACTGTGGTGAAAATCGCCTATAAGGTGAGCAGCAAAACAGAAATACAAGAGCTGTCGCAGAGAGGCTTTCAGTATTTTGAATAGCTCTTAGTCACCCTCCGTCATTTTACTAGTTTTTTTTTTTTTTTGTCAGAGTAGTATTGTGAAAAAGAATGTCAGTTCTCTTTGTTGCAAGTGCGTCTTTGTTCAAATGTGTGCCCTCTGGTTTCCCGGCCTGGAAAAGGGAACGCCTGCGCTCCGCAGGTCGCTGGTGCCGCAGCTCCGAAGCGGGAAGTTTAACGTCCTCCTGACCACCTACGAGTACATCATCAAGGACAAGCACATTCTGGCCAAGGTGAGGTTTGTGTGACTGTACGCTTTTTTCTGTTCCCTGCAACAAGTATTTTTAAAATGCAGTGAAACCAGGGAAAATATGCGCCTCAGCTGACGAACAGTAGCCAAAACGGTGCCTCTCATAAAAGGGGATAAATTATCAAATATCAAAGAAAGTCACCTGCACCATAATAAATTGCCTAAAGAATCGTGTGCTCCAGAATTTCTTTTTTATTTTTAAAATACTTAATGGTTTTGCATTTACGCATTTTTTTTCTTGAGAGTTGATGAGTGTTAAATCTTTGGGAAAGTTACACGGTAGAATTCACGTGTACTGCATAGGCTTTTACCATTTCTTTGAGAATCCTGACATGCCTTCACGAGGCTTTGTCGGGGTGAGAGGGCGGAGGTCGCATGCTACCGGCCGCTGCTCCGCTCATTTTCATATTTTCAAACTCACCTCCCGACTCCTTTGTAGATCCGCTGGAAGTACATGATCGTAGACGAGGGGCATCGCATGAAGAACCACCACTGTAAGCTGACGCAGGTGCTGAACACACACTATGTGGCTCCACGGCGCCTCCTGCTGACGGGGACGCCGCTGCAGAATAAGCTGCCTGAGCTCTGGGCCCTGCTCAACTTCCTGCTGCCCACCATCTTCAAGAGCTGCAGCACCTTCGAGCAGTGGTTCAACGCGCCCTTCGCCATGACCGGCGAAAGGGTACGATATCGCTTCCACTTTCTATTCAGACCGTTAACATATTGCATTATGGATCTTATTGTTCTTAAATGCCAGCATTGATTCTATTTAGGGCCCTTTGTTGTTGGCATACTGTTCTCTTTTGCTTTTCATCATACTGTAAGGTTTTTTTGTTGAAATATTACTGTACATGCACATTGCAAGTATATTTATTACCTCCGCCAAGGAGGTCATGTTTTTGGTGGCGTTTGTTTGTTGGTTTGTTTGTGTACAACATAACTCACAAAGTAATGGACAGATTTTGATGAAATTTTCAGAGAAGGTGGGTATTGAGTCAAGGAACAGGTGATTAAATTTTGGCATATCTAGGCCAAAGTACTGCTGAGATATACTCCAAAGTTGAAGATTTCAAGTCTTTCCAATGGGTCGGGGTGCCAATTGCCGTGCTTCTGGGTTTTGCTGCCCCCTGGCGGAGGTTTGCGCTCTCTGAGTGCTTTTCTAGTTGCGTATTGTTTTTATCCTGTTTCCCGTGTGCATCTGCGTCGGCGTTCCCATCATTTCCGGATCATAACTCAGAAACCGTTAGATATATTTCCATGAAAATTCATGAACATTTGCATCATGTTGTGCAGATGTGCCTTTTGCTATTTTTGAGATTATATCTCCCCAACAACGATAGTCGGGAGATACTATGGTTTAGTTCGAGGGCCACGGCCGCAGATTTTCTTTTCCCGGTTCTGGAAGCCACAGTTATTACAGGAATTTCTTCAAATTTCACACAGGCTAAGATATTGATTGGACAATGTTCAAGACCGATTTTCGCGCATTTCGGACGTCCAGTATGGCTGCCGACAGCCATTTTTTCTGAAATTTGGGGATCGGGCAGATAACTCGGTTGCCACTGGGACCGAGTCGTTTATCAAGTTAACTTTTCAATTTCTTCCTAAATGTCTGTGAACATTAATGAGGGGCGGCTGGGTTGGGGTGGGGGGAGTCATTAGTTTTTTTTTTGCCTTAAAAACACTGTCTAGTGTGTAATGTTTATCCAAAAAAGCAAAATGGTTACCTCTGCTGTGCTATTCTTTACTGCACCTCTCTGCGTGGGCTGTAGGATAAAGATGCTCATGGAACACCTATTAAATATCAGCATGTTTGTACCCTCACATTTGAAATGCCAGGCATTACGGTTGAATGGCGGTTCCTCCGCTTCTTTTGTACTTCCCGTCAGGTGGACCTGAACGAGGAGGAGACCATCCTGATTATTCGTCGCCTCCACAAGGTGCTCCGCCCCTTCCTGCTCCGCAGGCTGAAGAAGGAGGTGGAGTCTCAGCTGCCTGAAAAGGTGCAGAACTCGCTGGAACTGTCGCAGGGTTATTTCACTGAGGTCACAGGTCATGGGTTGCAGCTCTCCGTGTGTAACTTTCGCCTGTTCCCTCTCCTCTTAGGTGGAATACGTCATCAAGTGTGACATGTCCGCCATCCAGAAGGTTCTGTATCGGCACATGCAGGGCAAAGGCATCCTTCTGACTGATGGCTCTGAGAAGGACAAAAAGGTGCAGATAGAGAATATGTCCGTGCAAAACACTCATTCTCCTTCCCTCCCTGTGGGATGTATTTCCCAGTAATGTTTCCTTAAAAAAGAATGTATTCTCTGAAATAACAGGATTACTAACTGAAATCAAATACTTCTGTGTTTCAGGATGAAAAACTACAAACATGTGAAAATAATCTTCCAAACTAAACAACTTGGTACTGATGCAACAAATACTACTGGTATTTGAAACCAGAATTAAAAAAAAAAAATCCAAAAAGCCTACTCTTGAGAATCACTATCAGTTTTTGAAAAGCGATAGAATCAGCTGAATTGTGCCGCAATTGATGAAAAATTAAACAAGTCTCAGGTTTAAGACAAAGTTAAACAGAATGTTCCTGAACTTTCTCTTGATCCTGCTCTGGGACGAGGATGGCAGAAGGCACTGAGCACAAATGGCTTCTTATGTTTTTTTTTCTTCCAGGGAAAAGGTGGCGCAAAGACTCTTATGAACACAATCATGCAGCTGAAGAAGATCTGCAATCACCCATACATGTTCCAGCACATCGAGGTTCGTGCCCCGGCACAGTGTGACCTCTTCAGCTGACTGCATTTTCTAAGATCAGCCCTTCCGCTGTATAGTTTCACCAGCATTGGTGCTCTAGAGTGCCCACTTAGAGAAAGGTTTTCCTGTTAAAAAGATTTAAGTTTCATTTGAAACTGCCTGTTCTTTCAAAGGAATCGTTTGCTGAGCACTTGGGCTACCCGAACGGCATCATCAATGGGTAAGACCGTTTTTACTTGCCATTTAAAAAAAAAAAGATTTGAATTTTATAAATATTATATTGCATGCCTGGCTGCATGCCATCACAAATAAAATAAAAAAAAAAACAGATTAAAAAATACATGTAAAAACTAAAAATTACTGGTGCAAAAGCTATTCGGTTCCGAGCTTTAGATGAGTGCCCAGACCTGGCTGGACCTGAGTGTTCACATCGGGCTTGTGAGGGTTCAGGAATCATGAAAAATGTATGCCAGGCTCAGGTCAGGCTCAACATTTATGTTTATCTTCTGTGAACTTGACTCAGAATTTTCTGGTTTACTTTTCCCAGTCATAATCAATTGGTATATCACTACTTTTTTTTTTTTTTACAATTTTGGCCATTAAAACATTTATTTTTGGGCGGGGGGGAGCAGATAGCAGAATTCTTGTTTTAGGCGTCACTTGTACATATGATGTTTTTGCTGCTGGTAATTTGGCCCTTGTTGAATTAACTATAAATGAGTTTGATCTGCTACACTGAGAGCTATGTGATATATAGCCTGTTTTATTTGTTTGGCTGTGGAGTACAGACGTGTAGTTGTATAATGTTTGGGGTTTTATTGGCTTCATTGGTTGTGAGAAACACTCTTGGTCTTTGTGCACAGTTCTGACTGACTCAGTGAAACGACCTGCTGAATGGACTTTCATATGTCTGTGTTTTGGATTTTGTCCAAAATGTGCACAAATAAATCACTAATATAATTGGATGAGTTGTGATCCCAGGCATGGAAGACAAACATAGAAAAAATAGGACAAGAAATTTTTTTTTTCAGAATTTGTTTACGTTTTTAGTCATGCGAGTAATGCTAATTAAATTTTGGCTTTTACAAGGCCTGGGAGGCTGATGATAAGTCAATTTGCCTAATGAAGAATAAATCTGATTTTTTAAAAGTGAAACATAATTTTGGCCTTGGCCGATTGTTGAAAAAAAAAAAAAGTTGATAAACATTAAAGCCAATGTTGACTTTGTCTTGATTCTGATGAAATGGGCGATATTGTAGCCTTGATGTTTTGTTTGGTCACCTGAGCTGTTGTGGTTGTTGTTCCTGAACTGTTGGGCTGTTTTTTGGATCAAAACTCAGCTTTTTGTGGGGTCAGGTTGGTCTCGGACATGAGGTCAGCAGGTTGCACTTAGATCTGGACTCCGAATATAACTTTTATGTCGGTCCGTTTGGACTGGGTCACCACTGTTGCATTACGGAGTTGGGTCAAGTTCAACATTTCAGGCCAGATTTTAGCACTGTTTCGGTTTTACAGCTGCTCTGCATCAATAAAGAATATGTCAATAGTGGATGTGTAAATACAAAAAAAAGTGGGTGACTCTGGTTAGCATGATAGCTCTTCTTACCTGGTTAGGAAGATTTGAAGGTTTTGCTATTCATTACAGGCCTTTAGAAGACTCTGAATTACTTTAACTTCTGTTTGTTTGTATTTTACTGTTAATGAAAATGTTGGCAGCACATTAGCCATAATTGCGGAGGTACATGCTAGACTGGCGTGATTACCCCGATACAGACCTCCCCCATGTCCCTGTCTCGCTCATAGACATGACCTGTACCGCGCCTCGGGGAAGTTTGAGTTGCTGGACCGTATCCTGCCCAAACTGCAGGCCACCCACCATAGAGTGCTGCTCTTCTGTCAGATGACCTCCCTCATGACCATCATGGAGGACTACTTCGCCTACCGCAACTTTCCCTACCTGCGCTTAGACGGTGTGCTCTTCGCCAGCAAAGGCTGCTTGCATCGGCTGAAGCACTGAATTAAAAAAGATGCCTGGACTGAACGCTTGGCGTTTGGCTTTCAACTTGGCTTGGATTTGCCTTCAGTTTAATTGATAATCTAAGTGCAGCGTTGTTGCCTTATTTGTCATATCTGTAAATCTTGATGGATCTGAGTATCTAGGAAATGTCTTTATGTGAATTGAAAGCAAAAAGTGGTTCAAGGTATTTAAATGAAAGTTGAGTCTTAACCCCCCTGCAGATTTATATGCCGGCATCTGTGAATTTTGAAATTTAATTGCTAAATAATTCTGTGATTGAATTTCCAAACGTCTTGCTTCACTGGAATAATTTTCCACAGCCTCTGTGACACAAATACTGACTTATAAATACTTGAATAGGCTCATGCACAACAGGAAAAAAAGGTGATAGATAGTATTATACGCAAAGGGGTTAAACCATGATTGGTTGTTTTTGTCTTCTGCAGAACACATTTCCACTCTGGGCTTACTGGATACATGTATAGAAGATGTAACCATCTGAAAAATGCCAAAATGTGAATGCAGAGTAAACGGCTCTGTTTTGTCTTCTTTGCAGGGACGACCAAGTCAGAGGACCGCGCTGCCCTGCTGAAGAAGTTCAATGAGAAGGGCTCTGTGTACTTCATCTTCCTCCTGAGCACCCGAGCTGGTGGGCTGGGGCTCAATTTGCAGGCGGCCGACACTGTGGTCATCTTCGACAGCGACTGGAACCCTCATCAGGTTTGTGTCCCAGGAACAAGTCTGAGCCATCTCCTGTCAGAGACAGAATCCTGAATTTTACATGTACCTTTCTTGCTTTTAGGTTTTCAGTCAACTTGTACCATAGTGCATGTATAAATAACAGTTTACTCCAGCATCAGCTGCTCTCTTCTGGTTGACCTGCTTTACATCAGCTGAGCACTGTATAGTTGGGTCGTCATCAGTTCTCGTTGCCGGTTTGGCAATCATTGCTCTTCCATGATTAGCCACTGACCAGCTGTGACCAGCAGTTAGCTTCGGTGACTGACTAAAACAAGTGAAGACCACAGTGGAAAAATGATCAGTCACATGGAGAAATGATGAATAAAAAATTCAAAATGATCTTCGAAACAAAGCAGTGAAAAAAATATGTATAAAATATTTTAATAATTATAATATTATAGTATATTAATATATAAAATATGCAAAAATTATAAATTTGGACTAGGTTTTGGTTTTTCCTTTGTGGTCTTCAAGTGTTTAGGGATACATACTCTAGGTGAATGAGTGAGCTGCTGTACCCTATGATTGCTGTGTTTAATTCTGGATTCGGGCGATTCTGAGCAATTTAGGACCGCGCTTCATGAAACCCCCTCTCATCGTCCCCACCCCAGGACCTGCAGGCTCAGGACAGGGCTCACCGGATTGGTCAGAAGAACGAGGTGCGTGTTTTGCGCCTCTGCACCGTCAACAGTGTTGAGGAGAAGATCCTGGCTGCTGCCAAGTACAAGCTCAACGTGGACCAGAAGGTCATCCAGGCTGGGATGTTCGACCAGAAGTCTTCCAGCCACGAGCGCCGGGCCTTCCTACAGGCCATCCTGGAGCACGAGGAGCAGAATGAGGTAGGTCCGCGTCACTTCCTGCCCTGTCAGCATCACTTCCTGCCTATGCTCCTCACTTCTGCCCCTTAAAATGCTGGTTGCATCTGTTCTTCTGAAAAGTGTAACTTTAAGTTAGGCACCTCTAGCCTGATTGGTTTGGCTCCGATAGGAGAGAGCTCCGTAGAACTTCACGAGTTAGGTCTTGATTTGTCTGGATCTTATAAAGGTGAAATTACAGTTAGAAACAGTAATTCATACAAATTAAATTACTGGCACAACTCTGACTAAAACTTGGCTGCTCCAGTGATACTGTAGGGGAGCCTGATTTCACAACCCACAGTTTCCCTTTCCAATGCCCCTAGAGGGCGCCTGGGGTAAAGATTATTACTCGTGTTTGCTAACCATAACTCAAATGACTGCCTGCCGACAGGATGCAACAAGAGACTGATGTCACAGGTAAAATTTAATTAATAAGATTATTGCAAACTAAAAGGGATCCCTGAGGGTTGTTTGGCCTCAACATGTGAATTGAACACATTTTTTTTATTTTAATGGAATACAGTGGAAGGGCGTGACAACTATCTGAACCACACTGCAGATTTTGCGTGTGTTTGTGTGAGTGTGAGTGCATGCGTATAGTGTGAGTGCATACGCGCATAAGTAATAGAAATAAGTATTAACTCTTTGAGCACTAAATGCAGCTTTTGTTGCTCAAGGATGCAAGGTATCAAAATCAAAGCTGTTGAAAACCTATCATGTGGCGACTTGTTTAAACGAGCTCCCGCGGAGGAGCTCTTTTAATCAAGTTGCCACGTGGTAGGTTTTCAACAGCACAAGAGAATTAAATTTATATGTATATATTTTATATTTTTATTTCAGCACTATAAGGGTTAAAAATGGATACAGAAATGGAAAAATGTATTTCGCTCACAATCGAGCATTTCATTTTTCTAACATGAAGGAGTAAACTTGCTTTTCTGTCCACCTTATATGGCAGAATGTGCAGAGTGAGGAATGTGGTTCGGTTTAATGGAACTCGGACTGTCGACAGATTTTTTTTCCTGTTGAACTTTCTTTCACTTTGATCGTAAATTTAGTTCTCTGAACTTACTTCTCCTCTCCCTTCATTGCTAAGCTGTGACTAAGTGAGTTTTCACACATGTTCTTGGTGTTTTTACGGGGTATTCATGGCAGTGCTGCTCAGAGTGCTGAAATAATTTTTTTTTAACTATAAATTAAATTATCTTGTGCTTTTGAAAACCTATAATGTGGCGACTTGTTCTAAGAACTCTTTTAAAGGGGACCTAACATGCTGATCCTTCTTTTAATACATATTAGGAATGTTATAATGTTGGTTGTCCATGCTTAACCTCTGAAAAGTTTCGAAACATAAGATACAGGGATTTTGCCATAATCCAAGAGCGTGATTTCGTGAGCGTGATTTCCTCTCTGAACAGCTCCTCCCGAGATCTTCATGATATCTGGGAAAAATCTGACGTCAGGTTGTGCCGTCCAATTAGTACAGACCTAGCCAGAGCCAACCACTGCACTGGACCTGCCCACACCGGAAACTATTCTAGCAGGCACTTACAAAAGCAGCTAATATAATTATATAGATTTATATCACATATAAAAACAAATATTTCTCTTTCGAAAGTTGATGCCACCAGAAATCAGTGGGTAGCTTTTTTTGTTTGCTGGAAACAAACAGCCACGGCCAAAGGGACCATTAGCTGTTTGTGTTCAGCATTTCACCAAAGACAGCTTTGTCAATAAAGGATAATTCGACACAGGATAAATGTTTCAGCTGCTTCTCAAACTTGAAGCAGTTACTTCGATCAAGCGCTCGAAGCCACAAGCTGTAAGTAACTATATAACAGCAAATAACGTAAGTGAAGCTAACGTGTTACAGGTGGCTAGCAGGACCGCTAGCGATAGTTAGCACTAGCAACTGGCCTCAAATGCACGCTTTCTAAAATATCTGAAGATAAAGCCTGTATCAGTCGCGACTGTCCGTGACTCACAGACACAAATGCTCTAATTTGCTTTTACTTCATAAGCCAACCTTACTTGATAGCCAGTTGATTGTGGCTGTAGCACAGCGGCTAAAGTAGCCAAGTTACTGTTGCTAATGTTTGTGTCCTAAATATGCAACAGTGATATCAGGGGAAATTCTACAGAACGTATGTGAACATAAACCTCATTTGAAGCTAACTTTTAATGCTTGTTTGTAATTTGGATGCTTGGTACAATTGTGAACAGTAACAGAACTTGCTGTCTGTAAAACCTGTATTGCAAGGGTTTGTCTCTGTGGTTATGACCGCTCGGTAACCAGCTACTGCATGTTAATTTGCGTGTCGTGCTAATTAAAAATGCTCCTTGTTAACTTATATGCAGCAATTGTGATTGGTATGCTTGTGTTACTTCGGTAACCATCAATGTGACAGTTTCATCATAATGTTGCCTGATTGTAGCCACTACAGTTGAAGCTTAACGGAGAGGTGCTGTATGTGTCTGCCGAGTTGGGCTGCAGTTAGACCAGACATAGATTTTGCAGTGCTTTGGGTGCGTTTTTGGGTGCTTATGAAACGATCACTTTACTTATCCATTAATTGGATCAGCCTGATACATCTTCAATGTCTGGGCAAGTTGTCTGATACTACCGGTTAAATCAATAGGCAAGCGCACAGGATATAACGTGTTCGGTGTAACAAACGCTGCATTGCCTTGGATTGAATATTAAATTCTTACCTGTAAAAGTGATTGATTCACTAGCTCCACATAAGCAACGGTTCACGTAAACGGAACTTACGGTCTGTAAAACCTGTATTATGTTCATGACATCACCGGAGCTCTGTCTAGCTCCCGTACACTATCCATAATGTGCCCATTTTATGCGAGGACAAGCTGGTTATTCGAAGCAATAAGTAAACCATTACCACAGGCAATTTCCGAAAAGGCCGTTTAGCTTGGAGCTTTCACCCATCCGTCATATAACAGCGCAGAAGCTGTTCGTTTCTCCACGCTAACAACACACCACAGCTATGCACACGAACCAGCAGGTCCTAATACACACCGAAGCAGTCCATAAGCTGTTGGTGCACTTTTAGCTGCTCCTCACTGTCCATGCTTCCCTCTAAACTCAGACCCACCGGATTTCTATGGTCTCTGGTCTACACCGTTCTAAAAATGTGTCTATATGTCGAACAGATATAAATCTTCTTTTGTCCCAACTGCGATTAATCTCCCAAATAAAGAGGCACTAGCACTTTGCTGCAATGCACTTACCAATGCACTCTACCGAAATCTTTTTTTTTAATAAATATTATTATTATTGTTACTCATTATTACAAATTTTTTATTTTTATTTATTTTGTGAAAACATTTTAATGCTGTTAGAGCTGTGTATTGTTCTTTGTGCTGTTAGTGTCCTTCTGGTGTTGCGTTGTAGTTTTCGGCTGCAGAACAGTTGCCCTCTGGGCGCATAAAATTTGAAGTTGAAGTTGAACTGTTACAGTGGGACAGCTGGCCAGGTTCTCCTCTCTCAGGCCGCCACAAGAAACACTCTTCCCTGCTAGCGCTTCAAAAGTGTCATATAGCAATTGAGACTGTCAAGATCTCTTAACATTTTAATTAGATGATGATATCATCTAATTACAATGAACTCCAGATGCATTTCACGCAATTATGTTGCAAGTATTAAACCAAAGTGGATCGCTGTGGTAAGTATCGCTGTTTTTGATTTAAGTGGTTGAATAGAAGGGTTCAGTGTTAGCAATTATGCGTTTCTGTCGATGTTTAGCTCTTGTGAATTTTTTTCAATGGAATCGTGAGACGTATATATGGGCTACATCATTGCAGCATTGTGTGAACAGGATGGAGGAAATGATGCAGATCAAAGCAGTGGCACTTGAATAATTAGAATAGGGGGACATAGGAATATCAATTTTAAAAAATTGCATGTGTAGATAAACAGTTTGTCGTCGCTCACGCTCCCTTTTCCTGGTTTAGCAGCATTTTAATGCCTCAGTCGGTTATGGGTACATGTCAGGGGTGATCTGCTTTGTGATTTTATGGAATTATTTTTGATTCGTTTCGGGTTGCTCAGTATCTTCATGTGTATTATCTTCATCGTGTTTAAGCTCCAGCTCCAGGCGCAGATGAACTGTATCGTGAATATTTTACTATACTGAAGTACAGCAGTCCACCAAAATAGTTTGTCGGGCTGCCTGAGTAATATAACTTGTATCACAGGTTTGACAAAAACCAACACAGAGCGGGCATCTCCTGCAAAGGAGCAATGCTTCCTGTGATAAATATGAAAGCATTCTGCCACTCAAAAGGGGTGCATTTATGTGCTGCACAGTTGATAATGAATTGAACTTGTTGAAGTAATGACTGTATGGTGGGGTCATCTGTGTTTTCCACATCTTATTGGCTGTAGCTGTGCTCAGAGAGGAAGAGATTCCGCCCTCCTCTCTCAGTCTCCCAGTGACTTTAGCATAAATGCATCTATGTAAAGACGTAAGAAGACACTAAGATGTCAGTGGCTTTGGCTTCTTTTCAGTTTTTAGGTCACCTGAGACGAAGTCTTAAAGTGACCTATTCTAATTGCCTTTTGTCCGTCGTCGTTGTCGTGCGTCGTCCGTCGTCTGTCATGCGTCTGTAAACAATTTACATTTTCAACTTCTCAGAAACTGCTGATTCGATTTCAATAAAATTTTGCAGGAACCTTTCTTGGTCAAATATGCGCCAAATTTGTGAATTATATGGTGCCCAGCCCCAGGGGCTCTGAGGGGCGGGGCTAAAACTGGTCAGTACATTTTCAACTTCTTCTCAGAAATCGCTGATCCGATGTCAATAAAATTTTGAAGGAACCTTTCTTGGTCAAATATGCACGAAATTTATGAATAATATGGTGCCCACCCCCAGGGGCTCTGAGGGGCGGGGCTAAAACTGGTCAATACATTTTCGACTTCTTCTCAGAAACTGCTGATCCGATTTCAATAAAATTTTGCAGGAGCCTTCCTTGGTCAATTATGCATCGCAATTGTGAATTATGTGGTGCCCACCCTCAGGTGCTCTGAGGGGCAGGGCTAAAAGTGGTCAAATTTGCTGAAATTTTCAAAATCATCTTCTCCAGACCCAGATATGCTGGAAAACAATACTCTTCATACATGGAAGGGTCTTCAGGTGCTTTATCAAAATTGTTCATTTCATGGCCCCTAGGCTCCATATTTGCCCCTGGGGAGGAGGTGAAGTTTACTATACTTTATATAGGAAAATGATACTTTTGGGTATATTTGGTTCATTCACATCAATAACATCAGTTTTTATGCCACTCAGGTGACCGTTAAGGCCCATGGGCCTCTTGTGTTTTTTAAGACTAACAGATGAGGAGTTAGCTGGAGTTTCCAGCTAAGTTTACTGTAATTTACTGCTTTTAATCTCCTGCCCTGTCGCACCTGTGCTTTGGTTTTCAGGAGGAAGATGAGGTCCCTGACGACGAAACGCTTAATCAGATGATTGCTCGTAACGAGGAAGAGTTTGAGCTTTTCATGGTGAGAGGGAATCTCACGTTTGCTCCCTTGACGCAAACCACACCACTTCCTTGATAATAATGCATTTGGAAATTATTAATACAGAACAGTGATATAGTAGCTGTAGAACAGGCCCGTGATTGGAGTTATGGCTCTTCCTCTGAACCTGGAAAGGCAGTAGCACGCTCATCATTCAACCTCATTATGGGCTTTTACTGTTGCTGTCTCTTTAGTTTTGCCACCGTTAATGGGGATGAAATGGATCACTTTCGAGGATAAGACAGCCTTTTCTTGAACTCATATCAAGCTATTAAGCAGTGAACTTAATGGGATTTGTTTATTACTGCATAATGGCCAACGAATGCAAAGTAGAAATTACATGATTACTGTGACTGGATAGTGTATGGGCAATCTCAAACTGTGTGAAAGACAATCCCCCCTACTTTGAGGAGAAAATATATGAAGAGATCAGATGCAAAAGCCTCTAAACGCCACCTCCATCAAAAATGAGATAACAATGATGAGTGAATGCTCTCCACATAGTTTACATTAATCAAATAATTTAGCGTCAAAACTCGCTAAATACCATTCGCTTCCTGGTCTGAAATATCAATTTGTAGGCAAAAAACCTCTAAACGCCACTTCTCTTTGCCAGCAAAAAGCACTATGTTCCGAGAACCAATAAGAACACAACATGGAATCATGTGACTTCAACTAGTTTCAACATGGAAGCGTGCTGAAGAGCCAGCTTTTTGTGAACAATGTTTTGGTAATTGAGGTTAGCTGGAACATGGGTATGGATGTACCTACCCCCCCCCTCCCTTTAGAAATGTTGAATTTCTTATTGATTGTGTGTGCTTTCATCATTTTTCAATGTGTCAAATTGTATCTTTTGTTATTTTGAGACTCTTTACTATTTCTTGTCCGAAGAGGTGGATTTAGAAGAAAAAAGACCTGTGGATTTAGCTGGTTTTGACGCAAAAGAAAATCTTATTTGTTAAAAAAGGAATAAATTGACTAAATTGACATTTTTGAAAAGAAGACATTTTATTTACTCACTAATAACTTTATCATTGCCTTTAAAAGGAAATTACTGAACTTGAACACAGAAGCCTAATAAAAAATGCTGATTTAAAAGAAAAGTGGTCAGGCGGATTTAGAGGCTTTTGCATCTGAACTCTTCATATGTTGTGTTGCCGCTTAACCACTACAGGAGATTTATTTTCTTGCACAATGGGAAATTCAAAGGACATCCACAAATTTTCCCGAATTGCATTCTCAGTGCTTTTGAAAGCTAGAATGAGTGTATGTTTAGATTTCCCTCCTTTTGAATTAATGAATTGCTTCCAGTGCTTATGAATTTTTCTAACTACGTTAGTTAGCTTTTTCTACTCTGTGTCTCGCACTACGAAGAGAGGAAATACTCAAGGAAGTTCGAAAAGTTCTGCTAATATGCTACAGTGATTAACACTAGAAACCACGTTGGGGAAACTTCTGGAATGTGGAGTCTAAGATGGAGCTAAAGTGCAGTGAGGTCGTCTTTGCAGGACTTTTGCTTGCTAATGCGAAAGCTCAGTCGTGGGGTTGTCGTTCTTCAGCGGATCGACATGGACCGGCGGCGAGAGGATGCGAGGAACCCCAAGCGCAAGCCACGTCTGATGGAGGAGGACGAGCTGCCTTCCTGGATCATCAAGGACGACGCCGAGGTGGAGCGCCTCACCTGTGAGGAGGAGGAGGAGAAGATCTTTGGCCGCGGCTCCCGCCACCGGCGTGACGTGGACTACAGCGACGCCCTCACCGAGAAACAGTGGCTGCGGGTAGGCTTTCTCTCGGACCCCCTCCCTCTCTCTTGCCGCATGCGCCATGTTTTTTTTCCTGTGTGGAAAAGAGTCCATTTGCTGAGGCTAGCCTGAGCTTAAAGGGATAGTTCACTTTTTTGAAGTGAGGTTGTATGAGCTACATATTGCCACTACTTACATTAGATGCAGTAGAAACCTCTCTGATCTCCTCTAGGTAGCTGCACCAGCGCATAGTGCTGAGTGGAAATTTAGGCGATACACTGTTGTGAACGGGACCAGGGAAACAGCGTATTTTTTGCGGCCTAAAAGAGGTCCTACCTGAAAATAATACACCATTTCAGTTGTACGCTACATTAAAAAGAATGACAGCGCTTTACCTGCTTAGAAAAAAACACAGTTGCTCTTGAACTAACCAACTGACATAGTCCTCCGTGCGGCGCATCGTAGTTAACCACGCGCTGTAGCGATCAGCTGTTTGGGCGACAGTAAAGCTGCTTGCACACTTCACGCGAAACAAATTTTGCGCACAACAGAACACATTCAAAGTCAATGCAAAGACACGAATACACACAAAATGTGGGTATTCGCGTCTTCGCATTGACTATGAATGTAATCTGTCTTGCGAAAAATTTGCTTCGCGTCCAGTGTGCAAGCGGCTTAACTCTGGTTGTGAGGCCGGACGGTCGCAAATATTTTGAAAATGGTCCGTGTCTGTTGCTTTCCTGGACGTGAAAGCAAAGCTTTACCCCGGTGCACTTACAGCTTCCACCGCATTCCTCTGGGGAATGGACTTCGGAAGGTATGGCTAGCTGCGCTCAACATGGATAGTGATACGCCATTTGTATCCCTAAAAGAGCTCCGTGTTTGCAGTATTCATTTTTCCAAAGAGGATTTCGTGAGGCTACATTCAGGGAAATCTCAATGGTTCACGCTGAGGAGCACTGCTGTAGGCTACCCATGCATTAGGTAAGAGAGTGAAACTCCTGTGAAAAAGTCTAATGTAACATTGCAGCACCAATTGACATTACATAGGGTCTACGCAGCCACATTCCACTGCATCTAATATAAGTACTGGCAGTTTGTTGCTCACCCAACCCCACTTCAAAAAGAGTGAACTATCCCTTTAAATTTGGAGGCACTTCGTGGTTCGCTATCAGATGGGTCGCATAGTTAATCACTATATACTGTAAAACTCTTGTGAAGTTGTATTGAGTCGCTTGATATTGGGCGAACTTGACTGGGCGTAACTCAGTCGTTTCTGCTCCTGGTTGTGTCACAGGCATTGAGTTTTAATGAGGCAAATCTGCTTGGCCCAGTAGCATGTCCAGCTGTGTCTGTTACCCAAATGAGATGGGAAAGCAGGAACAAACTGCTTCCATTGAAATAACATCATGCTGAGGAACAAAGCTACTTTTCTCTCATTAGTTAACATTATCCGGAGCCGTTGGGGAATATTTTATTACATAAGAATAAAATTTTTGGTTGTGTCTTTATCCTCATTCCTTAGAACCAGAAAGGGTTTACTTTTTCATTTTATTTCAGATTTTCTGGTGTTCACATGCATTGGCAAGGCTAGATTGCTGCTCGGACCTTACATTTCAATTATACAGTCTGAGGGTAGTTGTAATATAGGACTTATTCATTTTTGCTCTCGGACTTTGGTATTCAGTTATGGTTTAGAGTACATAAATTCTGTAGCTGAGTGAAGGTTTGTATATTTTAAAGATATAATAAAGCCAGCTAAAGAATACATGGTGAGATCGATTATTGTATGTGTAATGCTGAGTTCTGCATTACACATTTTAGAGTATTTCTCAAACTAATGTGTGACATAATTATTTCTATGATTTATTTTCTCTTTGATCTTGATCATTGTTAAACATTGTTTTATTGTCTTTTCTCAAATTTAAAAAAAAAAAAAAATTAATTTTACGTCAGCAGGGGAGAGTTCCTCTCTTGGATTAACTGTGTACCAACTTAAGACTTTTATTATATGCCTGAATAGCTTCAGGCAATTTGTACTTTAACAAAGGAGCGGTGGGAAAAACAGTAGAGAAAGAAACAACATGACTGTGTATGTAATCACGCACAGCCGCCTCACAGCAAGAAAGTTTTTGTTTCAAATCTGGCCTGAGGCCTTTCTGTGTGGTGTTTACATATTGACGCTGGTGTCCTTCAGTTACTCTGGTCTCTTCCTGCAGTCCAGAGACAAATAGCCCGTAGGTTTGAGTGTGTGAGTGAATGGTCTGTGCTCTCTGCGATGGATTCGCGAGCTATCGCGGTTTGTCCCTGGGATAGGCTTCAGCTCTTCAGCGACCCTTCGAGAGTAATTAGTGGTATAGATAATGTATGGATGGTTTATGGTCGATACTGACATAAGCTACATAATTGCTGCAGATTTGTCCATTGCGCTGTCACACTGAGAATCTCCTGCCCGAATAGGCTCAATAGGCACTGGATTAGTCCAGTGAGATCTTTTGAACTTATCGCCATATTCATGAAAGCAGTTCGAGATGACCTTTGTTGTGTGACATGGTGCCTTATCATGCTGGAAGGAGCGATTTATAAAGTGGGACTACTGTGGCCATAAGGAATGCACATGGTCAGAAACGATACTCAGATAGGCCCTGGCATTCAAATGACGATTGATTGGTTATAAATGGTCGAAAGTGGGCCTGGAAAGAGTTGACCCAAAGCAGGGTGGGCCCATTGATTAGGCTCGCTCACTTCAAGGTCCGATGTGTTGCACATGCTTTTCTACCCCCTGCGCTCATGCGAGTGGTTATCTTGGATACGGCAGCCTTGCTACCAGCTCAAAAACCTGCCTGGTTATCCTCCTCTGACCTCTATCATCAACAAGGTGTTTTGGGAGGTTGAACTGCTCCTTCGTGAATATTTTTTTAGGGCTGACCGCATTGGGTCGGCCGGTCGATTGTTTGGTTGATGGGCTCTGTAGTTCATCCAGGATTTATTTTCATCGATCAATTGTAAATGACCTACATCCATAGAATAATCCCTTCGGAAAGCTGCGAGTGTGGCAGTCACAGTCCTTCTCTCTGAACTTGGCCCTTGTTCCCTTTAAATAAATTGTATTAGTTAAGATGATATAAATGCTTTGAATAATTCAGAAAAACAAATGAAAGCAACATTTTATAGCAATTGTTTTTTTATATCTGAAACTAACATGTGCAAAACCCGTCTCACGCCTACATTATGTCCTCCTTACAGGCACGCAAAAGTGCGTTTTAATTGTGTTCTAAGATTTGCCCAAAGCTTCAGTTAAGAATAGTGAAATGGGCATACTTTAATCGCTCCTTTCAATATAACCTTGCAACATTATGTTAAAGGCAAAATCTGAAGCATGACAGCTTTTCATTTTAGTTTCAGACTGTCAAAAAAAAGAAAAACTCGAATTACTTTGCAATCATCGCTTCACTTTACGGTTCCTCAGTTCAGACACGAACACGACCAAGGGTAAATCAGCCTAATTAATATACTCTCTGTGCATAAACTTATGTTTGTTTAATGAGCTAGATTGTAGTAGCCTATGATAAAACAATATTTTTACCAGAGGTTTTAAACCTCAGAGAATCCAGGTTTATTAAATAAAACAGCCTACGCATTAGAATGTGTTACGGTTCGGTGAAATAAAAGCATCTGCCTAATGTGTGGTCATACTTCTACCTTCTCAAGCGCTTTGGCGGAATCTGCTGGGGATTTTACATGTATGCCCTTGACCTTTCTGTGCGTTTTTTCAGGGTTAACCACACCTGTTATAATTAATTTTGTCAGCCTATTAGTGTGCACATTGTGTAAGTATGGGTGTGTTCCCCTTTTTAAACATGAGGAAGATTCAAGTTGGATCGAAGCGTTGTCCTATTTAAATCAATAAAGATTTTCTTGGTGGCTTGGAGTAAGTGTACAGGCATCTTTTCCTTTCTCAATTGACGCGTTGCATTTGATAGCCTTGCAACTATACGTGATGTGCGTATAACTCTTTCTACGTACCAGAATCTGCTGGGGCAGGATGAAGAGAAGGTTCTGGACATAGTTTAAAAATTTCGAGCAGTTGGAACAAACAGCCGACTGTTGGTCAACAAAGATTTGTGTTTTTCCTCTTCTATGATTATTGGCAATGGCAAACCAGCTGACATTCTCTGTATCCTAAACTATCCTTAGTATCCTCAGTTGACATTCTTCATATCCTTCGGCAAAAGCGCTAAAATAGCACTTTGATTCCTCAAATTTCCATAGAAAACTCCTGAATATAAAAAGCATGACTCCTGAGTAAGTACAATATATAAATACAATGCAAAACAATGATGGGTTTGCAAGGATGGGAGTAAATTGACTTGCTGTCGAGCGGATTCACTTCCTTCAGAGTTGCGAGCACGAGCAGTAATCATGCCACAGCTTCTTTAACTGAACCTACCAACCTGAATTTGCATGACCTTATCCTATCATTTGGCAGCAGCGCAATATGTGCATGAATGAGCAGTTGTACAGGTGTTCCTAATAAAGTGCTCGGTGAGTGTATTAATGTCACATTAGCTCCTGCATGGACAGAAATCTGGACTGCAGCATGCTGGACTGACACATGCTGCCCTGTTCAGTAAAATCTGAGAGAGGTCCCTGCTCTACATGCATTACAAACCCCCTGGATCAGCAGGCATAAGGAGGAGTGGAAGAAAGCCCCAGAAAATGGCTGACTGTCTGCGTTGAAACGGGCAGAGGCAGGAAGGCTTCGGGCCTCACCCTTGGTGACTGCATAAACTGCAGGACTGCCGGAGCCCGCGTTCCAATCTCTGGTACAGTTTAACAGAGAAAAAAGATGACATTTCTGGCATATAAAAACATAGAATTCCCCCGAGCTCCTCTTTTTTGACTGATTTTGAGCTGATGAAGAGGCTAGCAGCGCGCTGCATTGCCGGGCTCATAGTACTAGCCCCTCTGACTGTGATTCCTGATAGTCAGCCTGCTGATTGCATTCAGGTAAATCAATTTCTTTATTGTCCTCCGCACTGTTGGCATCGGGAGTCCCGCATCACAGCAGCATTTTGTTGGTGTACGACCGATTACGGGTCTGCTGGCGAGCCTGTCTAGTGCTGAAATGAAGCAGGATTCCTTAAAAATTGCATGCAGTTAATTTTCCAGGATAAGTGCGGCTAATCTTCTGAAAGCCAGCAGGGAGGGCTGCTGTGGTCCCTCGGAGGACTCGACCGGCACGTCTCGTCGGCGCCTGGGCCGGCACGTTTGAATAATTTGTTTCTGCCGTTGGTTGTCAGCGCGGTGCTCACTCATCTTGGGCCTTCCCAAAAGCTTTTTCCTGTCTCATCTTCCATTTGAGCAGATCGCGACGAAGATTTGTGCAATTTGTTACCGGGGTCCGGCTTCGAGGACTCCCGTGGGAAGAGCAGTTCCGTTTTCTCTGGCAATCGACAGAGCACTCGGGGCTGTGCTGCCAGTGTGTGTTCCCTCAGAATGCACGGCTTCCTCTCGCGTTCCGTTGCAGACGGCACAGTCATTGCTGCCTCTTTATACGATTCCTCGCGGGACTTCTGCTTCGCCCTGACTGCGAATAAAAAAAAAAAAAACGATTAGTAATCGCGTCTGCTGCTGGAGTGAACTCAGGATGCGCTGGTTATGCCTGGGATTCTGGTCTTCTCGGCGGAGAAGGAGTAGAGTGGGGGGTGGTTAAGCGTGAAGCAACTAGATTGATTTTGTTTCATTAGAATCTGCTCTACTTGCGTGATGAGGGTTGTAATTTGCTTTGAGATGCTCTGGGTTCTGTAAATTATTTGCTCTCTAGTTTTGCCTTTGAGAATTACACTTCAGAATTTGGAAGTGTGGCTAATGATATTTGTATTTCTGTGTGTAGTCCTTTTGTTTGTGATTATGTATGACCCTTTCCTTTCCCGCATGTCTGCTGCTTGTTATATATATTTATTTATTTATTTATTTTTCATCTCTACACCATGTATTCTGCAGAAATAAAAATCATCAATGTTGATACATGTATGCTATATACATGATTATAATTGTCATTTATTTAAAAAAAATAATAATGATAATAATATTACTTTATGAAGTGTAGGATTGTCAGTGATAGAGAAGCCCCAATAAAAGATGGCTGAAGTCAGTGCACTTCCTATATTGTCTTTGAAGAGCGTACTTCTGAATTTAAAGTCCCGGATATGACACCGTAGATTTGCTATTATATTTTAATCGTATATAAAGATTTACCCTCAGTTGCTTGGTTTATTGCTCTTGCCTCCCTTTTTTCACCTATGTTAATCGATGTTACATCAGTCATAGTCTGTTCATGTAACCATCAAAAGTGTAATGCATTGTCCTATGTTATTAATGTTTGGAACAGAAAAGCCTTGTTTTGTCATGAATCAGTCTCGAAGGGCAGCGTGCTCACTGCTTTCAGCTGATGCTTGATGATATTTCTGAATTTGTGGAGACTTTGTCCCCTAGGAATTAATCATACTTGGTTTCAGTTGGTACGCTTTGTGGTTCAAACTCTAAAACATCAGGGCAGCTGAGGAAAGCCTCCTACAGAATTCCACTTTCTATAATATGCTAAAAGAATTGTTGAACAAGAAATTAGGCTGTTCAGTCCATATAAATCTACCATTTACTTACTAAACAGTGTTGGTGAAGTTACTTAGAAATTGTTGCTTTGACAAGCTGCTAGTTACTCATGTTTTAATGTCCCTTAGCCTACAACCAAGCTACCATTTTTGATGAAAATATTAAGCTTCACTGCAAGCTACTCAGAAAGCTTTATTGAATCTACCTCATGCATTGGCAAGAAAAGGGACAAATTTGGTCTTAACAAATTCTCAGACAATTTGAACTCTCATTTTAAGTTAGCTTAGCTTAAGCTGATAGAACCCACCAGATCACTAATACATCCGGCAAAAAATAAATAAATACATGAAAATAAATAAAACATAAATCCTTTGCGTTTGAGCTGATGTAGTGTGGCTGCTGTTTTAGCTGCATACCACGAGCACATTTTCGGAAACTAGAGTATGCTGCATTTGAAGTGAGGCCTTATACATGCACTTTGGCCAAACAGTTTCTCTGTTACTAGCTTTCCATCTGAAAACATCATAAAGAAAAAAAATTGCGTGGAAACTTTTACATGTGATGCTAAGCTAATGCTAATCAGCCGTAACCGTAATATCATTAGTTCGCTGGTTTGTGGTCTGATTCCAGTTTGAAGTCCTGGGCATTGGCAGAAAATTTGTTTTACACACAATTTTAAACACAAAACACGAATTAGTAACCTTCGTCGGCTTCTTTCACAGTTAAGAATTTGGTAAGATACAGCCAGGATTGACTGATATAATGGATTCTGAAATGAGGAATTCAAATGTGCTTGATGGGGCTTTGAAAAACTTTTAGTTTTTTAGATATTGTGACTTTATGATGCGCAGTCCTTTCTTACAAAATGCAAGCAGTGGGAGTTATATTTCACACCTGGTCCATTGTAAATATACGCATTGAAAGCTTAAGATGGAGGTGGTATAAGGTTTTTCCAGTTGTCATGGAAATATGCAATCATTGAAGATTTTAATTGTGTCCCATAATAATTGACTTCTATACTTTTATCACTGCTGTGTGAGGCCATGCCAGATAAATGATATATGAGAAATCAGAAAATATTTCACAAAGTGATGTAAAATATATTGAAAGGGTTTCCAAAAGTCAGATGTCCAAAATAAACATGCACAGCTTGAAGGAGACATTTGGCGGGGAAAATGCACCCAACTCAAGTTTAATTTTCAAGTTCTGTTCTCCTCAGTGGAAGCATTCTGATAATTACTTCATTAAAATAGAATGGATGTTTTTGTAATAGCAGTTACTGACTTAGCTCTTTTTGTAAAGGCAGACTTTTAAAGAATATTGTATTTCTGAAAGCTTGGGAATTACAATTTTCATGAGGGTTTTTACTTTCTTCTCTTCCTATTTTTTTTTTTTTCATTTTGTTTACATTTGTTAAAAATAGAGGAAAAATACATACAGCTGTGTGCAGTGATGATTACACACTTAACAAATGAAGATAAATCCATGCACTATTCAAGGATTTATTTCATGTAACATTGGATCATGTACATGGAAATAAGTGAACAGAAAATAATATCTTGTTAAAACAAAAATAATGTCTTTGTGAATAAATGTCTATATCTTTTGTGGCCGCCCTTTGCTTTGATTACAGGATTTAATCTTTCAGGCATCACGTTCACATTTCTTTACATCCACAATCGCTAAATCATTCCATATGGCTTAAAGTTTGCTCCAAAGAGACTCTTTCGATGTTACAACAGATTTGCTCAATCGGATTAAAGTCCGGACTTCGAGCAGACCAAGTCATAACTTATAAATCACCGGATTATTCTTTCTGATTCTTGATTGCCGGGCTCACAGTGATTCAACTGAGCTCAACTGATTCTTGCACAACTTAAAAGTGTGTTAAGGGTCATTATCTTGTTAAAAATAAAATCCTCGACCTATCATTCTCCCTCCAGATGGCAATTTTGTGCCTCACAAGGATGTTGTGATACTTTTGATCCATGATTCCGTTGATTTTTATGAGATCACTGGCAAATTTCGAGCAAACTGAACCCTAAACCATAATATAACCCCACTGTTTTACTGAAAGTGTTTAACAGTCATTTTTGAAATGTTCTCCAACTCTATGGTGCACATACTGTAAGTTCTGCGTTTGGATGAGAAAATTTTGAATGTTGATTAATTAGTCCAAAGGACTTGTGCCCAGTCCGTTGGTGTCTAATCTTTGAATTATTTGACAAACTAAAATCCTTTTATTGATGTTGCCAGCTCTAAGAAGTTCATGACAGCAGACCATTTTCACACAAGCGTCTGGAAGTAGTAGCTCTTGATGGTTCCATCTCTTCACTCCTGGCACTATTAATATCACGGAGTTGTCGTGCTGTCAAACAGCCAATTTTTTTTTTTTTTTGGTCATACTCCGATAACGAACATTAGAGGCACTTAACTTCCATTTTGCACCTCTATTGCTGCCAGTTTTCAGCGAACTGGCCTCTCTGAAACACTTCTTACAGTGCCACGCCAGCATTTAATATCTTCAGAAATTTTTCAGAAGTGACCAGTCGGCATCATGTAAGGCCACAATACAGCTACAAACAATCGCAGAGAGCTCCCTGCCATTGTGTCGAACCCTGTGACGCCGCTCAAAGTTCATGTCATCTTACAGCACCCTCCATAATTATTGGCACTCCTGGTTAAGATGTGTTAAAGGCCTTAAAATAAATTCAATTTTTATTGCAGAAGCATACTCTCACACTGAAAATTGTAGAAAAATGTAACCTTCAACTGAAGTGAATTTTCAGAGAAAAAAAATCCCTGACTAAGAAATAATTATTTTTCATAAAATCACCTGTTCCACAATTACTGGCACCACTAAGAATTCCAAGGAAATAAATGTAATTTAAGTATTTCTGTCATTTCTACAGTAGTTTACAAAGTTGATCAGAGTATCTAGGAACATTTCATTAGTAATTCATCACTTCCTGTTTCCCTGGGGTATAAATATGACGTGACACAGAGTCCATTTCTCTTATCCACATTTCAACATGGGAAAGACAAAGGAACATACCGTTCAAGTAAGACAGATGTGTGTCGACCTTCACAAGTCAGGCAATGGCTACAAGAAAATAGCCACTCTCCTACACCTGCCCATATCTACTGTCAGAGGAATCATTAAGAAGTTTAAAACAACTGGAACAGTGGTAAACAGGCCTGGACGAGGACGCAAGGTTATTTTGCCACCACGCACAATGAGGAGGATGGTAAGCAAAATAAAAAGTTCTCCAACGCTCACTGTTAAAGAATTGCAACAAATGGTAGCTGTTTGGGAGGCATGCGCGGAAAAAACCTTTTCTCACTCACAATCATAAACGCAAACATCTGGAGTTCGCTAAGCGGTACTGGACTTCAACTGGGACTGTGTGCTTTGGTCAGATGAGACCAAGATAAAGCTTTTCGGCAACAAACACTCTTAGTGGGTCTGGGGGAACACAAAAGATGAGTATGTAGAAAAGCCTCACAAGGATGCTGTGATACTTTTGATCCATGATTCCGTTGATTTTTATGTGCTTTGGTCAGATGAGACCAAGATAGAGCTTTTCGGCCACAAACACTCTTAGTGGGTCTGGCGGAACACAAAAGATGAGTATGTAGAAAAGCCTCACAAGGATGCTGTGATACTTTTGATCCATGTTTCCGTTGATTACTATGTGCTTTGGTCAGATGAGACCAAGATAGAGCTCTTCGGCCACAGACACGCTTAGTGGGTCTGGTAGAACACAAAAGATGAGTATGCCGAAAAGCACCTCATGCCCACTGTGAAGTATGGGGGAGGATCGATGATTCTGTGGGCCTGTTTCTCTTCCAGAGGCCCTGGGAACCTTGTTAGGCTGCATGGCATCATGAACGCTTTGAAATACCAAGACATTTTAAATCAAATCTGGTGGCCTCTGACCGAAAGCTGAAGATGGGTTGTCACTGGGTCTTTCAGCAAGATACTGACCCTAAACATGTGGCCAAATCTACACTGAAATGGTTCACCAGACACAGAATCAAGCTCCTCCCATGGCCATCTCAGTTCCCAGACCTCAACCCCATTGAAAACCTGTGGAGTGAGCTGAAGAGGAGAGTGCAGAGGAGAGGACCCAGGTCGCTGGATGATTTAGAGAGATTGTGCAAAGAGGAATGGTTGAAGATCCCTCTTTCTGTATTCTCCCATCTTGTGAAACATTATAGGAGAGGATTAGGTGCTTTTTTGATGGCAAAAGGGGATTGTACAAAGTATTAACATCAGGGGGGCTAATAATTGTGGCACACATGATTTGATGTAAAAGAGTTATTTCTTAATGTGAGAATTTTTTCCCACTGAATAAATGGACTTGAATTAAAGGTTGGATTTTCCTCTTTTTTTATTGTGGTCCTATATTATTTAGAAAAAAACTGAATTTATTAGAAGCTAAAGAACATATCTTAACCAGGGGTGCCAATAATTATGGAGGGCAGCGTATATACTGGAACATCTGAACATCATTGTTAGCATTGATAATCATGTATTGAGCCTTCAAACATGCATTCATGCTGTGCAAGCATGTATGATTAAATTTGTGACACTTTTCAATTGTTATAAAACGTTGTTTATAGTGGTTTTGTTTATTACCTATATTTTTACCTCAGTATACTTGCGGGAATGATTCTTTTGTTTTCATCGCCTACAGCTGTATTTTTCAATACATTTTCACCAAAAAATTAGAGAGAAGTGATATATTAGGACCCCTTTTAGACAAAAGTGGTGGCGTTTTATCTGTGCACTCTACTGTGAATATAAGGAAACAAACACAGACCTCTATGGGTGCTAATTTTTGCACGGGCCACTAAAGGTGCTAATGTTAGCATGGGCTAGTAAGGATGCTAATGTTCGCAGGGGCCATTGGAAAACTTTTCTGCCATATTTCCTCAGGCTATTGAAGATGGCAATCTGGAGGAGATGGAGGAGGAGATCCGGCTGAAGAAGCGAAAGCGGCGGAGACACGTGGATAAGGATTCTGGGAAAGAGGATGGAGAGAAGGCGAAAAAGAGGCGGGGCCGACCACCAGCAGAAAAGCTGTCTCCTAACCCCCCGAAACTAACCAAACAGATGAACGCCATTGTGGACACGGTTATCAATTACAGGGATGGGTAAGTCTTGTCCGTTACAGTAAAAACACCTGCTTACACATGTGTATGCCAGTTAAAGTACCTTTATCCATGGACCATCTGTTCCCTAAGAGGAAAGCATTTGTTTCTCAACCTTTCTTTTCAGAGGACACGCTGGTCATTGATTTTAGGGGTTATATTATTGTATTGAGTCAGAATAATAGTGTGAAGAGCATATTGATTATGCTGTCTTTGAGTTTCTGCAGCCTGTACAACATAGCAGGAATGTCATTGAGCTGGCAAGAGGCAGTCGGTCTGGGATTGTGCACTGCGAGTTCTTGCCATCTCTCCAAGTTCGCTGAAATGTGTGTTGGCCATCTTTAAATGCGTCCTTTCCAAGAATTCACTACCTGTTTTTCATGAGACAAATTCCTTCCCGTGGACTGTAATTCTTCACTGAGGGTCTTAATCACTGCACACTGCAGCCTCCACAATGACTCGGTTTTCCGTTCTCCGGTTCCCGTCTCTGGAGAGAGGGCTGGATTGTTCCCTTCACCTGGCCCCGGTGCAGAGCACAGGCGATAAGTAAAGGAGAATTCCTTCCCTCTGATGTGGCTCCAGAGGAGCTCTCTGGGCCCAGACCCTGGATCCCAGCTAAATGACTTGTGCGCAGCCAGAACCCTCCAAGTGCAAATGACATCTCACCAACAGTGGCAGCAGGTTAGGCACATATAGTAATTAGGATAGTGTAACCTTAATTTGAGCACTGAGTGCTCTTAAACTGAGGAGGTTTTCTGGCTGGTTGATTTCATGACGTTAATTCTATCGCCTCACTCTATTCTGCCTCCTCTGCTTCCCTGACACTAATTATGCACAATTTCATTATTTTTGTGAATTCTGTAAAACTGTATGTATGTTTGTATGCAAATGTTATTAGGATAAACCCCTTGAGATGTATTATCTCTTTTTCGACAGGGTCCTACAGTCCACACCAAATACAAGAATCCAATGAAGACCTTAAATAGCAAAGCCAAAAGCAACAACTCACAAGTCAACTTACACAATACAACAAAAACACATAACACAAAACCTGATACATTGAACATTTAACTATTAACACAACCTTCACGTTTATTTTATACACATTTGTTAGATTATGAACAGATGAACAAATTACAAGTACAGATGGATGAAAGTCCAGTGTAACTATAGGTGGGTAGTATCACCGTATTATCAGAAACAGGCACAATTATTGTCAAAATACACAATTTTTAAACACATGTAAAGAGGTTACGGATCGTATATTTGTACTTAAGTTGTTCCAATCCGAGGGTGCTTTGAACTTAAATGCTTTTTTACCAATTGATTTTTTAACTGAGGGAGTAGTAAAGAAGTATTGTGTAGTGTGTCTTATTAGATATAATGAAGAATATGGTTCTAACAACTGTTGTAGATATGGGGGGTAGTTAAAGTGAATACATTTAAAAATAAATTGCAACCAGTGGATGTGTATTCCTATATTGAGTGAGGGCCAGTTAACTGTGCTATACATGAGACAATGATGAGTGGCGAAGGGCGATCCAGGAATAAATCTGCAGAGATTATTTAAGCTGTATTTTAGGGTGATAAAATAGTTCCACTAGTATTTTCATAGACAATATCAGCATAATTAAAAAAAGGTAAAATAACTTGTGAGGCAAGTTTCTTTCCAACACTAAATGAAAAACAGTTTCTTGATCAAAATAAAATACTAATTCCAAAATTAACTTAATGAAGAAGGTGATCAATGTGGGATTCAATGGCGAGTTCTGAATGAAGCCACACATCTTACGTATTTGAATTTATCAACTTTATGCAGCTGAGTGCCATATTTACATGTTCACAATATATTGTTTGGATTTGATTTAATTTTATGCTTTGTACCAAAAATCATCATATAAGATTTGGTTTTATTCAATAGCAGTTTATTAGATGAGAGCCATAATTGCAGGGTATTAAAGGCTAATTTGATTTGGAATAATGTAGATTTTGATGCTTACCATATAGCAAGCACCTCCGCTCCGGATCTGCCCCGGATCTGCCCCAGCTCCAGCTGATCCGGCCCAGAGCTGGGGCGGATCCGGAGCCGAGGAGCTTGCTATCTGGGTAGATTACTGTAACATCTGCATAAAGTTGAATGGAGGAGTGAGAAATAATCGATGGAAGATCGTTGATGAAAATAGAGAAAAGAAGTGGACCCAGTGATGATTCTTGGGGTACTCCTCTTTGTTGGACGAAAAATTCTAATTTATTGCCTTGAATAATAACTCATTGCTTTCTATTGTGCAAATAACTGCTGAACCATTGCTGAGCCTTTTGAGAGAGACCTACAGTATACAGTGTATCAAGCAGTAAATAATAATCCACCAAATCAAAAGCCTTTTTGAGTTCAATGAATATAGCCCCTGTGAGATTACCATTGTCATATGCTGAAAACATATCATTTGTAAATTTTCAAAGAGCAAATGTTGTTGAATGACTGGGTCTAAATCCAGATTGATACGATGATTGAATATTATTGATCTTAGGATATTGTGATAATTAATTAAAGGTAATTTTTTCAAACACTTTAGGAACAGAACAAATGATTGATATGGGTCTGTAATTGTTTAATTTGTAAGAATACCACATTTTTGGGTTTTTGTCATATGCTACATTGCATTGTCGCACAGCTTGTATTGTGTATTTCTGTGTGAGATACCGTGAACACCATAATTTATCATAAGATGGCACATTTCTTATTATGCCTCTCACGCACACTATGGGCGGGAGGCATACTGTTTTCTGGTTGCCTGTCCTCATGTGCGTTTGTCACAAACATCTCTGCACTGTATGTTCTGAAGGGGGTGGAGGGGTTTTTTGCAAATCAGACATGGTGACATCCGTCACAGGGTATCTTAACTGATTAGGTTTTTGAGGTTATCGAGTGGATGGTCAAGGTCACATAAGGTGAGTTGTGTTTAGAGGATCACTTTTAGGCGTGTTTGAAGCTATGGCAGAAGCAGGGATACCAGTCACCACTTTTTGTTGAGTCATACCATTTTTTTGTTCAGTGCTCTAGCATTTCAATTTGCATGCATTGCTGACCGTCTGCTTTAATTTGAGGGTGTTTTTGCTCTCATTGGATGAACCGTTGAAAAATAACCACTCCATTGGTACACCCCCCCCCCCCCTCAAGTTTTGGCACATTAAATATTATTGGATAATTTAACGCAATGCAGATAAAGTAATTATCTTAAACATTTTGTTGTGCAGCTTTTGCATACTGCGACGGCTTGAAGTTTGTGATGCATGGGCATTGGCAGATGATGTGTATCACCCCTGATGATAATCTGATAACATGCCAGGCCCATACTGCAGCCGTCTGTCTTCAGCTCCTCCTCGTTTTGGGGATTTTTTTCCGTCCGTCTCCTCTTCAGCACATCAAATCCATGTTACTTTTTTTTTTTTTTGATATTTTTGTAGACTCGGAAAGTCAGATGATGGGTGCGTTCAGTAATCGACATAGAGCTTAGGTCAACGAATTGTGCTGAATTAAGTCAGTTGACATCAAATGTCTCATCCCAAAAATGACAAAATTATCTGTGTTGTTTCTGTGTTGTTTGTACGGTGCATCCTGTTCAGAGGAAATATGTAGGGCCAAGTGATGCATATTTTCCCCATCTGAGACCCCTGATTCTTTGCTAAATAATGCTTCCTCTGGTAGAAGTGTACAGTGTACACAGCGCTGCCGAAAGGTGAGCCAAGGAACATTTAATTTGGGGAAGAAAAATGGGCTAAACCGTGCAATTATAGAGCTTAATTGTGTATTATGCCATTTTTCTCAATCACTAACTGATGGCCAGTGGTTTCGGCAGTCCATATATAACAAGGCCAACTGCTTGGGTTGAGCCATCCTTAAAAAGTGACATTTATAGCTCTCTCCCCAGTAAAACTTCATTTCTTCTCAAACTACAGTAGTAGCCCCTCTGTACTTCAGACATTATGCCACCACTATCTTATTTTGCCGAACTTCTGAAACGGCCCAGTTAAATTTCAAATCACCTGTGCTTGTTTTTTAGTTCTAATGTGCATCTGTGCACTTTATCTGTGTTTTCTGCCTGCTCGGTGTGGAGAACCATCGGAGTGAGCTAGTTTTCTATTGAGTGGCTCGGAGCCATTGCAGGTCATTGCCTTTGTTCTGAAGTGGGTAGGATTTTAATTGTAGCTGAATATAAACGGGCTGCATCTGCTGCTGTTGCATTGAGAGATCAGGAACACGGCTCCGTGTGTTCACCTCGGTCCAGTGGAGGCCTGCCAGGAGGTGATGAAACCATGGGTACACACTCTCATGAGCAGATTTTGGCACTTTATCACTCCATTGTGATGATGAGATGTTTGATTTATGTTCTCGCACTGGAGTGGAAATGTATATTTTTTTTATTCACCATTTGGGTGGGGAGCCCAAAAACTTTGTCAACTCTTGTTTACAACAGCAACAGCTTCGAAATCTAACTCACGGTCCTAATAGTACATTGAGCGTCAAGTGACTCCTGTTGTGAAATGGGACTTGACGCATTTAAAGGTTGCATGTTGTGTGGAGTTGGTTGGCCACTGCTCAGTGTGGTTCTTTTCCTGTCCCATTCAGTAAATGGGTTGCGGCTGTGGAGCTGGTGTTTTACAGCTGGCTTTGGGTCTGTGTTTCAGGTCGGGTCGACAGCTCAGCGAGGTCTTTGTCCAGCTGCCGTCCAGGAAAGAGCTGCCTGAGTACTATGAGCTCATCAGGAAGCCGGTGGACTTCAAGAAGATAAAGGTATTTTCTGTCCTCTTGGCACAAATGCATCTCCTTTATTATTGTCAATGTGATGGGTACAGTTTACAACACAGGTTCATTTCATTACAAACAGCAGTATTTCACCAACTTAGGATCCGTAATGTTATTTTGTTACTGTTCAGAATCCATCGGTTGAGGGTTTTTTTTTTTTTGCAAATGTTCTTGAATTGTAATGCTGGTAATTATGTCTCCCCCCCCCAGAGGGAGGGGGGAGACATATTGTTTTAGGCTCGGTTCCCATTCGCGTTCGCGTCGGCGTTCCCACTTTGTTTCCGGAGCGTAACTCCAAAACCATTTGGAGACAAGTAAATACTCATTCTAGTTTCCTGTTGTATCAAGTTATTTGTTCTAATTGGATTACGGTTGTGTTGCCGGTAGGAGCGTGTCCGTAACCACAAGTACAGGAGCCTCGGGGACCTGGAGAAGGACGTCATGCTCCTGTGTCATAACGCTCAGACCTTCAACCTGGAGGGATCCCAGGTTTGTCTTCAGTCCTCGTACATCTGTGTTCTGTAGCTCACTTCATGAACATCACCCTGTATTTGGTTAAATGCTGTTCTTACGGTTAGTGTCCTCGCAAGATTTGATTTCTGTTATTAGGTGTTTCTGCGTTTTCCCCAGTCCTTGCATGATGGCGAACATGCCAAATAGTACAGTTGGATATGTAGTACTTTGCAATTTCATCACGATGTTGGGGGTCTATTGCACGTTCCTTACAGATCTACGAAGACTCGATTGTGCTCCAGTCTGTGTTTAAGAGCGCGCGACAGAAGATTGCTAAAGAGGAGGAGAGCGATGACGACAGCGCTGACGATGACGAGGATGACGAGGAGTCCGAGGCTGAATGTATGATAATTGTACTTTATGCTCTACCTCCTTAATTCTTTGGATCTTCAAACAAGTTTTCACCAGGAAAAATGTGAAAAACACAGGCTAAAAGGCGATATCTGCAGCATAAATGTTGGCTACAGTGCTGCCTCTACGGCTTTTACATTACTATAATAGTAAATATTTTAATACCGGTGTAGCAGTCACTGTTGTCCCCCCTTGGATTACCAACTTTAAAATATTCACGGTATTGGATTTTGCTGATATCCGATATGCCGATATTTTAAAACTCATTTTGACTGATACCGATATTTAATTACATTTTCACGATTCCATACTGCACTGGTAATTTTTAGTATTGGTGGTCTATTCTTTAGAAAAAGACAAAGGTGGGGCTGTGCCATACTCAGTTTTCAGTAACCATCCCACGAGGATTCAACACAAACGGCAGGATGCCAGTGCTTTATGGCCTGGCGCACTCGATGTAAATGCATATCACAAAGTCTGACGTAGGTACGACCATCCTAAAGCTGCTTTCACACCGGACGCGAAACAAATTTTTCGCACCACAGATTACATTCAAGTCAATGCCAAGACACTAATAGTATTTGGCTCGTATTCAGAAACGACACTCACACTAATTGTGAGTAAGTACCAAAAATTAGTGTGAGGTTATACTAAATGAGTCAGAGGTTGCCCTAACACTTATTTCCCAGAGATGCTGTGAGTCTCTCCTCTTAGAGGCATTCACGTTCCTGTGCCGTAGTCAGCAATTATTCTATTAACCTGTACTGAGAAAATTCACTCGCGGAATTTAAGTCATTGTGCATCAAGTTAATCAGTTTCACATACATTACGGTTAATTTCCCTACAGGTGACAAGGAAATGACATGGGGATTCTCAGGCTTGTCTTTACTGAGGGATTGAAAGCAATGGAATTGCGTAAAGACGTTTCAAATGGTCTTATTTCATTAAAAGTATTAAAACGATCATAAAACACATGCATTGTTTCCAATCCCTGACTAAAGAGAAGCATGAGAAGTCCGGAGTCATAATCGCTTTCTATGTTACTTGTGATGAGGTGCACCTTTACGCAAGTGAAACTGAAACTTCAATGCACAAGGATTTTAATTCCACATGAGAATCTCATTAAGCGTTCAATGAATAATTACTGACTACGGTGAATAAGCCTAAAAAATGCTTGAGACCTACGCCAAATCCGTGAGACTTTGCATCTCTGATTTCCTTTCAGAGACCTCACTCACACTGAAAATAGTGTCCCTATTTCTGAGTGAAGGTTGAGAGCAGGGAACACCTCCCTTGAGCTGCACTAATTGCGATGGTATTTCGTTGTCATGGCTTTCAGGTGATTACAAACATTGGACATTCTGGATCATTTACAAAACCCAAAACCAGTGAAGTTGGCCGTTATGTAAATCATAGATAAAAACAGAAAGCAATGATTTGCAAATCCTTTTTAACTTATATTCAATCGAATACACTGCAAAGACAAGATGTTTAATGTTCAAACTGAGAAACTTTTTTTTTGCAAATAATCATTAACTTAGAATTTAAAGGCAGCAACACATTGCAAAAAAGTTGGCACAGGGGCCTTTTTACCACTGTGTTACATCGCCTTTCCTTTTAACGACACTCTGTAAACGTTTGGGAACTGAGGAGACCAATTTTTGAAGCTTTTCAGGTGGAACTCTTTCCCATTCTTGCTTGATGTACAGCTTAAGTTGTTCAACAGTCCGAGGTCTCCGTTGTCGTGTTTTATGCTTCATAATGTGCCACACATTTTCAATGGGAGACAAGTCTGGACTACAGGCAGGCCAGTCTAGTACCCGCAGTCTTTTATTAAGGAGCCATGCTGTTGTAACACGTGCAGAATGTGGCTTGGCATTATCTTGCTGAAATAAGCAGGGGCGTCCATGAAAAAGACGTTGCTTGGATGGCAACATATGTTGCTCCAAAACCTGCATGTACCTTTCAGCATTAATGGTACCTTCACATATGTGTAAGTTGCCCATGCTTTGGGGCAACTTGCTTTTGACTCGTCAGACCACAGAACACTTTTCCACTTTGCATCAGTCCATCTTTGATGAGCTTGGGCCCAGCAAAGCCGGCGGCGTTTCTGGGTGCTGTTGATAAATGGCTTCCACTTTGCATTGTAGAGTTTTAACTTGCACTTGCAGATGTAGCGACGAACTGTAGTTACTGACAGTGGTTTTCTGAAGTGTTCCTGAGCCCATTTGGTGATGTCCTTTACACACTGATGTCGGTTTTTGATGCAGTACCGCCTGAGGGTCACGTGCATTCAATGTTGGTTTTCGGCCTTGCCGCTTACGTGCAGTGATTTCTCCAGATTCTCTGAACCTTTTGACGATATTACGGACCGTAGATGATGAAATCCCTAAATTTCTTGCAATAGCTTGTTGAGGAATGTTGTTTTTAAACTGTTCGACAATCAGCTCACACATTTGTTCACTAAGTGGTGACCCTCGCCCCATCCTTGTTTGTGAATGACTGAGCATTTCAGGGAAGCTGCTTTTATACCCAATCATGGCACCCACCTGTTCCCAATTAGCCCATTCACCTGTGGGATGTTCCAAATAAGTGTTTGATGAGCATTCCTCAACTCTCTCAGTCTTTTTTGCCACTTGTACCAGATTTTTTGAAACATGTTGCAGGCATCAAATTCCAAATGAGCTAATATTTGCAAAAAATGACAAAGTTTACCTGTTCGAACATTAAGTAACTTGTCTTTGCAGTGTATTCAATCGAATATAGGTTGAAAAGGATTTGCAAATCATTGTATTTTGTTTTTATCTACGATTTACATAACGTGCCAACTTCACTGGTTTTGGGTTTTGTCCAGCCACGTGCTCATTTTAACTATAATAAGGATAACGATGCTGGTAACTTGCTGGCTGACCACCTAGTTTCAGTGTTTAGGAACTGCACTGCGGTGAACTGGAGATTAGCAGTGGCTACTGGTGATTTGGCAATCGGGGAAGCTCAAAACCATCTCTTAAAAATAATGATTGGACATGACCTGTTTTCAATCATTTAATAAAATTGGGTTTACTTGATCTCCAAAAATCCTAAGGATTATCATGAATCGCCTGTTCTACATGTTAAGTTAGAATGAGCACTAATAATTACCATTGCAGAAACTGAAAACTCTCAACATAATCAGGTGTGGCCACTGATCTATATAGAATAACTGCATTGCTGACGTGATGGAGAACTGCATTGGGAGGTCGAAGCAAATTTAATTTTGCCAGGTTATCAATGAGGATGTAACGTTTAAGCTACTTTGATAGATAAAGTGATTCACACTCGACAATGAATGGTAGGGAGTTTTACATACATCTCCATAATGCACAACTCACTTCACTTCTCATGTGTACGCTGATTTAGCAACTTTGATCAGTTTACATTTCGTTCTCTTTAGCGAACCTACTTTCACTTCGTAGGAAAATTTGCCTAGAGCTTCATGGCTGATGATGAGTGAAGACATCGCAAGAGAAAACTCAATACAAGACATCCATTGGGACTTACATATGTGTTATGCGCGATTGCATCTCACACCCACTGTTTCTAAAGTAAAGACATCGGTTGACAAGATGCAAGTTTATGGCTAATTTATTTTTTCACAAAGTTTTTAAATCTCCCCACACAGAATTATAATAATATGTGCAGGATTGACGTCTTGTCTTATCTAGTCTCAATGACTTTGGACTTCAATTTCGTTGTACCACTGCCTCACTCAGGCGAGATGGAGAAAATCCCTATATATTATATGGAACGCACTCATCGGTAGGACTTACTGTCAAATGCTAATAATGTCCATTGAAAATGTTAAAGGCACGTTTAACTGCTGCCTATAGATAAATCTGCGGTCCTTGAGGCATTTTTTGTACAGTCCGGTCGATCTGAGTGTGAAACATAAAATACTGCCTCTTCCATGTCTGTGAAAAGATATCTTCTCAATTAATTATAAAGTTGGCTGCAACGTGTTCAATGTGAGTAATGTTCTACGAGATTATATACTCAGCAACAAAAGTTTCTGTGACACCATTTATGTGTATGTTATAAATGACACGCAAAGATCTCAATGCAATCAATATGTTTATTTAACAGGAGAAACACTGACTTTTCAGTGCCAACGTCACTCAAAACGAAAAATGTCATTTTCATGCGTCATGAAGCACTTGTCTGACGTCTAACCAATTGTGACCTTCACACTTCAATACCGGGTGTGACTTCCTCGTGCCATGATGCAAGCAACGCATCTCCGGCGCATGGACCGAATCAGATGTGCCAGAAATTGCTGTGGGATGTCATTCCAAATCTGACGTAGACGTTGTCGCAATTCCTGGAGTGTAGCTGGCGGGTTATCCAACCGCCGCAAACGTCGATCCATCTCGTCCCAAAGATGCTCGATTGGGGACATGTCTGGGGATCTGGCTGGCCATGGCAGGACATTGACATGTTGTTGCATCAGATACTGCTGTACAATCCTTGCAACGTGTAGTCTGGCGTTATCATGTTGCAGCGTTATTCCGGGACCATGTTGCATCAAAAACGGTACCACCAATGGCCGTAGCACTTCATCGCAATATCTTTGACCTGTCAGATTTCCATCAATAACAAGCAAATCTGTTCTGTTTCTAGCCGTGATCCCTCCCCAAATCATGACACTACCACCTCCAAAACGATCAAGTTCCTGAACACAGTTGTTGGCATAACGTTCTCCACGTCGACGGTATACACGTAAACGACCATCACATCGGTTAAGCATGAATCTTGATTCATCAGTGAAGGATACAAGATCCCACTGACGTTGGATCCACCGTCGATGTTGTTGTGCCCACTGTAGACGCAGTCGTCGGTGTTGTACTGTGAGTATTGGACGTCTTGCTGGCCGACGTGGGACAATGCCAAAATGACGGAGACGGCGACGGATTGTCTGTGCAGACAGTCGCCTCAAACCAGGTATCGTTCTTGCAGTTATGGTTGCAGGTTGGAATCGATTTCGGAGATGGGTTATTCGAATCCAGTTGTCCTGTCTGGGAGTGGTTACTCGTGGACGGCCGCTGCGAGGACGGTCTCTGACATGTCTTGTCTGCTGATGACGCAGCCATAAGTTCCAAATGGTGTTTCGGTGGACATTCAGGCGATGAGCAACTTCCCTCTGCGAGGTTCCGGATTCAATCATCCCAATGGCCCTCCACCGATCATTTTCAGACAGTCTTAGCATTTAGAGGGTAGAGTTCCTGATCCGAAATGGCTGTGTTTTCGATAAGTGATGCTTCCGTCGTTCATCAGGCACAATGTGAACATTCCAAAAATTTTCCTCTTTTATTGCCATCCACAAGCATGATTTACGCACATTTTCACGTGCAAAGTCATTTTCTCGCATTTTCATGATTTCCATTTCAATGTTGTGTTTACGTGTACTGTTTCAGTCTGATATCACCATGTATGACAATTTCATAATTGAGTTATGAAAAATAATTAACAATATTGGTGTCACAGAAACTTTTGTTGCTGAGTATAGTTGGGCATACCAATATGGCGGCATGGTTACTCAACAATTATGACGTCATCAGCTCTCCAGTTATTCTATATAGATCAGTGGGTGTAGCCAGCTTTCATTAATGACGCATGCCTGTCAACTCTCACGCACTCAAATTTCTCGTGCTTTTCTTTACTCGTGGATTGGAAAATTCTGCACACAACTGGCTCGTGGGGCGCCGTGTAGATTGGTCTGCGAGGCTCATTTAGCTGTTAGTCACGAGAATCCATTCTTCGACATTCTTAATTACTTAAACCTACAGAGTGGGCGTGAAGTAGCCTACTGTTTTTAGGGCTCTGTGTGTTTGTTTGTGTGTCTGTTTGTGTTTCCGCACCTGCGTGAATGGGTGAAGTCTGCCATCTAGTGGCTGTGCGTGTTTGTTCGTGTTTCCGCACTTGCAAATGTTTGTGTGAATGGGATGAAGTCTGCCATCTCTGATTGCCTTGTTGCTGAATGTAGAAGGCAGTGTTTGGCACATTTCACAGCTTGTTGCTAAGTGAGCCTCGCGGGCTGTTTTGCGCCTTTTGCGAGTCGCTGAAGCCGAAATTATGAAGACATGCTGATATTTCACGTCGTCATGTATTTATGTGCGAAAGAATTTTGTGAAGCAATGTATAACAACGTTATCAAAAATACATTTGATTGTCGTTCTATCAATTGATCCGAGAAACTTTCTAATGGCTAAAGAAAAGTTAGCTGCAACAGGTTTAGGTCATTCAGTGCTGAAGGGTGAGGATTGAGCGTCCCTTTGCAGCAGCCGACACACTGTCTCTGTTACCCACTACTGTCAGTTATGTTCGAGGGGCATTTGTGAATAGCCACTGGCGAGGAGATATAATCTTACCCCAGCAACAGTACTTTATTGGTTACTCGTCTCTGCTTCACGGGCGCTGTTTCCTGCACCCGTGAATGGTAGTTTCCCACAATTCCACTGAACGTATTTATTCATATTTCGTACAATATACGATATTCTGAATTCAAAATCAATTAAAATGAATAATTAATATTAGTAATCATCGCTAATGTTTGATAATTTTTTTTTAAACACAAATAATGAAAAATTAAAACACACAAGGGGGGGGCGGCGCCCTAGCGCCCTCTACTGGCCAGCCGCCACTGCATCACACTATCGGTCGTACATATCGGTGTAAATTTTAACATCGGCTGATACCAATAATTAACTTTTTAAGCTATTATCTGCCGATACCGATATGCTACCGATAATATCGTGCATCCCTACTTTCAAAACCTGCTCTGTTTGGTAAAAATGAACTGCTACCTTTTTTCACAGCGAAATCGGTGAAGGTAAAAATCAAGCTTGGGAAGAAGGATGAGCGAAGCCACGACAAAGGAAAGAAACGACAGAGTCGAGTGAAGGCCAAACCCGTCGTCAGTGACGACGACAGCGAGGACACCCAGGACGATAATGTAGGTCTGAGAGATACCTCTGAGCCTGAGATGAAGATAATGTAGGTCTGAGAGACACTTCTGAGCCTTAGAGGAAGATAATGTATGTCTGAGAGATACTTCTGAGCCTTAGAGGAAGATAATGTTGGCCTGAGAGATACTTCTGAGCCTTAGAGGAGGATAATTTAGGTCTGAGAGATATTGAGCCTGAGAGGAGGATAATGTTGGTCTGAGAGATACTTCTGAGCCTTAGAGGAAGATAATGTTGGTCTGAGAGACACTTCTGAGCCTTTAAGGAAGATAATGTAGGTCTGAGAGATACCTCTGAGCCTTAGAGGAAGATAATGTAGGTCTGAGAGACACTTCGGAGCTTGAGAGGAAGATAATGTAGGTCTGAGAGACACTTCTGAGCTTGAGAGGAAGATAATGAAGGTCTGAGAGATACCTCTGAGCCTGAGAGGAAGATACTGTAGGTCTGAGAGACTCTTTTGAGCTTGAGAGGAGGATAATGAAGGTCTGAGAGATACCTCTGAGCCTGAGAGGAAGATAATGTAGGTCTGAGAGATACCTCTGAGCCTGAGAGGAAGATAATGCAGGTCTGAGAGACACTTCTGAGCCTGGGAGGAGGGTAATATAGGTTTGAGAGATACTTCTGAGCCTGAGAGGAGGATAATGTCGGCCAGAGAGATACTTCTGAGCCTTAGAGGAAGATAATACGGGTCTGAGAGATACCTCTGCTTCTTGCTGTCCTCATTCAGGATTCAGGTCCTCTGTGCCACTAATCTGTCAGTTCTCATTCTTCATACATTAATCCTCTACACAAATAAAAACAGGCAAGCAGGTAGCTGAGGCTTATGTCTGGCATCAGCCTGATTACAGTGTATTAATTTGAGTTGAGTTTAGGAGCTTTTCTTGATCCACTTTTCAGCTGTGATCAAGTCTCTCTCTGTCTTTATCTGCTGCAGTACCTGGGGGAAAAGTAAGTCTTTCATTTCTCTTGGCTTCTCTTATGTACTTTTCAGCCGTAATGTGTTTTCCTTTTTATCCCACCGGTATGGAATACCGTGGGATATAGTCATCGCCCTGTCCGTCTGTCCGTCCGTCCGTAATCATTCTCATTTCCGGAGCAGAACTCAAAAACTATACCACTTACAAACTTCAAATTTGCTATGGAACTTACTGTTATGGCGTCGTTGTGCCTTTTGGGGGTTTCAGTTCCATGCTGCCCATAATTTCGGAAATTTTCGCCAGAAACATCCCTAAAATTGGACTTTGTCTCGTTTCTGGGACAGAACTCAAAAACTATGCCACTTAGAAACTTAAAATTTGGTATGGATCTTACCCTTATGCTGTAGTTGTGCCGTTTGGGGGTTTTAGTTCCATTCTGCCCAAAATTTTTCATTTCTATACCAAAAACAGCCCAAAAATTGGACTTTGTCCCTTTTTTACAGCAGAATTCAAAAACTCTGCCACAAATCACGAATTATGTGGAACCGGTGGGATATGTCATCTTCTGATGACTCTTGTTCCTTCGCTGTTAGGACAGTGGAGGGGTTTTCTGTGGATTACCTGTCGTAAATTGAAGTAAAGCATTCTTTCACTCTGTGGTGTCGTAAACATTTAAATATGGCAGCCGTAGCGTCAGTGAGTGCCGGTGAAGGCGCTCTGTGGTTGTGATTAATGATGACCGCTGTTGTTCGTGCTGACATCTGGTGTGTTTGCAGGACCAGTCCGAAGGAAGCGGGAGCGACGAAGAATGAGGAAGAGGAGAGCTGATTCATGACGTACTTTTAATTTTTATTTTTAAAAAATGTCATGATTTCTTTCAATGGAACATGTCTCTTCCTTCACCCCTAACCCCTCCCCCACCTCCAGACTTTCATCCAATCAGAAAACATGACATCATCTTTCAGACACTTCACCTCTGCGCGTGTTTATGCAATGCGACCCAGTGTAACGGAAAGAGATTGACTGGCACTGTTTGCCAAGTAGCTCTAAGGACCTCCTGAAGGTGCTATGACCCGCGTACACCTTAGGCTTGTAAATAAAACTTTTATGCAGAGAGAGAAATGGAAAAACGAAAATTGTTATCAAGAAAATGATGAATTAAAAAAATCAGTTTCAAAATGCTGAATGGCAGTTTGCTCTTCAGAAAAAGCATATATCAAGTTTTTAACAGTGTTTATGTATTCTAGCTCTTTAGAGAAGGCTTGTGTAATCTGATCATATTCTGTACCAATATTACGGTTCAGTTCGCATTGTCGCTGTACTGGGACATATCTATATCTATATTGTGGGTTTCAGCCTCCTCTATCAGATCTTTGAAAGAGATTTTTGAGATATTGTTATTTTTCAGGAGCAGGCTTTCTCATTAGGTTCCATTAGACAGGTCTTCCTGCACATTGAGAACTGAAAACGTAAAACTCCTGCGGTAAGAATCCTCTGTTCCTAACTTGCAACAGTTATGCTTTCAGTTTTTTTCTTTGTTTTTTGTTTAATTGAATTTGTGATCTATTTCTGTGTTTCTCTTCATTTTAACATCCCTGCAGCAATGGATATTTTTGTACTCTCGGTTTTAATGATGCCATTTTCATTGAATGTTTGAAAATGATACGTTAATTGCCTTCTTCGTCCTGTTCTCGCTTGTTTGCTCCTCAAAACCGATAAATGGCTTTGATTTAACGCGTCTTTGTGAACAGACTTATTACATACCGGCAAGAGAAAACTGACTTTGTTTTGAGCATACTGTGTGATACATGCTGTTTAATGCAAAGCCCGGTGCAACCTCCCCCCCCCCCTTCAGGCATATCTTTTTTGATGTGTAATCATTGCTAGCCCCCCATCTTTCCCCAAAGTGTAACTTAATCTTTGCTTTCTTTGCACAATGTCTTTGTGGTTGTAACTCATAGCCCAAGGCAAATAAACTTCACTGATTTTGATTACCAGTCGTTGTCTGCCTTCTTCTGCTGTTATTCTGCAATTTTGTCACAAACATCTTAAATAAAAAAGATGTCAAAAACATCTTAAAGGTGCTGTATATGACAGCCAGAACCACTAGATGTTGAGCTACAGCACCAGAATTTCAGACAAAAACAATTGTGCACATCGGCCATCCCCCCGTTCCCCCCACCCCTCTGAAAGAATTTCATATCAGTAGCATTTTTTAGCTATTCCTAAAAACACACTGTGGACATAAAGTAGAAAAATCCATGGCTCTTGTTATAGCCTCTGGGCACCATTTTCCATCCTATTGTTATAATTGTACTATGCTGGTTGCTAGCTGTGCTAAGCTGCACAATGCTGATCTCTTTTTTGGCATGGCCTAGTAAGCTGTATCGTTTTGGGATTTTTTATTCACCAAGGCTGCCCTGTTCAACCTCATAACTTGGTGATAACAGTCAGACATAATTATAATGGAACCAATGGCTGGCAATGGTTTGTAATCCACGCGCCTTGGCTGATTTCATGTTTTGACCCAAGCTGCATTACGCCACGGCCAGTATTGTTATACCATCCGAGTTGCACACATTGGTTCACCCTGCTACTCACTAGAGGTAAGAATTTAGAGATGGATGTTCATTTTCAGCCAGGAAGGTGTTGATAAAAGCCGTAGCCAAAAAAGGAAATCCAGCCACAACCATTTGCCTAGGCTTGCATTGTTAAACCTATTGAATGGTCGTGTTATGCAATGATAAGCCAACTAGCTATTTCAACATTGGGAGAACAAATTTGTAAAACTGATGAGAGTTAGCTTGATTGCTACTGTGCCTACTGTAGTCGGTCACTAATGAAAACAGACATGTAACATCAATATATTTAGGCTGAGGAGAGGAAAAGCTAGCACTAAGTCAAATTGGAGCCCTTAAACGGCTCATAGCGGCTTTCAATCTCTGAAAAGCCAGACCAATGTTGATGATGATCACTGTGTTGGCTAATGACCATGGAGCTAATGTAGCTAATGACCATGGGCCTTTTTGGGGGGGGGGGGTGAGTGTTTGATGGTCTCCTTCAGCTGACCGATTTGAACTGCACGGTCTTCTGGCTTTTATACCACTATGTGGGGGGTAACTTTGTCTTTTTTTAAATGCGAGAAAGGGTAACGGTTTCACATGAAGGTTCACGCATTTGCAGCCGGCCTGGCTGCCAATATAAAGAACACAGAAGTCTAGATTACGAAACAAACAGGGTGTGTGACTTCATGCTCTGCTAGGGGTGCCATTACATCTCATCTTTACAGAGCAAATAGATGTTTGCTGCTTTAGTAATGCTGAAAATCTCTCATGAAAAACCTTTACAGTTTCTTCATGCATGAAATCAATGTTACTGAAATTCACTTTTGAATGAATCCATAGGTTTGTGTTCTGGGATTCATCTCGGGCTGTTCGATTTTGTTGACAATAACAAAGTTTGGCTATAAATTTTAACAGGGTGTTGAGCTAATTGGCGGTGTCGTCTTTGTTGAAATTGCCTTTAGTAAAGACCTGCTGCCCATAGATCACCATTGGGATTTTTTTTTTTTTAAACTGAATTACCTGAGTTGGACGTTGGGGGCAGTCAAGAGGCTGAGTGACAGCTGGAATAGTCTCATTTTCCCAGAGATCAAAAACATTGGTCCTTTTTGTATTCCAGCCATTTAAATAGGCCTGAACTAAGCCGATTCTGTTAGAGAGTACACATATATTCTGCCCTATTTGCCTTCCACTTTGAAGTTTCTCACTGTTTAGATAGAAGTAAGCCTCTGAAGAAGGGGATAAATTGAACGTTAATCCATGCTTCAGAAACCGAGTTGTCGGATGGAAATAGTCAGGTGCTCATGCAATCTCTGCTATTCCTCTGTTGCCTTTGTACTGCCTTTGTTGGCGACCTTGCTATTATTGAATTGAACAAGTGATAGCGAGCTGTGAGCATACAGTCCATTCTCTTCTGCGGGGAATTCTCTCAGAGCCGAGTGAAATTACTCATGTATGGTTGAATGAAAGGGCCAGGTGTTTTGAGTTATGAGAGCTTAATTTTCTGATGATGTGACACATTAGGTTTAGTGGAGCAAACGAGTTATCGATCTTGGGTTTGCTCCACTTTGAAGGATCCAGACAGGGGAGGGAGCACTATCCCTCGTGCCAGAGGTCGAAAAGACAAAGGCAAAATTTTTATGGGTTTCAAATTCAGTTAATTTAATTTGCCAGCAGGGTGTGTGTGTGTGTATGTGTGTTGTCGGGGGGTAGCGTGCAAGAGCGCGATTTTAATTTCAAGTCAGTGTAGACTTTCCTCTATACTTGCAACTCTGGAGTAATGCAATAAACAAAGTCAAGGCACTCAGTGTGATGATTGACAATTGATTTAAAAAAATCCAAATTTACATTTTGGACAGGTGTTCTATTTGGCCTTAGGAAATGGGTGCTGGCAGTTTGATTTTATTAAACAGCACAACTGAAAATTGTATGCTTACAATCTGCCTGGGTTATATTTGAGAGTCTACCCGGAAATCCTGCCTAGATTGAGGTTAAATTTTGCTCTCCGCATTATTTTTTGTTATTAGCCCTGTTGGTACCTTTTCTGGCAGTGTTTACCTCACCCTGATGCTCCCCCTGTCCTCTGATTGGCTCAGCAGCTGAAGGATTATTGCAGACAGATGGTCAGCAGTAAGAATGAAGTCTGGAGTGAAGTCTTGCCTCATCTGCATATTCAAAAGAGCTGCCTGGTTGCCATGTTGAATGAATTTGCCATTGCTCCAAGAAAACTACCTAGCGAGTCTTCAACAAAGTGTGCAAACAGTTTCTCTATGGTCTAATAGTTTAACTTTTTTTTTTTTTTTTGCCTTAATTGCATATTCAAAACTCCCCTCCATCATGAACTTTGTTTTTTTTATCACAATTTTTTTAAAACTGCTAGATGTGCCTTTCTTGAAATTTTCACACTGATTGTTTTAAGGTGTGATTGTGAAACCTTTCGGGGAACCTGTATAGGAAATTAGATGAAAATATATCAAGCAGCTTCACAGGAATAGTGATAAACTCCTCTGTCAAAATGCAAGACGGAGGCCAGGCAACAATTTTGAATGTGTAAATAAGGTAGAAAAGAAAAAAAAATGAAATAATAATAATAACATGGTGCTCAAAAGGTGGAACCTGTAAGCTGAAGTTGGTGACAATTCACTAAGTTTTGTTGAAATTGCAATAAGAAGTTCTCATAATGTGGCAACCTGGCCACATTTTTAAATTGGTTGATGAGATGGAAAATCATGGCTTTGAGTTTCTTTTCTTTCACCATCCGCTTAGCACCAGACGGAGTTTCACTCCTACTCTGTTCTGCAAGTGAATTTGCCTCCATCACAGGTTGCTACTTCAAAGACGCGTAACGTCGTTGAGACATCAGTCAGGTCAAAATTGTTGCCTGACCTCCATCTTTATTCCTGGCTTGCAGTTATGACTTGAGTGACAGGTCCCCATTTTCCAGTGATCGTGAAATCTGGAAAACTCTTAAAAATCCTCCTCAAATATGTCTCAAACACTGAGACATGGCTGGCCCATTGTCACAATATGAAACGCAGCTTTGGAAAATTTTTTTTAAATAAAAAAAAATCCCTCAATTCATTTTGCCTTCAGCATCTGTATTTCAGGGAATGGCAATATATTTTATCGGTCACATTCAATGAAAATTATTCTGTGATCTGAAACACGCAAATATTGCATCTGGTCTTAAAGTGAGAAGCACGTAGATGCCACACTCAGCCCAAAAGGGATATATGTACACACAAATGCTGCATCTGGTATTAATTGGTTATATATTTTATAAAGCTAATGAATCCACATTTGTCAAAATATTTCATGTATAATAAATTGATGCTAAACACAATGTATAGTTTCTTTTTTGGAAGAGTATATTTCGGTTGAGGAGAGGAAAAGCTAGCACTAAGTCAAATTGGAGCCCTTAAACAGCGCATTGCGGCTCTCAATGAAAAGCCTGGCTCTGAAAAGCCAGACCAATGTTGACGATGATCACTGTGTTAGAGGCCTTCTAGCTAATGTAATGTGAATATAGGCCACTGGATGGCAGTATTTACCTTTTTCTTTATTCAGCTCAGACTGGAGCTATGTTTAGACATGTCCTGGACATGTCTGGGGCAAGTCCCCGAAAAGTAAAAAAAAGAGGTCTAAATGTGGGTGGGGTCTGCAAAAGAGTATATAAGGAAAAGAATTGAGACAGTAAAGTAGTAGGAGAAATTGCAAGAAGATGTATACGTGTGACCAGACCTGTCATTCTGTTCAAGACCTGTGAAGTTTTCTTTTGTGGATTTTTGCCTGTAAAAGACCCATTTCCTCACCCAGCACATCACCAGAAAACCCACAAGGACTGTTAATATTTCTGTTTTTTTTTGTTTTCCAATCAATCTTGGTCTGTAGTTGTAAATAGTAGTTTAGTCTTTGTTTGTTAATTAAATGTGTTGAGGTTTTTAAAACTGTGTCTGTCATCCCTTGCTGTTGCTGTTGCGTTGTAAATCTAATAACAAATTGGGGCCATAACAAATTGGGGGCTCAAGGTCCGGGATAGACCATTTTGTGAGTCATTTATTAAAAATCTAACATTTCAAATTGTAAAATTGTTTTTTGAATTTTCCTATATAAATATATTGACAGATCAACAGCAATGGATGATTTCTTGGCATCACCAACCGTTGAGGTTTTGAAGTCTTTTAAAAAGACAGAACTGCTAGAAATTTGCAGACATTTAGAGCTGACAGAGGTAAAACCAGCCATGCGAAAAGCAAGACTGGCTCGAGAGATAGTTGAATATTACATTGATGAAAATGTGTTTGCACCCGGAGATCTGGAACAGTTTCCAGTGGAAAATCCTAATATAGAAATGGAACTTAAATTAAAACTGCTAGAGATTGAAAGAGAGGAAAAAGAGAAAGAAAGGGAGGAAAGACAAAAAGAAAGGGAGGAAAAAGAAAAACAAAGAGAATTTGAGTTAGAAAAATTAGCAAGAGAAGAGAAAAAAGAAAGAGAGAAAGAGGAAAGAGCAGAAAGAGAGAGACAGAGACAGAGATTTTGAATTAGAGAAATTCGATAGAGAAGAAAGACTCCAAATGGAGCAACTGAAAATTAAAATTGAAACTAAAAATAAATTTTGTGCCAGTCAGGAGGTAAAACTGGTGCCTCCATTTGCAGAAAAGGATGTTGACAACTATTTCCAGTTTTTTGAAAAGGTAGCAAAGAGTTGCCAGTGGCCAAAGGAACACTGGCCTCTGATGTTGCAAACTGTCCTCAAGGGTTAAGCTCAACAAGACTATTCGGCTTTGTCTGCAGATGATTCCTCTGATTATGAGGTTGTCAAAAAGGTTATTTTGAGAGCTTATGAGTTGGTTCCAGAGGCTTACCGACAGAAATTCAGAGGTCTGAAGAAATCTGAAAATCAGACTTATGTTGAATTTGCTAATGAGAAGCAGGTGTGCTTTGAGCGCTGGTGTGCTGGTGTACTATGGAGGTCAAGGATGATTTCAACTCACTAAAAGAGATGGTGTTAGTTGAAGTATTCAAGAACTGTGTTAAAGATGATGTTAAGACCTACCTTAATGAGAAGCAAGCACTGAACTTGCAATCAGCTGCCAAATTTGCAGATGAATATGTTCTCACACACAAGTCCAAATTTCAGTCTAGCAGTAATAATAGATGGTCCCAATTTCAGAAAAAGGGTTACGGTGATACCCAAGATTCCTCACCCAAAGACAAAGACAAATCTGGTGATGGTGCTCAGAAATCCAGTAACAGGTCTGATCAAAGTGTGAAAGCTGACAGTGACAAAAGTGGTCTAGTTTGCAGTTATTGCAAGAAATCTGGTCATGTTAAAACTAACTGTTGGTTCCTTAAAGCTAAGAAAGAAAAAGAAAAGGATACCAAACCAAATGCCTTTGTGAAAACAAGGTTAGAAACCCCTGTAGTAGATAACCGATCTGCTAAATTGCCTGCTTCTTGTGGGGCTAAAAAGCCTAATACAGCTGACTTCGTGAGGGAGGAATTTCTTCCATTTGTGTCAGAGGGATTTGTGGCTCTGAATGAGCATACTACTCCTGTCCCCATATATATCCTAAGGGATACCGGAGCTTCTCAGTCACTTTTGTTGATGGACTCCTTGGAGTTACGTAATGAGACCGCTTCAGGGAATTTCATACTTGTACAGGGTATTGAAGGGAGGACTGTATCTGAACCCCTGCACTCTATATTCTTGAAGTCAGATTTAGTTACAGGACAGGTAAAGGTGGGACTTATGTCAAGTCTACCTATAAAGGGTGTTTCTCTGTTGCTAGGCAATGACCTGGCTGGGGGCAAAGTAATTCCCCCTGTACATCTTACTTCACAGCCGAGCACTGAAGATGGGGTTGAGGACCCATCTCTGTATCCTTCTTGCGCAGTGACTCGTGCTATGGCCAAGAAGGCTAAAGAAGAAGATGATGTGGTGCCGTCCAGTACATTAAATAGTCAGGACTCAGGTGGTTCGCCTCATGACTCTGATTGGCCTACTATGGTTTCTCCGTTTGAGGACTTATCAGATACTTTTATCAGTTCTCTATTCAGCCAGCCGGATGGGTCTGGTGATTCTGATGTGTCTGGAGACTTGTCTCTGTCCAGAAAGCGGTTGATTGAGGAGCAAACTAATGATCCTGAAATTTGTGTACTAAAGAGGAGAGCCGTTCCTGATAAAGAAATAGACGCAGTTCCAGTTGGGTATTATCTCAAGGATGGTGTGTTGCTGCGGAAGTGGCGCCCTCCTGATATCCCTGCCAATGCAGATTGGGCAGTGGTCAGGCAAATTGTTGTTCCGAAGGTCTACAGGAATGAGATCTTAACAATGGCTCATAGTTTACCTTTAGGAGGTCATCTTGGTGTTAACAAGACTGTTGAAAAGATCATGAAACATTTCTTTTGGCCTGGGCTTCGGAAAGACGTTTCCAACTTTTGCAAAACCTGTCACACTTGTCAGGTAGTTGGAAAACACCAGTTAGACCCACCTGTAGCTCCATTGCAGCCTATCCCAGCATTTGGAGAGCCCTTCTCTAAGGTCATTGTTGATTGTGTTGGTCCATTACCCAAGACTAGATCTGGAAATCAGTACTTGTTGACAATCATGTGTGCATCTACCAGATTCCCTGAAGCCATACCTCTAAGTAACATCAAGGCAACTGCAATCTCAAAGGCTTTGATAAAGTTCTTCACGTTGTTTGGCCTTCCCAGGGAAATTCAGTCAGACCAAGGTAGCAATTTCACTTCAGGATTGTTTCAGCAGGTTGTGTATGAACTAAGTGCTAAGCAGATTCTTTCTAGTGCCTATCATCCAGAAAGTCAGGGTGCCTTAGAGCGGTTTCATTCCACTCTCAAGACAATGATGAGGACTTATTGTTATAACCGTGAGAAAGACTGGGATGAAGGTGTTCATTTGCTGTTGTTTGCAGCTAGAGAAGCAGTGCAGGAGTCTACTGGATTCAGTCCATTTGAGCTAGTGTTTGGTCATGAAGTGAGAGGACCTTTGCTATTATTCAGTGAACAATGGCAAGAGGAAGAGCCGCACATCAGTCTGTTCGACTATGTTAGCAAGTTCAAGGAAAGATTGCGTGCAGCTTGTGACCTAGCCAAAGAGAACTTGAAATCAAGTCAGGGAAAAATGAAAACTTGGTATGATCATAAGGCTAGAAGCCGTGAGTTTAAACCAGGAGACAAGGTCCTTGTGTTGTTTCCCTTGCAGTCCAATCCATTGCAGGCTAGATTTCATGGTCCTTATGAAATCCTGACAAAACTCAATGATCTCAATTACATTGTGAAGACTCCAGATAGGAGAAAACCAAAACAATTGTGTCACATTAACATGCTGAAGCCTTATCATGATAGAAATGCTAGGGTTGCAGCTGTCACTTCAGATCCTCCAATGGCTGAGATGTGTGAAGATGAGGGGGAGTTTCAGGATGATGAACCTAGAATTGAGGCTGAAGTTCTTTCATGTAAATTGTCAAATTCTGAAGTGTTGCAAAATCTTGATGTAAAACTCCAGCACTTAGAGCCCTCACAGAGAGATCAGTTTGAGAGGTTGATCAAGAAATATGAGGATCTGTTTCCTGATGTTCCAAAGAGAGTTTCTATAGCCTCTCATGATGTAGATGTTGGTGATGCCAAACCAATAAAACAGCATCCGTACCGGATGGATCCTGAAAAGAGAAAGATTGCTGAGAAAGAGGTTGAGTACATGTTAAAACATGATATTATCAGACCCTCCAACTCAGATTGGAGTTCACCCTGTGTGCTAGTTCCAAAACCTGATGGAAGTACTAGATTCTGTACAGATTATCGCAAAGTCAATGCTGTAAGTAGAACTGATGTGTTTCCAATACCTAGGATTGATGATTGCTTGCCCTATTCTATCAATACAAAGTTTCTGACCAAGATTGATTTATTGAAGGGTTATTGGTGTGTGCCTTTAACTGAGAGGGCCAAGAGCATCTCTGCTTTTGCCACACCATCTGGGTTGTACCAGTATGAAGTCCTACCCTTTGGCATGAAAAATGCCCCAGCCACGTTCCAAAGGATGATACAGTCTACAATCGCCGGATTGCCACACACGGGTGCATACATCGATGACCTGATCACATGGAGTGACTCCTGAGAAGAACATCTAAAAGATGTAGAGATGTTATTCCAGCGCCTGACCCAGGCTAACCTGACTGTTAACCTGAGCAAGAGTGACTTTGGTCGTGCTACTGTCACCTATCTTGGCTACGTCATCGGCCAGGGTAAGGTGGCACCCATAAATGCTAAAGTCCAAGCCATCATGGACTTTCCAGTCCCCCACAACAAAAAAGCTTTGCGCCGCTTCCTTGGAATGATCGGGTACTACCGCAAGTTCTGCAAGAACTTTGCTGAGATTGCTCTCAGTCTAACTAACTTACTGAAGAAAGGCGTAAAGTTCACTTGGGATGATGCATGCCAGAGAGCCTTTGATCGCCTGAAGTCTCTGCTGTGTCACTTCCCCGTGCTCAAATCTCCTGACTTCAACAAACCATTCTCCATCGCGGTCGATGCTAGCGACCAAGCTTGTGGATCTGTGCTCCTACAGAGAAGTGACTCTGATGACATTGAGCATCCCGTGGCATACTTCTCCAGGAAGTTCAATCGCCACCAAAGGAACTATTCCACAATAGAGAAGGAACTGTTGGCTCTGGTCCTTTCATTACAACACTTTGAGGTTTATGTTTGTACAGGGGAAAAGCCAATGATTGTGTCCACTGACCACAATCCGTTAATGTTTTTGAGTAAGATGAAAAACAAGAATCGGAGATTATTGAATTGGAGTTTTTTAGATTTTACAGGAGTTTGACTTGGAAATTAAGCATGTGAAGGGTACAGACAATGTAATTGCTGATTGCTTATCCCGTGTTTGAATATGTATATATATATAATGTGTTTATTTGAATATTGTATGATATGTATATATAGACAAGTGTTCACTTAACCATTTTGTATTGAAAAGAAAGATTTTGCCTTTATGAGTCAAAATTTTTCCCTTTTGGAATGGAGGTGTAATGTGAATATAGGCCACTGGATGGCAGTATTTACCTTTTTCTTTATTCAGCTCAGACTGGAGTTATGTTTAGACATGTCCTGGACATGTCTGGGGCAAGTCCCCGAAAAGTAAAAAAAAGAGGTCTAAATGTGGGTGGGGTCTGCCAAAGAGTATATAAGGAAAAGAATTGAGACAGTAAAGTAGTAGGAGAAATTGCAAGAAGAAGGATACGTGTGACCAGACCTGTCATTCTGTTCAAGACCTGTGAAGTTTTCTTTTGTGGATTTTTGCCTGTAAAAGAGCCTTTTCCCACCCAGCACATCACCAGAAAACCCACAAGGACTGTAAATATTTCTGTTTTTTTTTGTTTTCCAATCAATCTTGGTCTGTAGTTGTAAATAGTAGTTTAGTCTTTATTTGTTAATTAAATGTGTTGAGGTTTTTAAAACTGTGTCTGTCATCCCTTGCTGTTGCGTTGTAAATCTAATAACAAATTGGGGCCATAACACTAATGATTCTGTTGCTACTTTGCTCTGTTGATAAAAGTTGCCAATGTTCATGGTGGGTGCCAAGATCCATTCATGGATCTCTTGTTTATCGTATTACTGGATGCTGAGTTCTCCATGTCAAACAAGAAAAAGTTAATCCAGATCTTTACCAAGGTCATTTTTTAAAGTCAGCTTTTGTCATGGCATGGAGTGTGCTTGTGCCCATGGCAGAGGCGACGTGATCATCTATCTGTGTAGGCAGCATTGACATATATGTTTTTGGGAGTTATACATGCTGCCTTCTTGATGGCATTGTTTGGGGTACACCTTCATGTGTTCAATGGCTTGGCTTCCTAAGATGGTGGCAACTAGATGGGCCTACCTGCAGTCCAGACCCATTTCTCTTTGATATGCAGCACTTTAAGAAACACAAAATACAATAAAGACCCCAGACATATGAGTTTCTGAAGATTTATATCAAGAAAGAATTAGTAAAAAAAAAATAATAATAATTCAAAACTAGAATAATTTGTCTCCTCAGTTCCCCCAAGTGAAAGGCATGCAATTTGTGCTCATTTCCAAAATAAAAATAGAAACAAAAGATAATTAAATATCTAGTCTTGGCATTTTAATCAATTACATTCAAATTAAGTATGAATCATAATGGGTGGGGTTAGATTCTTGATTTTGTTGGGTACAACTTTACATTACTAGTCACAGAATCACGAGGTAAAGTAAAACTCATAAAAGAAGGCATTCAAGCATAGGCAAAGCACATGGGAAAACTGGGAGCTTGAACAGGCACACACCAAGGCTTCATCTTACCACTGATAAACGAAAAAGAAGAACTGACTGGCCTTGCTCTCTCTGGCTCTCTCTGCTGGCCAGCTGGGTTCTTGTGGAACCTCTCTTTTTATACACTTTCCATTAAAAATAAAAATTTCCATTTATTGTTTAGGGTGTGATGTATCATCTTAATGAGGGCATGCAAGAGCTGAACTTAATGCTTACGCTAATCGAAATAGTACTATAGTCTTTCTTCGGAGCAAAAATAGAGGAAAATGATGGATAAGGCAAATTCATCAAAATTCACAGTTTTGCTTGAAGATCGATGGATAATGGATTTGAGGCTTTATATGTCTGTTTCATGTTAAGTTAAAATACTGCATGTGCAAGGAATACACAAATTGATACAGTAAAGTCCAGCAGCATTTGGACAGTGACATAAATTTCATTATTTTGCCTCTGTTCGCTACAACAGTGGATTTAAGATGTTATTCAAGTGTAGACTTTCACCTTAAATTCAAGGAGTTTCAAAACATCTTACGTCATTGGTTTGGAATTGCAGTCATTTTTATATGCTCCTCTCCATTTGCAGAGGCTCAAAAGTAATTGCTTAATTGACTGATGATCAGTTTCATTGCAGGTGTGGTCTGTTCCATCATTATTTTATCACAAATTAAGCCGATTAAAGGTTGATTTGGTAGCTGCTCATGGGAACTCTCGATATGTGGTCCAAAGAGGCATCGATGCCGGTGAAGGAGGCCATCATTAAGCAGAAAAAACAAACCAATCAGGGTATATTTCCTTAAAGCACATTCACCAACTATGTGAGCAACTTACATAGTTCACATCATATGGTTGCAAGTTGGCAACTAAGCTTTTGGGAAACTAATAACAGAAAATAACAGAAACTTCAGGAAAGGTCAAGTCAACAATCTGGTACATCCTTAAAAAGAGGGAACATACTGGTGAGCTGAAACAATGAATGTGGATGATCGCAGAATTCTTTCCTTGTGTAGAATATTCCCCTCACAACATCTAGCCAGGTCATGAACACCCTTGAGGAGGTAGGCAAGTCATCAGAGACGTCTTCATGAATGTGAGTACTGAAGGTTTACCGCAAGGAAAGGAATGGCTCATGATCCAAAGCATACCATATCCTCTGGCAAACAGTGTTATGGCATGGGCATGTATTGCAGCCGATGGAACTGGGTCACTGGCGTTTACAGTATTTATGATGTGACTGTTGATAGAGGTAGCAAGAGTAATTCTGAAGTGCATCAGACAATACCATCTCCTCAGATTCAGCCAAATGCTTAGAAATTGACAGGACTGTTCTTCACATTACGGATGGATCATGACCAAAATTATACTACAAAAGCAACATTGGCAAAACATGGAATATTCTTGAATGGTCAGGTCAGTCACCAGATCTGAACCCAAGTGAGGTGCTTTTCCCTCACTGAAGACAGAACTGATGGTAGAAAGACCCACTTATGAGCAAAAACTGAAGGTGGTTTCAGTAAAGGCTTGGCAAAGCATCTCGATGAAGGGAACATTTTGTGAATTTTGTGAACTTCTTGGGTTCCAAACTAGAACACAAGCAGTAATTGTCTGTAAAGGATGTTCCTTATATATCTAATTCTGTTCGTTTGTCCAATTAAATTTGAGCCTCTAAAATCGAGGACTATGCATGAAAATAGCTGTAATTCCTAAATGGATAAATTTTTTTTGTGAAACCCCTTGAATTAAAGCTGAAAGTCTACACTTCAATCATATCTCAACTGATCCCTTTCAAATCTATAGTGGTGGTGTGCTGGGGCAAAGTTGTGAAAATCGTTTGTGTTTAAAATATATTGATTGACTTTTTTTAAAATAATGAGCACAGAAAAGCAATGTGCTGAGGCAAATATATGTGGGATTACAGGTATGTGTTAGAAATATTGCATACTGTCATCAAAAACAGGGACTTAGTTCACAAGAAAATGTGAAATGTCAAAGACTTGTAGCAGAATACAGTAAAACCTAAGAATAAGGCACCCTTTGAGAACTATGTCAAACCTGGAAGTACTCAGACAGCATGGACCAATTTGCAATGACAATGCTAAGGCACCCTTATTTTGTGCTGAGACAATTCCTGAGTTGTCACTTTGGATGTAGAGATTAGGGAATTGATTCATATTAAGGAAATTCTGTTGTGTCCTTTTTCTCAGTATAATGCTGTGTAGATTTTACCGTATGTAACAAGCAGAGAACTGCAAAACAAAAAGGGATTGCTCATTTAGATATGAAAGACAAGCTGCATTTTTACTGCTTTCACCATAAATGCAGAAACTCTAAGCATGCACTCAGATCAGCATCTCTAACAGCCCCAAGGATGAGCTTTACAACCTCTCACTTTGCTATCGAGGAGAAAAATTGTGCCTCTTTATTGAGTCTGGTTTCCAAAGAAAATCTATCAATAGTGTTACGAGACCCAGTGGGTTACAAACAATGCTTTAGTAACTGTAAATTGAAGGAGGATGTCAGCAGTTAGCACCATTCATGCCCTCGTAGGTGAAGGTAAGGGTAAATATGCTTCGATTTTTCATGGATATTTGCCGAAAAATTTGCTGTACAGGAGATCAGAACTTCGACTGCCGCATTATCTTTGGTCATACAGTTTTATCCACCTGCCAAAAAGGCCCCTGGGGGCGTTCGCACCACTCAGCAATGGTTCAATAGCAATCATAGCCTTCCTCTCCACATAAAACCTCCATGACTGCGGGTCGTACCCCAGCATTTGATCGTTTGCTGTGGAGCAGAAGTCGTTTGGGATTGGGGTGGGGTGGGGCGGGAGATTTTGGAGGCTAGAGGTCTAAGGGGTGGGATGGGGGGGATTCCGGAAAGCTCTGCTGGAGCTGGCGTGCAGAGGCCAGAGGGGCCCTCTGTTCTGTAAAGCACACTGCCTTTCAGGCCTGATGTGCTCTGGAGGAATGTAACTTAGAAAAAGGAACTGGATTAAAAAGCACAGGCCTAACAGGTGTCTGTATTGTGAGAGGGCCCATCGGGCATTTAGTTCCTGGAAGCTTTCTGACACCTGTCTTTAAAGGCCAAACAAACTCAATGACTTCTTTTTTAATCTCGGAAAAATGCATGCACAGCTGTCTCATTTTTACTGAAAGAGCAGAACCCATGATGCGGGCTGATATATTGATGCCATTCACATGCATCAGTGACAGTGCACCTGTGCGGTTAAAATGGCTTTGCTTTTGACCTTTTTAGCAGTAATTTTTAATTGGCTTTGCATGCTACACTGAAAGCCTATTCCAGCTGGAGCGGACGCCGCTCTGTCTTAGAAAGTTGAATAAGCCCGGCTAAAGCTTGAAGTAATTTAATTACAGGCACAGCAAATGGAAAAAATAAGTATTATCTGCTGAAATTAGTATAACTGCCATAGAAAAGTAGTATAATACCTATATTATCAACTGTTTTTGCATTTCTACTTGTGAATAATGGTTATAATCATAAAACATTATGATTAAGGAGGTGTAGCTTGCAGGAATAGTTCTGACCGACAATTCAAAATATGTCCACATCTCCATAGATACTCCAGTGTAAATCAGAAACTGTTCCATCCCTGTGGAAGATAGGCTATCTGAGCTGCTCTCCCGCTCCGCAACCGTGGCAAACATGCCTCTGCCTGCTACTGTGCTGCATCACTGTCTCCTACTCCTAGTTAACATTGCCAGTTGCAAGTTAATATTACCTGTTGCTAGTTAATATTACCTGATGCTATTTTACATTGCCTGCTGCAATAGCTCGCATTCGCCTTCTCCTGCATGCAACAGCTGCATGCGGCAAGTCTAAATTTGCCACCCTCTTAACATACAAGTTTGCAGTGACTAATCAAAGCGTAGCTGTAGATGTCATGTTAAAAAAATAAATAAAAAATGGGTGATTTATCTGGCCTGAGCTCTGACCTGGGCTCTCTTTAGCCACAGCATAAGGGGTAATCTGAAAAATGAACAAAATAAGCAATGGTTTGTGTCTGCGCATTTCCAAATTGTGATAATAAAATGACTCTTCACACTTCGCAAAGCTTTCATAGACTACCTTTGGGGGCAGAGACATGCTGAACTTGTGGCTAGTGGTGCAACACATGGACATAACACCTGTCTGGTTGTAGTGACCATTTTGACCTGATGACGCCTGCTGGTCAAATAGAACAAATGCTTCACCAAAGTACTTTTTTTTTCAAAGAAAAATGCCGAAGAGACCTGCTGTGTTATGATTCTGCCTCGTGTGTTGCCTTTGTGCTTATTTGTGCTTGTGCCTTTCTGCCTTACTTTCGTTTTAATTTTCAGCTTCATTTTCGGCCATCTGATGATCCACTCCCTCTCTGCCAAACTCCAGTGATGTCGCGTGACTGCCTTCAGCTTGCCTGCGTCTCTTCGTCCAATCACGTTTCCTCTTTCGGTTTGGCTCTGGTATTTCAATCATTGCTTCCAGCTGTGTTTAATTCTGGGTCTCGCGAAACTCTGAGTGAATGCGTTCTCTGATAGGATCATTACTATTTACTCTTATTTGAGGGTGATTGTAAATATTTCGTCACGTAGTATTAATCTTAATTAACTCATTAGCGAGTGCGTGTGTTCCTAGCTTTAGTATTCCTGCCTAAGCTTTCCCTGATTAACTGTGTTTTAAAGCTGCGCCTTTCCTTCGCTTCTCTCGTGGTGCTTTTTACTCGTTACGTTTAGATTTCCTTAATCTAAACTGTCTAGATTGATTGTTCTCAGCATCTTGTCTCGTGTCATTATTGTTAACCCGGTTCTCGTGTAATTCTTTATTAATCCCTTGTGTTTCTGTTTCCAGTCCAGATTGCATTCCAAGTTCCCGCCTCTCGTGACTATTTATATGGCAGAGATGGGAGGGGCCATCAGACGGAACCTTGTTTAGACTCATATTTACATGGTGAAAGCGCAGCTCCTCGTGCCTTCCGAGTATTACCTTTGTATGATTCCCGAGTCTTGTATTTTGCTGTAACCACGTCTTGTCTGCCCCTTGTTTAAGTCTCCCAGTGTGTCCATCAGTCTAGTTAGGTCCAGTTTTTGTTTTTCTAGTTTAGCTACTCTTGGAGTGTGTAGGTCTGTTTCCCCCCTGCCTTTGGCAGTGTACCTTAGTTTTCCTATTTGTTCAGTGCTTGTGCACTGTGTTTTATTTCTGCCGTGTCTGCCAATTTTCTCCTTGTGTTTCGTGTTCAATAAACACTTCTGGATCCTGCATCTGGTGTTCCCCTGACCTCTTCTTACACTGCTGTAGACAGATTTGAGGTAATTTTAGCTGCTAGTCTTGACCTGGCATTCATTTGCACAAAAGCTTAGCAGGATAACATCAAAAGTAATTAACCGGCCCATAGTATGTACAAAGTATTAACTGAGTCATAATTGATTATACATTGTATAATAACAATCTCAGCCAGTCAGTGAGAAAGACATCAACTTTTATTGAACATACTTTCATTCAGAGAAATGACCTGCTGGATTACACTGCAGCCATTTTGCGGAATCCGTATTGTAGCGCTCTAGCACAATATTGTATTGATTAAAAAAAAAAAAGGCAGTGGCAATTTTTACGCTTGTCGTAAACATATTCCAATTAGCTGTTCCTACAAAGTTCCACACACGCAAGTGTAATGAACAATTTTGTACTCCAAATAAGGAATGTAGACAGAAAAATGCCAGGCTTCGGAGTGTCACCTGAACCCCACCCTTAACCTAACCTTAACCCTAACACTACTGCACATGCTGACTGGCATAAAAATAGCCACTTCCTAAAAATAAGTCCCAACTCCTCATTCAGACACAAAAAAGAAAAATATGGCCATGGTTAAAACATATCAGAATTATCCTTTAATGCTGCAATTAAAGGTATTAAAAATAGTTGCGGAAATGAATAATAACAAAAAGACATCAGTTGGGTTCCCTGAGAAGTGCAGACTAAAATTATTTTTCCCACAAAAAATATACAGAACATATTCACACTGAACAAAAATATAAACGCCCCATGTCAAATTTTTTAGTTTTTATTAACATTAGGGTTATGCAATATTTGAAGCGAATCAAAATTCATTTTTGTCAATGACTAATCTTCAGATCAACATCCATTACATCTTGATGCTGGCATCTGCGAAGGAGTGACAATCCTTTGAACACATTGGGGGTAAGGTTGAAGAATTTGAATGTTCAGTATCTTGTGTGTCCACCATTTGTGTCTCTCTGGGCCACACGGAGCTGGCGCACATTATCCGGAACTGGAACACTGTCGCGGACACGTCGATCCAGAACATCCCAAAGATGCTCTATGGGCGAGATGTCCGGTGAAGACACAGGCCAGTCCAGAACTGGAATGTGCTCTGCTTCAAGGAACTGCATGCAGACTGCTCTGGTGGACATCCCTGCATCGAGCATGCCAATGGCACGTTCCCGCATGATCTGAGGCATGATGACTTTTGACAAAATTTGACATTTTGGGGTGGCCTTTTATTGTCCCCAGTATGAGGAGTGTCTGGGTACTGCTCAGTCTGTCTGATCACTGCCTGGAAATGCCACACCCATGTACTGAGTGAAATCACTGCCTCACTGAGCAAATGCTCACTGACAGAGAGATGGATTAAAAAATGGTACACAAATCAAGAGAAATATCCCTATTGTACAAGTAGGAGTCAGCATATGCTCACTAAGAGTGGTTAACTCCATGTGGCATCAATATTTGACATGGGGTGTTTATATTCTTGTTCAGTGTACATACTGTATATTTTATATAGATTAGGATTTAAAAAATTTTCTAAATTTTGTCAGGTCCAAAATGAGTCCTATGCTTATTTTGGTGTGCAACAGCTGAATAGCCGATAGCCTAACAACACTGAAACTACATGTTATCTCAGTAGCCAGATTATTATGGTTGGCTGTAAAGGACCACAGACCTATACTGCCTTTGGTTGAGGAAGTGAGTAGAAAGAGGAATGAGGGCTGAGAAGGTATGGTAATGCTGCAACTTTTTTTTATTGACTAGCTAGCTAAGGTCAGCTAAGTCAGCTTTTGTCTACAGAGTAAATATATGCGCAGCATAGAAGTTTAACTTCTTAAAAAAAAATTCTTATTCCAGAAAAGTGTGGAATTGCATCTCATTGAGGCATTCCCAGCTAGCTACCATGCTAGGTACATTTCATTGCTTCCTAACATCATTACAAAATGCTGTTAAAGTAAGTTTTCTGTTGGCTTACAGTGATGGTAGAATAAATTCTGTGGAAAACACGTAAACATTTCAATCCTTGGACATCCTGGTAAACTTTGCTAAATAAAATGAGCCACTGAGAGGCTGTTTTGTTAGTCAGTAGACTGTAGCCTGACGTTGGCTACTGTGGCATTTCAAAGCTAACATTCATAAGAAAACAACGTTCAGATGTAATACACTTTGAGTGATGCCCAGGGCATTTATTTCTTACATAATTGCCTATAAGGTTGTTCAAATGCAGTCCACAGAAAGGATTCAAGCAATTTTCTGGGCAACTTTTGAGGAGCCATGTGTTTCTAGCATTTCTCAGCCGCAGTTCTTCCCAGACACACCAGATGGCGACAACAAAGGCAAAATCTAGCCAAATATTGTATATGGCACTTTTGATGGGGTCATATAATGTCCTTTTCCCTGTTTGATATTCATTCCCACAGCTAATGTACAAACATTTGTGTACTTATGGTCAAAAAGCACAAACATTACAGCCGTACAGGCTGTGTGTCAAGCATGCTCCCTACACCTCTTCTCTTCAAGTGCAGTCAGCAACAGGTTGCATTAGGGTCAGAGCCCAGATACCAAATTGTAATCTGTTTGTTAAAACTGAAATTGACGGTTTCCAGGTGACTTGACTGACTCAGATATTTTACAATCGAACAAAACCCAGCTAATTGTAAAATGGTAATTTACTGCATCGTCACATACCCAAACAACCAGGAGTTGAAGATGGCTGCCGTACAGACTAGGCAGTGCATGACCTGAGACGAGGCTGAACACCTGGTGATGTTTATGGGCTGCTGACATCAGGAACTGAATGTACTTGGGTGGTGGGTTGTGTGTGTGTGTGTCTGGGGTTGGGGGGGGGGTGTTGCGCAAAGGCCTATAATCTCTACATGTGGTGAAATGAAAGTGTATAAAATACTCTTCCTTATACAGTGAGAACATGACCACATGTTTGTGAATTGTGGATATATCTAACCATCTGTTATCTAACTCACTTATTCCTCATCATGGTCGCAGGGGGGCTGGAGCCTATTCCATGTTACAGTGGGTAAGAGGCAGTTACTCACCTTGGACAGTTCGCCAATCCATTGCAGGGATCACACACACCATTCACTCACATTCATACCTGTCGGGAATTCAAAGCTTCCACAATGCTTGAAGCACATATCTTTGGTCTGTGGGAGGACACCAGAGAAGCCTAAGGAAACACAGGGGTAACATGACAGCACCACAGAGGAAGACACCAGGCCAGATTCAAACCCTGCTTGCTGTGAGGCAACAGTACAATCATTTATGCAATCATGTGACCCATACTTCATTACCTCTGCCAAACGAAGTTGGCAGGAGGTTATGTGACCGCCGGCGTTTGTCTGTCTGTTTGTTTGTTTGCAAGATGACTCAAAAAGAAATGCATGGATTTTGATGAAATTTTCAGAGAATGTGGGCATTAGGACAAGGAACAGGTGATAAAATTTTGGCATCTAGGCCAAAGTACAGCTGAGATATACGCCGAAGTTCAAGATTTCAAGCTTTTCAGCTGGGCCGGAGTTCCAGTCGCCGTGGTTTCGGGTTTTGTTGCCACCGGGCGGAGGTTTGCGCTCTCTGACTGCTTTTCTAGTGTTGTGAATGTTTTACATTGAAAACAATACAAAGGCAGTGAGTGAACGAGTGGACAAGTGTGCATTCCGTGTGTCATCATCAAAACAAAGTTAAAATAGCCAGCGATTTTGCGCATGTTGAAATTCGCCTGATATTACGAATTCTCAATCTTTAAAAGGTATCCTATCCCATTTTCCAGGCTGAGTATTTTCACTGCCAGGAGTAAGCTAATACGGCACTATTTTAAAATGGTGCTCTCTTTGTCAAACAATCAAACACAAAGAAGCATTTGATAGAAATGTCACGTTAAAAAGTGAAACATATGTTAATGAATGCGATATGCCACTGTTTGCAGTGTACCTTAAATGGAATTACTGCATAGCAAAGCTAGTGTGTGCCTAATGCAAGGTCCATTAGCAAACGTTGTGTCTTTACTAATTACAATACAGGCTCGCTAGGTCATCAGCATCTGTCTGCCAGCGTTATCGTTAAGATAAGCTAAACCTCCGAGGAATATTCGCGTACATAAATTCATGGCTCAGCCTGTCGTGCCGTGAATAATTTACAAAGAACATTAAGTGCATGAATAAATTAACTGAAGATATTTCATTTGCATCAAGAAAATTGACAAAGAACTAATGTGGACTCACAATGAAATACAACGGAAATAACATTTTTACTGTTTGAAATAACATTTGACCATTTTTGTGGTCACTGGTTTCAACGGTGGTTTTTATGAATGGATCTTCAGTTTGTACGTGCGAGTGCGAGTGTGAGTATGTGTGTGTGTGTGTGTGTGTGTGTGTGTGTGTGTGTGTGTGTGTGTGTGTTTGTGTGTGTGTGTGTGTGTGTGTTTGTGTGTTCCGGGTAGGAACCATAACCCGTCAGTGCAGATGTTGTTGATGCCAGCGGATATGGAGCTGCTCTATTTATGCATGCAGTTAGACTATTCTCTCACTAAATGGGACACCCAGACCAGTTACTACCTCCGCCAACGAAGTCGGGGCAGAGATTATGTTTTCGCCCCTGTTTGTTTGTTTGTTTGTCTGTTTGTGAACAATATAACTCAAAAAGTCATGCACGGATTTGTCCGAAATTTTGTGGGTGGATTAATATTAAATCAAGGATGGACCCTATTGATTTTGACAGCGATCAGTGAAACAATATGGCCACCACGGCAGCCATGTTGAAATCCTATCACGCGCGATAACTCAAACAGTACAGCACAGATTTGTCTGAAATTTTGTGGATGGATTGCTATAACATCAAGGACATGCTCAATTGATTTTGACCGCGATCAGTGAAAAAAATATGGCCACCACGGCAGCCATGTTGAATTCCTATCACACGCGATAACTCAAATAAAACTGCAAGAATTTGTCTGAAATTTTGTGGGTGGATTGCTATTACACCAAGGATAAACTCAATTGATTTTGACCACGATCAGTGAAACAATGTGGCCACCACGGCAGCCATTTAAAATCCTATTACACGCAATAACTTAAACAGTACGGCACGGATTTGTTGGAAATTTTGTGGGTGGGTTTATATTACATCAAGGATAGACCCTATTGATTTTGACCGCGATCAGTGAAACAACATGGCCACCATGGCAACCATGTTGAAATCCTATCACACGCAATAACTCAACTTTGCTCCCACTCATGCACATTTGGATTGTGCTGCCTTGGTGGAGATTAGCACTCTACAAGTGCCTCTAGTTGCTATTATTATTACTGTTCACCATTGTGTCTTGGAGACAGTCTTGAGCAATGTGCATGTAAGCAGCTCTGTCATTGATTTGCTGGTTCTGCTTCCCAGAACTCCGTCACCAGCTCTGTGATTTGTGGCCTCAGCTGGGGGGAGAGGGAGCACAACAGGACAACTGAAAGGGAGGAACCAGACCTGCACATGGCCAGCTTAGCAGGGAACAACAGGAAGCAGTAAAACGGCACTGGTTTTAATAAGATCATGATTCTGAGCTGAACTTAGCATACCCTCAACTCCTGCTATGAGGCATATACGAACCCCAATTCCAATGAAGTTGGGACGTTGTGTAAAACATGAAATTAAAACAGAATACAATGATTTGCAAATCCTTTTCGACCTATATTCAATTGAGTGCACAAAAAACAAGATATTTAATGTTCAAACTGATGAACTTCATTTTTTTGGAAATATTCACTCATTTTGAATTTGATACCTGTAACACGTTCCAAAAAAGCGGGGACAGGGGCATGTTTACCACTGTGTTACATCACCTTTCCTTTTAACAACACTCAATAAGGGTTTGGGAACTGAGGATACTAATTGTAGGAGCATTGTTAGTAGAATTCTTTCCCATTCTTGCTTGATGTACGACTAAAAGGAGAATTCTGGAGTGAAATTGATTAGGGGTGTATTGAACATGATAACGAGTGCTAACTTTTGTCGAATACCCCACTCCGTATGCACGCAACATTTCGAAATAAATACTTTTTAGCCGAAGCTCCAACAGGCTTACAATGGTAGCGAATCGGGCATAGCATTGCCATGCAAAGAAATCACTATTTTTTTCATCATTAACAAGGCTCAAAGTAGCGCCACTCTTCATTGGTAGAATTCCGAGGGCCCTGACATTTAAAACGAGGCACTGAGAACTTTGAAAATGCACAGGTAGTTTATTAAAAAAGACTATGCAAACAGTACCTTGAGGTAGTTTCCAGTCGCCTCCATCCTGAAAGTCACGATAAGTCGATTGACAAGCACGAACGAATAGGAAGGATAGGGGAACAGATTGTAATCTATTCGTTCGTGCTTGTCAATCAACTTATCGTCGAATTTGAAACTCGTAACATCACAGCGTAGTTTTCGACTTTGCGTTAGTCCATCTGTAATGAGCTTGGGCGCCAAGAACCCAGTAACATTTCTGAGTGTTGTCAATCTATGACTTTTGCTTTGCATGGTAGGGTTTTTACTTGCACTTGTAGATCTAGCGACAAACTGTGTTAATTGACAATGGATTTGCGAAGTGTTCCTGAGCCTATATGGTAATATCCTTTACAGAATTATTTTTAATGCTGTGCCGCCTGAGGGAGTGACGGTTACTGGCATTCAGAGTTGGTTTTCAATGTTGCCCTTGCTGCTTACTTGTAGAAATTTCTCTGAATCTTTTGACGTCATTTTGGACTGTAGATGATGAAATCCCTTAATACCTTGCAATTGCACTTTGAGAAACATTGTTCGTAAACTGTTGGACTATTTGCTCATGCAGCTGTTCACAAAGTGGTGAACCTTGCCCCATCCTTGCTTGTGAACGATTGAGCCATTCAGGGATGCTCCTTTCATACCTAATTATCACACTCAGCTGTGTCTAATTAACCTGTTCACCTGTAGAATGTTCCAAACAGGTGTTTTTTGAGCATTCTTCAACCTTCCCCGTCTTTTGTTGCCCCTGTCCCAGCTTATCTGGAATGTGTTGCAGGCATCAAATTCAGAATGAGTGAATATTACAAAAAAAAAGTTGATCTTTTTGAACGTTAAATATCTTATCTTTGTATTGAATTGTATTGAATATAGGTCGAAAAGGATTTGCAAATGTATTCTGTTTTCATTCACGTTTCATACAACATCCCAACCTCTTTGGAATTGGGGTTTTTAGAAGCCTATTGCCTCAGTTCCTCCCTAATTGGACCAAGCCACAGCCAATTGTGCACTGACCTGCTCGGACCCCAGCTATAAGGAGCAGATATAGAGTGAGTCCTTTATTCCAAACAGCTGGTTGTGCCACTGAACTGTGAACAAGTGCCCTAGCGAGAATTGCAAATTTTTAGAATTGCATTGTCTGATGGTTTCCCATTTCTCAAGTGACAAACTGTCAAGATTTTGTGATTTGGAATAATACTGAATGTGCACTTGATATGTAATAATAAACGAGGTAAGGATGAGGAGCTAGATGACTGAATTCTTATGACCGAATGTGCACTATGGATTTCTTGCAGAAACTAAGTCCCAGAAACATCACGTGATCAAGGTTGTTGTTTCAGCTGGCTGCATTAAACTCAGCTGTACCATTTCAATTCAGTGTATCTAAAGGAAATGTGTGTTATCTGTTCTAGAGCATCTGGGAAGAAAAGTACAGAAGAAACATCATATCCTCTAAGCCAGGGCTATTCAACCGTGTCCAGAAAGGGCTGGTGTGGGTGCAGGTTTTCATTCGAACCAAGCACTTACGCACCTGACAGCACTAATCAACCACAAGAGTCTTTGCCAATGAGCTTTATTAATATCAGGTGTGTAAGTGCGGGATTGGAATGAAAGCCTGCACCCACACCGGCCCTTGCAGGATAATGCTGAATAGCCCTGGTCTAAGCAATTTTCACTTATCTACAACTCTGGCAACATGTAGGGTTGCAATAAAATGTAACTTCACCAGGTTCTTCATACAGAACACCGATGGAAGAAAAATTCAACAAGGCAAGGGTATTTACATGTACAAGATACAATAATTTTATTTACAACCCCAATTCCGAAATAGTTGGAACAAAGTGTAAATTGTGAATAAAATCAAAATGCAATGACTTTCAGATCACATGAGCCAAAATGTTATTTACAATAGAACATAGATAACATTTCAAATTTCGAAACTGAGACATTTTACATTTTCATCTACATAATGAGCTTATTTCAAATTTTCTGGCTGCAACAAGTCTCAAAAAAGTTGGGACACAGGAAAAAAAGGGCTGACAAACCAAGTAATATACAAGATATGCATCGATCAAGCACTCGGAGCCACAAGCTGTAAGTAACAATATAGCAGCAAATAATGTAAGTGAAACTAACGTGTTACGCTGGCTAGCAGGACCACTAGCGATAGTTAGCACTAACAACTGGCCTCAAACACAGGCTTTGTAAAATATCTGAAGATAAAGCCTGTATTGGTTGCGACTGTCCGTGACTCACAGACACAGAAGCGTAAGTTGCTTTTACTGCACAAGCCAACCTGACATGATAGCCAGTTGATTATGGCTGTAGCACTGCGGCTAACATAGCCAATTACTGTTGCTGATGTTTGTGTTCTAAATATGCAAAAGTAATATCAGGGGAAATTCGACAGAAGGTGTGTGAACATAAACCTCATTTGAAGCTAACTATTAATACTTGTTTGTAATTTGGATGCTTGGTGCAACTGTCCACGGTTGCGGAACTTGTTGTCTGTAAAACCTGTATTGCAAGGGTCTGTCTCTGTGGTTTTGACCGCTCAGTTACCAGCTACTGCATGTTAGTTTGTGCGCCGTGCTAATTAAAAATGCTTCTGGTTAACTTATATGCAGTTTTCTCATCAGTATGCTTGTGTTACTTTGGTAAGCATCAATGTGGCAGTTTCATCATAACTTTCATAACTCATCATAACTTTTCATCAACATAACTGATCACTTCACTTATCCATGGCCGGGATCAGCTGGATACTTCACAAATGTCTGAGCAAGCTCTCTGGTGAAAGCAACGCGAAACGCAGAAGCTTTACCGTGTCTGGTATTACAAATGGTTTCTCTGCACTACCTAGACATAATTTCATCCCCCTTTCGAAACTGTTGTGGCAAATAAAAAGCAGAAAACGGCAGAGATTAATTAGGAAATTCTTTCCTGTAGAAGTGATCGATTCGCTAGCTCCACATAAGCAACTCGTCCGCGCTAACAGAACAGTCTGCAAAACCTGTTTTATGTTCATAACATAACCGAGCTCTCTCTAGCTGTCGCGTACTGTCCATAAAGCTGCTTTCACTTCGGACACGAAATGAATTTTTCGGGGGACAGATTAGCCTACATTCAAAGTCAATGCAAAGACGCGGATACACGCGTTATGGGCGCGTTAAGCAGCTCTCACACCGGACGCAAAACAAATTTTTTGCAGGGCAGGTTACATTCAAAGTCATGACCACTTATCAGCAACTGCATGTGAGTTTGCATGCTCTGCTAATTAAAAATGCTCCTGGTTTACTTATAAGCAGTAATTCTGATCGGTTACTTCGGTAAGCATCAATGGGACAGTTTCATCATAACGTTGCCTGATTATAGCCACTACAGTTGAAGCTAACTGGAGAGTTGCTGTATGTGTCTGCTGAGTTGGGCTGCAGTTAGACCAGATATAGGTTTTGCAAAGCTTGAGGTGCGTTTTTGGGTGCTTGTGAAACAATCACTTTATTTGTCCATGACAGGGGTCTGCCTGTCCGATACTTCTCCATTACCTGGTCAAGCTCTCTGATGCTACCAGTGAAAGCAACAAGGAAGCGCACAGGCTATAACATGTCTGGTATAACAAACAATTCCTCTGCATTGCCGATTGAATATTAAATCGGCAATTGAATATTAAATTCTTTCCTGTAAAAGTTATCGATTCACTAACTCCACATAAGCAACGGTCCATGCAAACCGAACTTACGGTCTGTACAACCTGTAATATGTTCATGACATAACTGGAGCTCTGTCTGGCTCTCGCTCACTATCTATAACACGCCCATTCTCTGCGAGGAAACGCTAGTCATTCTGACGCAATACGTAAACCATTACAACAGGCAATTTCCCAAAAGGTCGTTTAGCCTGGAACTTTCGCCCCTCCATCATATACCATCGCAGAAGTTATTCATTTCTCCACGCTAACGACTCACCACAGTTGTGCACACAAATTAGCAGGTCCCTAATGCATACCGAAGCAGTCCATAAGCTGTTGGTCCACTTTTAGCTGCACCTCACTGTCCATCTTTCCCTCTAAACTCAGACCCACCGGATTTCTACGGTCTCCGGTCTACACCAGGGTATGTCGACCCATTCTACAAATGTGTCTATATGGAGTAGATTCTAGCTTTCCCTGCATCCTAGCAATAGAGTAGAAAAACCGCTGTACTCACCACTGTTGCCACAGCAAACTGTAGCCGATAGCAAGTTTGAGCTGCCAGACTTTCGCACTGCGTCCTTCACTTTTGACGCTGTTTTTATAGAACAAGTTCATTTCAATAGATCTATATTCAAGTATAGCCTTAGATTTTGGAATTTCCCCGCCGATTCTTTATCAGTTGGCAGCCATATCTCTCATTTCACTCTGGGGATGTAGACCCGGAAAACTGCGTTCCGCAGCCTCGTCCCACCCACAGAGCTGGCCAGTAAGTGGGCACACGGGGAGTGGGGGCCATAGCGAAAAAGAGCCACTCCAATGAGGCATTTCAGGCAGAAAGAACAATGGACTACAAATGGGGTTTTTTGAAAATAGCAGTATGAGCTAAATAAGGACCCTGTTTTGGACTTAGAATGATCAGGAGTCCTCCAGGGGAGTCCAAGAACAAAATATGACCTTGTAAATATAGCAAAATAGGTCCCCTTTAAGCATTGCTGGAAAACGGCATATTCCAAAGTGAATAAAATAAAGTGTAATGTGAATATAGGCCACTGGATGGCAGTATTTACCTTTTTTTTTATTCAGCTCAGACTGGAGTCATGTTTGGACATGTCTGGGGCAAGTCTCAGAAAAGTGAGAAAGAGAGGTCTGAATGTGGGTGGGGTCTGCAAAAGAGTATATAAGGAAAAGAATTGAGACAGTAAAGTAGTAGGAGAAATTGCAAGAAGATGACCAGACCTGCCATTCTGTTCAAGACCTGTGACGTTTCTTTTGTGGATTTCTTTGCCTGTGTTTGAGCATTTTCTTCATCCAGGACATCACCAAGCCACCCCACCAAAAAGGGACTGTAATTATTTCTGTTTTTTCTTATTTATCAATCTTGGTCTTTAGTTGTAGGTTGTTATTAGTCTTTGTCTTTGTTCAAAATTAAATGTGTTTTAGTTGTTAAAACTGTGTTTGTCATCCCTTGCTGTTGCTGTTGTGTTATAAATGTAATAACAAATTGGGGCCATAACAAATTGGGGGCTCAAGGTCCGGGATAGACCATTGTGTGAGTAATTTATTGAAAATCTAACATTCCAAATTGTGAAATTGTTTTTGTGAATTTTCCTAGATATATATTGACAACAGCAATGGATGATTTCTTGGCATCACCAACCGTAGGGGTTTTGAAGTCTTTTAAAAAGACAGAACTGCTAGAAATTTGCAGACAGTTGGAGCTGACAGAGGTAAAACCAGCCATGCGAAAAGCAAGACTGGCTAGAGAGATAGTTGAATATTACATTGATGAAAATGTGTTTGCACCAGGAGATCTGGAACAGTTTCCAGTGGAAAATCCAAATATAGAAATGGAACTTAAATTAAAAATGCTAGAGATTGAAAGGGAGGAAAGAGAAAAAGAAAGGGAGGAAAAAGAAAAACAAAGAGAATTTGAGAGGGAAGAAAAAGAAAAACAAAGGCAGTTTGAGTTAGAAAAATTAGCAAGAGAAGGAAAACAAAGAGAATTTGAGAGAGAGAAAGAGGAAAGAGCAGAAAGAGAGAGACAGAGACAGAGAGATTTTGAATTAGAGAAATTCGATAGAGAAGAAAGACTCCAAATGGAGAAACTAAAAATTAAAATTGAAACTAAAAATAAATTTTGTGCCAGTCAGGAGGTAAAACTGGAGCCTCCATTTTCAGAAAAGGATGTTGACAACTATTTCCAGTGTTTTGAAAAGGTAGCAAAGAGTTGCCAGTGGCCAAAGGAACACTGGCCTCTGATGTTGCAAACTGTCCTCAAGGGTAAAGCTCAACAAGCCTATTCGGCTTTGTCTGCAGATGATTCCTCTGATTATGAGGTTGTCAAAAAGGTTATTTTGAGAGCTTATGAGTTGGTTCCAGAGGCTTACCGACAGAAATTCAGAGGTCTGAAGAAATCTGAAAATCAGACTTATGTTGAATTTGCTAATGAGAAGCAGGTTTGCTTTGAGCGCTGGTGTACTTCTATGGAGGTCAAGGATGATTTCAACTCACTAAAAGAGATGGTGTTAGTTGAAGAATTCAAGAACTGTGTTAAAGATGATGTTAAGACCTACCTTAATGAGAAGCAAGCACTGAACTTGCAATCAGCTGCCAAATTTGCAGATGAATATGTTCTCACACACAAGTCCAAATTTCAGTCTAGCAGTAATAATAGATGGTCCCAATTTCAGAAAAAGGGTTACGGTGATACCCAAGATTCCTCACCCAAAGACAAAGACAAATCTGGTGATGGTGCTCAGAAATCCAGTAACAGGTCTGATCAAAGTGTGAAAGCTGACAGTGACAAAAGTGGTCTAGTTTGCAGTTATTGCAAGAAATCTGGTCATGTTACAACTAACTGTTGGTTCCTTAAAGCTAAGAAAGAAAAAGAAAAGCATACCAAACCAAATGCCTTTGTGAAAACAAGGTTAGAAACCCCTGTAGTAGATAACCAATCTGCTAAATTGCCTGCTTCTTGTGGGGCTAAAAAGCCTAATACAGCTGACTTTGTGAGGGAGGAATTTCTTCCATTTGTGTCAGAGGGATTTGTGGCTCTGAATGAGCATACTACTCCTGTCCCCATATATATCCTAAGGGATACCGGAGCTTCTCAGTCACTTTTGTTGATGGACTCCTTGGAGTTACGTGATGAGACCGCTTCAGGGGATTTCATACTTGTACAAGGTATTGAAGGGAGGACTGTATCTGTACCCCTGCGCTCTATATTCTTGAAGTCAGATTTAGTTACAGGTCAGGTAAAGGTGGGACTTATGTCAAGTCTACCTATAAAGGGTGTTTCTCTGTTGCTAGGCAATGACCTGGCTGGGGGCAAAGTAGTTCCCCCTGTACATCTTACTTCACAGCCGAGCACTGAAGATGGGGATGAGGACCCATCTCTGTATCCTTCTTGCGCAGTGACTCGTGCTATGGCCAAGAAGGCTAAAGAAGATGATGTTGTGGTGCCGTCCAGTACATTGAATAGTCAGGACTCAGGTGGTTCGCCTCATGACTCTGATAGGCCTACTATGGTTTCTCCGTTTGAGGACTTATCAGATACTTTTATCAGTTCTCTATTCAGCCAGCCGGATGGGTCTGGTGATTCTGATGTGTCTGGAGACTTGTCTCTGTCCAGAAAGCGGTTGATTGAGGAGCAAACTAATGATCCTGAAATTGGTGTACTAAAGAGGAGAGCCCTTCCTGAAAAAGAAATAGATGCAGTTCCAGTTGGGCATTATCTCAAGGATGGTGTGTTGATGCGGAAGTGGCGCCCTCCTGATATCCCTGCCAATGCAGATTGGGCAGTGGTCAGGCAAATTGTTGTTCCGAAGGTCTATAGGAATGAGATCTTAACAATGGCTCATAGTTTACCTTTAGGAGGTCATCTTGGTGTTAACAAGACTGTTGATAAGATCATGAAACACTTCTTTTGGCCTGGGCTTCGGAAAGACGTTTCCAACTTTTGCAAAACCTGTCACACTTGTCAGGTAGTTGGAAAACACCAGTTAGACCCACCTGTAGCTCCATTGCAGCCTATCCCAGCATTTGGGGAGCCATTCTCTAGGGTCATTGTTGATTGCGTTGGTCCATTACCCAAGACTAGATCTGGAAATCAGTACTTGTTGACAATCATGTGTGCATCTACCAGATTCCCCGAAGCCATACCTCTACGTAACATCAAGGCAACTGCAATCTCGAAGGCTTTGATAAAGTTCTTCACGTTGTTTGGTCTTCCCAGGGAAATTCAGTCAGACCAAGGTAGCAATTTCACTTCAGGATTGTTTCAGCAGGTTGTGTATGAACTAGGTGCAAAACAGATTCTTTCTAGTGCCTATCATCCAGAAAGTCAGGGTGCCTTAGAGCGGTTTCATTCCACTCTCAAGACAATGATGAGGACTTATTGTTATGACCATGAGAAAGACTGGGATGAAGGTGTTCATTTGCTGTTGTTTGCAGCTAGAGAAGCAGTGCAGGAGTCTACTGGATTCAGTCCATTTGAGCTAGTGTTTGGTCATGAAGTGAGAGGACCTTTGCTATTATTGAGTGAACAATGGCAAGAGGAAGAGCCGCAAATCAGTCTGTTAGACTATGTTAGCAAGTTCAAGGAAAGATTGCATGCAGCTTGTGACCTTGCCAACGAGAACTTGAAATCAAGTCAGGGAAAAATGAAAACTTGGTATGATCATAAGGCTAGAAGCCGTGAGTTTAAACCAGGAGACAAGGTCCTTGTTTTGTTTCCCTTGCAGTCCAATCCATTGCAGGCTAGATTTCATGGTCCTTATGAAATTCTGACAAAACTCAATGATCTCAATTACATTGTGAAGACTCCAGATAGGAGAAAACCAAAACAATTGTGTCATATTAACATGCTAAAGCCTTATCATGACAGAAATGCTAGGGTTGCAGCTGTCACTTCAGATTCTCCAATGGTCGAAACGTGTGAAGATGAGGGGGAGTTTCAAGATGATGAACCAAGAATTAAAGCTGAAGTTCTTTCATGTAAATTGTCAAACACTGAAGTGTTGAAAAATCTTGATGTAAAACTCCAGCACTTAGAACCCTCACAGAGAGATCAGTTTGAAAGGTTGATCAAGAAATATGAGGATTTGTTTCCTGATGTTCCAAAGAGAGTTACTATAGCCTCTCATGATGTAGATGTTGGTGATGCCAAACCAATAAAACAGCATCCATACCAGATGAATCCTGAAAAGAGAAAAATTGCTGAGAAAGAGGTTGAGTACATGTTAAAACATGATATTATCAGACCCTCCAACTCCGATTGGAGTTCACCCTGTGTGCTAGTTCCAAAACCTGATGGAAGTACTAGATTCTGTAAAGATTATCGCAAAGTCAATGCTGTAACTAGAACTGATGTGTTTCCAATACCTAGGATTGATGATTGTATTGATAGTGTAGGGCAAGCAAAGTTTCTGACCAAGATTGATTTATTGAAGGGTTATTGGTGTGTGCCTTTAACTGAGAGGGCCAAGAGCATCTCTGCTTTTGCCACACCATCTGGATTGTACCAGTATGAAGTCCTACCCTTTGGCATGAAAAATGCCCCAGCCACGTTCCAAAGGATGATACAGTCTACAATCGCCGGATTGCCACACACGGGTGCGTACATCGATGACCTGATCACATGGAGTGACTCCTGAGAAGAACATCTAAAAGATGTAGAGACGTTGTTCCAGCGCCTGACCCAGGCTAACCTGACTGTTAACCTAAGCAAGAGTGACTTTGGTTGTGCTACTGTCACCTATCTTGGCTACGTCATAGGCCAGGGTAAGGTGGCACCCATAAATGCTAAAGTCCAAGCCATCATGGACTTTCCAGTTCCTGACAACAAAAAAGCTTTGCGCCGCTTCCTTGGAATGATCGGGTACTACCGCAAGTTCTGCAAGAACTTTGCTGAGATTGCTCTCAGTCTAACTAACCAACTGAAGAAAGGCGTAAAGTTCACCTGGGATGATGCATGCCAGAGAGCCTTCGATCACCTGAAGTCTTTGCTGTGTCACTTCCCCGTGCTCAAATCTCCTGACTTCAACAAACCGTTCTCCATCGCGGTCGATGCTAGCGACCAAGCTTGTGGATCTGTGCTCCTACAGAGAAGTGACTCTGATGACATTGAGCATCCCGTGGCATACTTCTCCAGGAAGTTCAATCGCCACCAAAGGAACTATTCCACAATAGAGAAGGAACTGTTGGCTCTGGTCCTTTCTTTACAACACTTTGAGGTTTATGTTTGTACAGGACAAAAGCCAATGATTGTGTACACTGACCACAATCCGTTAATGTTTTTGAGTAAGATGAAAAACAAGAATCGGAGATTGTTGAATTGGAGTTTGATTTTACAGGAGTTTGACTTGGAAATTAAGCATGTAAAGGGTGCTGACAATGTGATTGCTGATTGCTTATCCCGTGTTTGAATATGTATATATATATCACGTGTTTATTTGAATATTGTATGATATGCATATATAGACATGTGTCCACTTAACCATTTTGTATTGATAAGAAAAATTTTGCCTTTATGAGTCAAAATTTTTCCCTTTTGGAATGGAGGTGTAATGTGAATATAGGCCACTGGATGGCAGTATTTACCTTTTTTTTTATTCAGCTCAGACTGGAGTCATGTTCGGACATGTCTGGGGCAAGTCTCAGAAAAGTGAGAAAGAGAGGTCTGAATGTGGGTGGGGTCTGCAAAAGAGTATATAAGGAAAAGAATTGAGACAGTAAAGTAGTAGGAGAAATTGCAAGAAGATGACCAGACCTGCCATTCTGTTCAAGACCTATGACGTTTCTTTTGTGGATTTCTTTGCCTGTGTTTGAGCATTTTCTTCATCCAGGACATCACCAAGCCACCCCACCAAAAAGGGACTGTAATTATTTCTGTTTTTTCTTATTTATCAATCTTGGTCTTTAGTTGTAGGTTGTTATTAGTCTTTGTCTTTGTTAAAAATTAAATGTGTTTTAGTTGTTAAAACTGTGTTTGTCATCCCTTGCTGTTGCTGTTGTGTTATAAATGTAATAACAAATTGGGGCCATAACAAAAGGCAGTGGCTATTTTTTTGCCAGTCGTAATCTTACTCCAATTTGCTATTCTTATGAGCTTCCATATGTTCATGCACAATGTAGGAAATCTGGACTTGGACCCATAGACTGAATTATACAGTCTATACTTTTATGGCATTAATTATAATGTATTAGCTGATGGTAGCTAGCGGGACGGCCGTAACATTACTTACGTTTTCTAGCTAATTGCGTAACTTAGCTAACGGGTTAGGTAGTTATGAGAGTGTAATTTTAGGTTCAACGTTTGCTCGCTAATATTTGGGAAACTGTCAGGTCGTCAATCAATAGTCAGTAGAGATTTGTGTTGTGTAGAAGAGCTGATAGCTGCACAAAGTTTGTCCTTGCAAGAAATCTTAGAGTACAAGTTGGCTAATGAGTTGGATGCCAAGCTGGCTAAAAACTAACCCTGTCTAACTTGAGTAGAGGACATCCTGACTGTAACTTAAAGTAACTAAGCTAGCTTTCCAGCTAGCCAGTCTATTAATGGTAACCACAAGGCGCACAGCGAAAGCGGGATGTTTTCAATCCAATTGAGATGCAAATTTTTTCCGAGGCCGAATTTCCTATTGTGCATGCGGATGCGGAAGTTCATAAGAATAGTAAATTACAGTAAGCTCATGACTGGCGTAAAAATAGCCACCACAAAAACAAAACAATACCAGAGGCCCAAATCCAGCTAGTTTCAATTATTTCGTGATCATGGATAAAATTCTGGGACAGAGACCGCTGGCGATAGCAATGGCCAAGAAAGTGGAGTCGATGTTGGCTTTCAAGCTCTAACTGAAGGCAACCAAAGCCATGAAGATTACTTTTGAGCATTATATTTGCTGAAAACCCGAAATTGAAATTGGACCGAAGGGTTGGATATGCTAATTAAACAGAATATTCCCATCGCTCAGCGCGTATAAACAGCTAATTTGGAATATTACCTTAATCCAAATATGGAGTTTAATCGGAATATGGTGTGCATGTATCACGGGCGTCATGTCTTTCGGGCTAAAGAGGAGAAAGACCATCCCTGCTCTTGTCAGCGTTCAGTTCAAAAGCCGGCATCTCTGATGGTATGGGGATGCATTAGTGCATATGGTGTGGACACTTCCATGTTTTAAAATGCACCATGAATGCTGAAACGTATATAAAGGTTTTACAGCAGCATATGCTCCCCTCCAGATGACATCTATTCCAGGGACGGCCTTGTGTATTTCAGCAGGACAATGCAAAACCACATACTGCAGCTATTACAACAGCATGGTTTTGTAGTAGAAGAATCCGTGTGCTGAACTGGCCTGCCTGCAGACCTGACCTTTCACCGATTGTGAACATTTGGTGCATAATTAAACAAAAAGTCTGTCAAATGAGACCAAAAACTCTCCAGCAGCTGGAAACCAGTATTAAACAAGAGTAGGATCACGTTCCAATGGCTAAACTCAATAAACTTGTCTCCTCAATGCCCAGATGCCTCCACTCTGTGTTAAAAAGAAGAGCGGATGCTACACCATGGTAAACAGTCCCCTGTCCCAACTTTTTTGAGACCTGTGACAGCCATGAAATTTGACATGAGCTCATTTTATAGATAAAATTTCTCAGTTTCAACATTTGGTATGTTATCTGTAGTCAATAAAATACTGGCTGTTGTGATTTGAAAGTCATTGCGTTTTGGTTTCATTCACAATTTACACTTTGTCCCAACTATTTCAGAATTGGGGTTGTAAGTACAGATTTTTGTCATTTTCAAAAACTAACAGGAATTTTAAATCAATGGATTTGTGCCTGAGGAACCTTACTGTGCACTGCTGGTCACAGCTTATCAAATTGACTGAGGCGCAGTTGCCAAATTTCAATGATGCCTTGGACCTCTATGATAACAGCGGTAGGATTTAACCTACAACTTTATCTTTGCTTCCCAGAATGTTGGGGCAGTAAAGGAAAAGTACACAGAAGGGGAAAGCAGTGATTTCTAAATTTACTTTAAGTTGTATTGCAATGCACAGTAAGAAGACAAAATATTGAATGTTTTGTTTGGTCAACTTAACCCTAGTCCTGTCCGCTGCTGATATATAGATGACCGTGTGCTGATCGTCGATCCCTGTATTGTTCCTGGGTAGCTAATTCCTTGTATGCTGGTCTTAAAGGCGTACTGAGAAGTAGGACTAGGGTTAATTTTATTATATATGAATCTACATCCATTCCTGGCAAAGGGGCTGTTTAGGACTAATAATGAGGGATAAAATTTGATTACTGATGTGATTTGAAACATTTCTTGTCAGCAGGTGATTATTTTCATGAATTGGTACAAAAGCAGCATCCAGGTAAGGCCTAGTCCTTCAGAGGAAAAATAGGCCAGGGATTACCAATTTACCCACAAAACAATGTCCCTCGAGGAAAGATGGAACATAACATTATTAAAAGATTAAAGGAATCTGGAGGAATTTTCACAACTGGCAAGGATGCAAACCTGAGCTGAAATCCGTGATTTCCAGTCATTCTGACAGCACTGCATCAAGAACTGTCATTTATGTCTGAGGATATAACCACGTGGGCAAAGGATTACTTTGGTAAACCTTTTCCAAGTACAACAATGCATTTTCACATCCACAAATGCCAGTTAAAACTTTACTGTGCAGAGAGGAAGCCTCATGTCAGCAGTGTCAAGAAGGACTCGCACCTTTGAGTTTGAACAAAGAGACAGGGAATTCAATTTTCTCACGATTGCAGGAAATCAGTACAATATATCAACTCACAAAGCAAAACATAACATCTTGGGGAAAAAATTTTGCTCATGGTCCTTATTTTAGCCAACCTCCGAGGACCCCGGTCATTTTTTGTGTCGACACTACAGTGATGGAACCAGAACAGGAGAAATGTTAATGAAACTGCCTGCAAAATGATGATAGAGCAATGACTCTCTATTCTCATTATGGACATCATGGCAGAGGCAAAGAGACCAAAAATGACATTTACGGAAGAAGCGAAGCAGAGAAAAAGCGAGTGAGCAAGCAAAAAGCCGGGTCAAAAGTAAATATCAGACTGCCTTTCAGTCGTTGGTTAAAAAAAAAAAAAAAAAAAAAGGTTGCAAGACTGATGTCAACCTGGCCCTCTAGCTGCTGAACTCATATTACAAGCTAGCTTGCCATGTCTTGTGCTGTAGTGCTTGCTTGATGTTTGGCGATGGGTAGCAAAGTTGTTGAATCAATAGTTTCTGATCAAACCTTGCGAGTCCATTTCGACAGAGATTTTGTTACTTGCAAATCCTCTGTCAGACACAAACACGTGTTTGCGTGGGTTTCCTCCGGGTACTTTGGTTTCCCCCACCTACAAACCATGCATCACAGGAACACTCCAACGGTGCCCCTGACCAAGGCTCTGGCTTTAGAACTGGATTTGGTCCCCAGGCGCTGCTCTGTGGCTTCCCACTGCTCCTAACTATAGGATGGGTCAAATGCAGAGGACAAATCACCCCACGGGGTTCAATAAAGTGTATCTTATCTTATCTTATCAGTGATAAATTAAGCTCCAGGAAAAGTTCAGTCAGGAAGACTCTTGTTTTGCATGCTTCCACTAGTTTATTTCTTATTCAATCTGCTTTTCACACCTCTAACACGTGCTCACACATAATTCCTGCAGTCATAGTCTGGGGTTGTCAGTTAAGACCTCAGCTGTCCTGCCTGCTGATCACATCTATGCATCTTTCCATCTGCATTGTTAGCCTATCTTGTTGGTGAGTTTTGGAATATGATTTTCTCCCTGCCTTTAATACGCTCCTGCTGTTTTGTGTGAGTCACCATCCAGGTCAGGCATGGCATTTTCATTTTGATTTGCACCTAATTTTGGGGTTATTATATCAGATTTAGAAATTACTGCTGACATCTGGCTCCCACTTGTGTTTTATTGGCAAGTTGGCACAATGGTAAGATTGTCATACGCAAAGGATATTTATGCTTAAAAATTATGGTGTGCTTAGGGCACCTGGCCGACTCCCCCTGACCAGCTCTCTCAGCCCTCACTGCGGCAGTAAAACATTTTTGTAAAAGTCAGTCCTTCAAGCCAAATGTAAATGTGTTGTCATGGCTATTTTTCCTGTTCTGCATATGCAAAGCATAAATTCCGAGTCCCAATCTCCATCCTAAAGACTCATGTCCTGAATCCTCACTAATGTAACTGAGGTCACCTGTCTGCGCAGCTGTAGTGCTTGAGTGTTTTGAATTTCTGAGGGCTCAAAATGGTAAAAAAAGGTGAAATGGGACAGACCATTGTCTCGGATCTCATGTTGCTTAGAAGCTGTGCATGAAAGAAAATTCCTGTTCCATGTAAAACCGAGTGGGCAAGCAGGAAGCTGCTGAAAATGTGGGTGCAAGTTGCTGAAAATGTGAAGGTAAAACTGCTAAAAATTAGTTTAAAGCCTCTGAAAATTGCAATGAATTTATGACAGGAGGATATTTTTAAGTGATGTCAGAAAAGAAAACAATAACAAGAAATTGAAAGCAAAAAAAGAAATCACACTTTAAAAGATATGAAAGTGCCTCGGGAAAATAATAATTTAAGTGGTATTGTTCATAAAAGTATGAGGAGGGGTTGAAGTGTTTCAAGTACTGTGTAGACATTTGGAAAGATTTAAGTGCAAATGCTACTCCTGTAATTAAAATCAACATGACAACTGCCATTTGGACAGAGGTCTGTGTTGCCACCTATAGGTCAAGGCTGAATTTTCAGTAGCAGGACTCCTGGAGACTTCAGGGCCTTTCTTTAATTAATTGTGTAAAATAAATGAAGATGCAGCACATGTTTTTATAAGAGTTGGGACCAAATAAGCAGTTGGGTGTCAAGGCTGCCAAAGTCTGAGGTGTTCAGAAACATGCCAGATATCTTTCACATGAGGCTCATGGTTTCCTCGATTGGTTAGTGGGGATGGATAATAGAGGTGGGGATGAGGAGTTTGATTTTGCAGATGTTAGATTTTGAGGATGAGGTCTGTTGATTAATAGGCTCAATTTAGATAAATTTAATCACTTTTAACGCAAAGACATAGATCGATTGCTTTGTATACATTTCATGCTAAGGCTAAAATGGAAGAACGTGGAAAAAAAGCCTTTCCATGGAAAGTAGAAACCATTACTGCCAGACCGAAAAGGACTGACAAACCCCCCCTCATGGGGCCCCCCTTCATGTAACTTTTTGAAATAAATTACATTCGCTGCCCTCTTCTTGTAGATGATTCGGTTTAATTTTTTTGTCACTGAGCGGAGACCAAACTATCATTTGCCACAATAATCAAAAAATGATATGAAGATCACGGCCACACCTAGTGGAAAAAATAGAAACGTTCTCCTGGAAAATTTTGTTTTATGAAGTTGGGACCTGACCAAATTCATCGATTAAATTCAAATATTCACAGCTATGGCCTGTTTGCTCATTAATGTGTATTTTTTTAATATGTGTACTTGAAGTAAGCGCCAAATATTTACGCATCAGTTGGTTCAACTGCCAAGAGCACAAGAAAAAAGTTATTTACTCTTTGCCAGGTTCAACATCTACTCCAGAAACATTAGGTTCATATTCAGCCTCCTCAGGACCCATCACTCGCCCTATTCTGCCACTTGTACTTCGAGGTGTTGGATCACCCGTCCCTGTGCCTTCAGAGTCGTCCACCTCATCGGAGATGTAAATCAGGATCATCCTCTTCACTTGAATCCCGGTAGTCTGCGTCAGTTTGATTTTCCGGCACTTCAGCCCACCTCTGTTCCTCACCTCCACTAACCTTTTCATTCCCATAAAATATGCTAGAGACAGTAGCCAAAATTAATTCTGCCCTCTGCACTTTTTCAGAGATAATATATTATTGAAATGCATAAATTTCACAATGGATGTGCATAACACTGGTCTGTTTCTCATGTAGACCCATGAACAGGGGTTCAGGAGTGATTTTATAACAAGAGGTGCAGAAACAGAGACTATGCTCTCATTTACGAATTATGTTGCAGTTTAAAGGATGGCTATGTCCAGAATGTAATATCATCAAAAATGCATTCATGTCTTACTGGGAATGATGGTTGCAACAAGAGATTTTCACATAGGTTATTGTGAACCCCCCCCCACGTTTTTATTTTGTCTAAGGTTTCTAGGTTTCTACAGACGGGAAACACTGCCATTGATAGCCCTCACCTTTGTAATTCCAGCCACAATCGCATAGATACATTCATATTTGGATCGGTTTTTAACTTCTGCCAGCCCCTCTATGCGGAAGTTCAGAAAGCCATAAAATCAAAATTCCTTCCTGTAAAATGACACTTTAGTGAAGACTTGATAGCTATTGGTAAGATGTACCAATCAAGTCTGGAAGGAATTCTCCACTTTTTTTTCCCTTCGTTGTCAAGTATGGTCTCCGACCTGGTTGAGAAAGCAGTCGAAGGGCTATAAGCAAAGCATTCATCCTTCATCCTGCCACGCTTTTTGGTGCTCATGAACTTTAGCCTGATTGTTTCACAAATTAGTTTTACTTCTTGGTCAAAGGATTCGCTGATTAGCAAATGCAGGTGATTAGAACAAAATCTGGGGTAGGCTTTTAGAGCCTGGACTTTGCTAATCATTATGATTAATGCAAAATTTAGTCGTCCAAGACATTAAAAGTGTAGCTGATAAATGTGTGTCCCACAGAGAGCTGCTTCAATTACACAAACCACAATCACAGTCAATCATTTGATCTCTGGTCACAACATGAACCTGCTTTCCCTTGTTTTGTCTCTCATGCAGAAGTAAGATAACTGTTCTTGCAAGATCATGTTCTCTTATGTTGATGCACAGAAGTTGGTAGGGTGAGAGTATAGTTTTGACACTCTGGACGCTTTGTGACAAGCAATATTCATGTTGGCTCATTTGCTCAAAATGCATTGTCTTCAATTTGACCAAAAAAAAAAAAAAAAACACTGTATATACCTTGAAAAAAAAGTTGGGACCTCATTTCGCTTAGATCAGGGTGAGCATTCATCATGCCATTGTTCTGACAATGTGATGCAACATTAACCCATTTATGCCTGAATTTTCTTTTTTTACTTTTTTATGTTATTATACTTCAAAATACCACTCTAATAGTCATTCAAACAGGACACTTTTTCTTAACAGTCCTCATGTGAGGACGCTAGGCATAAATGGGTTAATTTCAGAGCAGATCTGCATTAATTTTTGGCCGAGATCATTGATAACAGAAGAGTCAAACCACTCCGTGAAGCCTTCTCCAGCACATCCCAAAGATCTTTCAGCGGGCGTAGGAGAGGACTCTGCGCTGTGGTGACCAGTTCATGTGTAAAAGAGATTCCTCATACTCACCGACCGCTCTTTCATATTTTGAGCCCGATGAATGCTGGCATTGTCATGCTGAAACATGCCTGTGCTGTCAGGGATTAATAAATCAATTGATGTGATAACCTGGTTATTCAGTAATGATCGTTGACTTCATTTTATTGCTGCATAAGGGGCCGATCACACCGAACACGCTTCATCAGCGTGGGGCGTACTTTTTGTTAGTATTCTCAAAGATTTGACGCGTTCTGGATGCTGCTTTTGCGCACCGGGCGTCTCGAATTTAGGCGCCCCCAGAGCCTCACTGTTTTTTTGACGCGCTTCGTATCAAACAGTCCTATTTTGAGGTGCCTTGATTACATATTATGGATTAAAAGGCGCTTCACGTCATTGTCAGTCTTTTCCCTGCCGTCCAATCACGTGGTGATTTTACTCCCCCTGCTCTTTTCTTTTTTTGTTTCTTGGACCCAGATTGATCTCCTTTTGTTTTTTACTCGTCTTTCACTCTCAAAGAGCGCAAAAGTGAATGCCCAACGATTATTCATTTAAAAAAAACAATAAACACAAAAACCTTAAATCGGTAAATTTCTGACTAGTTTGTTGAAACGGTTAATTTCAGAATGTTCGCAAAGATGAATGACAGGGGCGTTGCCTAGCAACACAGAAAAGACGTGTCCAGCGCCTTTTTACAACGTTGGCTTCAAAAAAAGAAAAACAGGTCAGAGGAGCCTCGCATTTCCACGTTGATAAAGCGCGTTCAGTGTGATTGGCTCCTAACATTGCTATGCCTCAACTTGACCAATTAAAGCAACCAAACATCACAGCACTGCATGCAAAGGCTTGAAAAGTGGGCACTATGTATTACAGGTGCATTGATTCATGGGCTTTCTTTCTCACCCTGACATGCCCAGTACTCAGGAATAAAGTAAAGCTGGACTCATCAGACCACCTGACCTTTATTCCCTTGCTCCCTCCCATTGCTCCACTCCAAATTGCAAAAACAAACTGTTGTGTGCCGGGATGTACAAAACCAGTGAAGTTGGCACGTTATGTGAATCATAGATAAAAACAGAATACAATGATTTGCAAATCCTTTTCAACTTATATTCAATTGAATACACTGCAAAGACAAGATGTTTAATGTTCAAACTGAGAAACTTTTTTTTTTTTTGCAAATAATCATTAAATTAGAATTTAAAGGCAGCAACACATTGCAAAAAAGTTGGCACAGGGGCCTTTTTACCTCTGTGTTACATCGCCTTTCCTTTTAACGACACTCATTAAATTTTTGGGAACTGAGGAGCTTTTCAGGTGGAACTCTTTCCCATTCTTGCTTGATGTACAACTTAAGTTGTTCAACAGTCCGGGGTCTCCGCTGTCGTATTTTACGCTTCATAATGCGCCACACATTTTCAATGGAAGACAGGTCTGGACTACAGGCAGGCCAGTCTAGTACCCGCACTCTTTTACTACGGAGCCATACTGTTGTAACACATGCAAAATGTGGCTTGGCATTGTCTTGCTGAAATTAGCAGGGGCATCCATGAAAAAGACGTTGCTTGGATAGCAACATATGTTGCTCCAAAACCTGTATGTGCCTTTCAGCATTAATGGTGCCTTCACATATGTGTAAGTTGCCCATGCCTTGGGCACAAATACACCCCCATACCATCACAGATGCTGGCTTTTGAACTTTGCGCCTATACCAGTCCGATTGGTTCTTTTCCTCTTTGGTCCGGAGGACACGACGTCCTCAGTTTCCAAAAACAATTTGAAATGTGGACTCGTCAAACCACAGAACACTTTTCCACTTTGCATCAGTCCATCTTAGATGAGCTTGGGCCCATCGAAGCCGGCAGCGTTTCTGGGTGGTGTTGATAAATGGCTTTCGCTTTGCATTGTAGAGTTTTAACTTGCGCTTGCAGATGTAGCGAAGAACTGTAGTTACTGACAGCGGTTTTCTGAAGTGTTCCTGAGCCTATGTGGTGATGTCCTTTACACATGTCGGTTTTTGATGCAGTACCGACTGAGGGATTGAAGGTCACGGGCATTCAATGTTGTTTTTCGGCCTTGTCGCTTATGTGCAGTGATTTCTCCAGATTCTCTGAACCTTTTGTCGATATTACGGACCATAGATGATGAAATCCCAAAATTTCTTGCAATAGCTCGTTGAGGAACGTTGTTTTTAAACTGCTCAACAATCAGCTCACGCATTTGTTCACTAAGTGGTGACCCTCGTCCCATCCTTGTTTGTGAATGACTGAGAATTTCAGGGAAGCTGCTTTTATATCCAATCATGGCACCCACCTGTTCCCAATTAGCCCCTTCACCTGTGGGATGTTCCAAATAAGTGTTTGGTGAGCATTCCTCAACCCTCTCAGTCTTTTTTGCCTCTTGTGCCAGCTTTTTTGAAACATGCTGCAGACATCAAATTCCAAATGAGCTAATATTTGCAAAAAATTACAAAGTTTTCCTGTTCCAACATTAAGTAACTTGTCTTTGAAGTGTATTCAATTGAATATAGGTTGAAAAGGATTTGCAAATCATTGTAATCTGTTTTTATTTACGATTTACACAACGTGCCAACTTCAGTGGTTTTGATTTTTGTATGTTGACCTCTTACAGAACCCCTGAACTTAAGTTCAATCAGCTTCCTAATACGTCAATGACCCCCACTTTATCCCACCATGCACTTGGTTAAACACTATAGGCCTACTGCATTTTCCTAGCTACAAATCGTATTATCAAAACCAGCAACTGAATGCAAACAATGATGCTTCTTGACTTGGTGTTCACAATTGAATGCTTAAAATTGTGGATAGAGGAGAAGTATGGATGACAATGTTACCGGTCTTCTGTCTTCAACGATCATACTTTTTTTGGTACAATGTAAGATTTTGTATGGTAATGATGACATACCATTCACGTTTGTATATTATATCTTTCAATTACATTTTTAGAGGTACTGTCATGGTTTTGGAGCTTTGAGAGCTCCTTTTGTTACTTTCGTCCGGGACAATATCATTTTGCTTGCCTTCGGATTCCTGGGCCAGCTGGCATTTATTGGGGGCGTTACCCGGACTCTATTTAAGCTCCTGTTCTACCTTGTTCGTGTTGCTAGAGTGTCATTGTGTATTTGGCGCTTTGTTTTGAGAGTGAGTGTTTTGAGGTGTTTTGAGAGAGAGTATTGTCAGGTTCTTAGCTGCATAACAGGATACGTGTTAGTAAATAAGGGAATCATTGGTTTATTTTCCTTTTCTTTTGTTTTCTTTCGAGCTCACCTGTTTTGTTACCACGGACAGTGTCTGGTTCGTTGGTAGCGCGAGTCTCGTGCTTTCTATCTGTTTCAGTCTCTCAGCACATTGCTGGGTTTCCTTTTATTTCTGGCCACTGCTCTTGGCGTCCAACTACTAACGTCCATCACAGGTACAATTAGTCACTTTATGCGATGCAACTATTCAACATCAAGGGTGATACAATTTTTGTAATCGTAGCAATATTCTATAAATGGTAACATGTTATTCCCTTAATATTGATTAATCAGGATAGGGCATTCAATGCAATTTTAAAATTTGACACAAGGCATGATAAACCTCAATATGATCGCCCTTTTAATGGTTCAGCATTTGGTTTATACATAATATCTTAGATGCTGGCTGTTCATTATATAATGCATAATGCTCAATATGATTTGAGTACACAATAATGAAAATACAATTTTAAAGTTATTGTCAGACCATTCTTGTGCATGTTATTGATTAATCGTATGATACATCATTCAATACAATCTATTGCTAGATACAATTCAGGTATGCACTACTTTAAACAAAAATTTGATTATTTCTTTTCACATATAGGGATATCCCTCCCCGGCCTTGCCATCAGAGGGATAATCGCCTTGTTCTCACTTCGCCTTAGAGTGCATTACTTCTATAATTTTTCATAAATTATTTAGTTGTTGCATTCAGTTTCCCACAGTCCCCTTCAGTTTTCACGAGCTTTTACTGACTTCCTCGCTACCACTCTCCCACTCCCCAATCAATGTGTTTCCTTATTACCAAGTTAGCTCCTATGCCAGCAGCCATACCACTATTCAATCTGCTCCAGCTGCGTGGCTGAAGCTAAGCAGGTGTGGGTTTGGTTAGCACTTGGATGGGAGACCACCTGACAAAACCAAGTTGCTGCTGGAAGAGGTGTAGGTGTGCCAGGTAGGTAGGTTGTGATCTTCCCTCTGGTGGAATAATCCCCAATGTCCCAGTACAGTGATGGGGACACTGTACTGAAGGAGACGCAGTCTTTCGGATGAGACGTTGGACCGAGGTCCTGACTCTCTGTGGTCATTAAAGAACCGATGGCAAGAGTAGAGAGTTTCCCGGTGTCATGGCTAAATTCCCAACCTCGCTGTTTCAACCTGCCACCTAATCATCCCCTGATCTAGTTGGCTGTGCAACTTGTCCTCTCCCTCTCCACCTCGGCCCACACATTTCAATCTCAATGGGACTTCCCTGGTTAAATAAAGGTTAAAATAAGAAGCAATTCCCTCTCACGACTTTCTGACTTTCACTCACCTGTTCCCCATTCATTCTTTGCCTAGTTTTCCCCTTAATAAGCCAGCACTGTCTGTCAGCATGCCAGGTGTTTGTTACCAGTTCTTTTTTTGAGTATCTTACAAGCATTTTTCTGAAGTTATGATCCCTGATATCGATTTGATTCTGTTCCATGGTTTACAAGTTCCGTCTTATCCCTGCGTATTGACATTTCTAGTTTTGATCACGGTGGCTTCCTGACATACAATAGGATCTTTCTTTGTGTTTGGTAATATACTTACTGGCTTGTGAACCTGGACTGTATAATGACCACAAATCTGTCTATTCCTTGCGTACTGCATTCTGCTCATCGGCTTTCACTCAGATCATTTGACCTCAGATGATAAAAAACCACAGCAAAGAGCTACCATCTACACCTGAGTCCTGAGTCCAGTACCTGACAGGAACATTTATTTACTTTGTCTACAAGTAATAATCCTACTTTATTTATATGCTTTCATCACATGACACATAATTTGAGCTCCAAGGGCATATTTTTCTAGTGGTCATTTGCGTGTGAACATTCTGGAAAATAATGTTATCTGTGGAAAGAACATCATGGGTGTGAGTAGACAAAGTTCACACAGTAGGAGGGGGATAAAATCGAACTGTATTTGATGTGCTCTGCTGTGCACCTCATATTCCCTGGGTGTTCGGATTTCTACCAAGATAGAATTTCTCTCTGCCAGGAAGTAAAAAAGGTCTCTTGTCGATAGCTCCCAGTACAACAGGGAAACAGTTTTATGTTGTCTAATTTCTTAACCTTGAAGTCAGGTTTAATTTCAGGGGCTACTTGCTTGTCTTTCTTCGGTTAATACTTGCTGCTGCAAAAGAAGAGTTTGTCAGCATCACTCCACCCCTCTTCATTCTTAATTAGTGCCCAGAATATTCTAAACACCTATTGCCAAATTAATTGGCCCTGAAAATAAAATTTGCAGAAGAAATTATCGCCCTTGGAAAAATTCATTCCTTCTGATGTTTTAATAATGAGATAAAACTGAATGCACAGAGACAGTTGTCACTAAAATTACAATGATCTTTTTTTTATCATTAATTATAGTTCTTTTTTATTTTTTAGCTGTAATAGCTTTTTTTATCACAGCACCTCAGAAATCACATTTCATGCATAGCTGCATACCTGCAGCAGATGTCAGATGTGGCTGAAACATGTATCGTGTAAGTAGGTTAAAGCTGGGTTGAACAGATGGCAAACGTGGAGGTCTTACAGGGGTCAGAGAATGGGGAAGGATCCAAATGCTTTTTCCCCCTCTCTCTGACAGCAAGTATTCCAACTTCTTTCCAAGAGACAAAAAAAAAAAATCTTTCTGAAATGATTATGCCAAGTAACTTCAATGCATTAAAATGATAATTTTAATGCATGAAGAACATATTACAGCCAATTTTCCTCATTAAAATGACCTCTCCAGGTACTGTGCCAACACAGACTCATCCCGGACTTGTCACATAGTGAAGCTTATCTGACCAGGTGTCGACATATGACGTATGACATTAGAAGGAGGCTTTTGGCGCCCTCATTTAACGTTTAGGGTTAGGGTTAGGGGGTCGGGTTTATTGACGCTTGGTCAGGCAGAGTCACTAAACGACACATCAGGTACTGTGCTGGTACTCAGCTGATACCCGTTATTGCCCGCACGGAAAGAACCTATATAAACATTTAGGTTTTGATATAGGGCTACATTTAGGTTTCGAATATATGCAACATACATGAAATTGGCCGTTTTCATACATTATAGGTACATATATTTGTACATATACGTACATATACACAAAACCTATTTGTGGCCCTATATTAAAACTACTATGTTTTTTTTTTTAATTTGACTTTTACAATCCAACCTGATGCTGGGATATATATTAGGGAATTATGTACAAGTCATTAGGCTCTTTCGCATATGCGGCCCCTTGTTGACAATTCAGGAGAGTATACACAGTCTATGGCCATTAAAAAACTGCCTCATGGTTATCTAAAGGGCAAAATTGTGCATGGTCAGAACAAGGGCAGAAGATAGTCAGTCTTGAATTTGGTTAGAATCTTCTTAATAAGTGTCCGTCTAGCCAACAGGATGCGCCTAGGGGAACTCTAATCTACATAATCCTTCCCAGCAGGCCCTTCACAATTTGCATCCCTGTAGCACATTGGCCAATTGCACGCTACTTCTGAAATGAGCTGCCGACCACTGCTGGTTGATACGAGGCGGGGATTAAAACTTGTATGTTTATATAGGTTCTTTTCCTGTGGGAATTTTATAATCCTTGTTATTTCATCCCTGTAGGAAAAATCTGGGACCTTTAGGTGCTATACAAGCATCTCAGATAAAAGACAAGTGTCTGTTCATTAAAACTGTGAACAGAAATGTAGACTTTGGGCTCAAAATTCGTAGACCAGATGCAAGCGCGGCGGATTGGGGGGATCGCTGCGCCAACGGGGTGTGTCCAGGTGTATGCTGCAATTTCGGTGCAGCCTGGCGCAAGTACTCCTCTGTCCCGCCTCGGTCCCTCCTGCCGGCGCAAGTGGCAAAGAGGGAGGAGAGAAGGCGTGTTTGGGTATAACACAGCCGAGTCAAGTCTTCACCAATCAAATGCGCTCCTCTCCTCACCTTTAATGTGTTGAAATATAGAAGCCTCTGTCCTGTATCTGCATGATGCGTAAATGTTGAATTTTACTTTGCTGCTTCAGGCATGTTTGCTGGATTTGCATTGTTTTAGGATTCCATGCCATGTTTCGTTTTTGCCTTGTCTCTGTCTGTTTGCCCTATTCCATCTTTGCAGTTTTACTCCGGTCCATGTTTTGTGTCTTACCATGCATTGCACTTTGTCTCCCCCTGTCTCAATTTACTTTGCTGTGCTTCAGCAGATTTTCTGCATCTTGCTAATCACTGTTCTGCCTCTCACTCTGTGCATGGTAGAACTCCCTAACCAGAGCTGTATGTTTGTCAATAGGGAGTCTCTGTGATCCCTGTCCGCGTTGGCTTTTGCCAATTTCTTGTAATCAGGAACCTCCTCATGTTCACTCCTTTGTAATTAGTCTGATGTAACTCACCTGTTCCCTATCATAGCACGTGACTTCCCCTACGTGTATTTAAGCAGTCATTTCACTCACAACTCTTGTCAGAATGTTTTCCCTGTGCTGTGATTGTTGATGCCGTGTACTATAATACTTCTGACTGGAGCGTCCCGGATTCTGATTTTTCTGATACTTCTCTGCCCGTGTACTGTACCTGTTTTGCCCAACTGAGTTTTATTTGCTGCCCTGTTGACTGTTTGGATTACACCCACTGGATTTTGGCTTTGGACTCTGACAAACCCGTGCTTGTGTACCAAACCTGTTTTGCCCGACTGAGTTTAGTGTTTGCTGCCCTATGTACAGTTTGGATTACGTCCCTGGGATTCTGATTTTGGATTGGACTTCGTTGCCTTCTGCCCCTAGGGGTTCACCCCCCCAACTTCAATAAAATTCACTTGCTCAAACTTCCTGGTCTCACATTTGGTTCCAAAAGGGTACCTCGCACTTGAATGGAATTTCAAAACGAAACTACGTCAGATCATTCAAACTTATGAAGTTGGAATGAAATATGATGGTTGCTCATTTATTTCTTCTGCCTGCCTCATTGGGAAGAGAAATGATGGATAGCGCGTTCCAATTATTACACCCTGTTGCTGCTTAAAATTTTGGGATTAACATGCATGGACAACAATGTAAGATAAGTAACACATTTATTTTCAATATGTGATCTTAACTCACTGCGAGATCATAGCAATCATGCTGTATTCCTTTCCCCCACTGAAAAGGATAAAACCTAAGTGACAATAATAGAATTAAGGCGCTTGCACGCTGGACGCGAAACAAATTTTCCACATGACAGATTACATTCAAAGTCAATGCAAAGACACGAATATACATGTGTATTCGCGTCTTTGCAATGACTTTGAATGTAATCAGTCATATGAAATATTAGTTTCGCATCCAGTGTGAAAGCAGCTGAAGGGCACATACGCACATACCCTACACACACTCTCTCCTTGATCTGACATCAGGACAATCGATACAGATACTATAATTAATGTGCTGATTCAGATACTTACATTAAATAGTGGTTGTTGTATTTATTATTTATTGCATTGAAATGTGCCTGACATTCTGGAAACCTGCCTGTAAGGTTTCGGTGACGTGCGCACTGTGCACCGGTCAGCCAAATTACTACTGCACAGAAAGTAAACCAGGTTGGAGCTGGCGAGCTTTCTGCACAACTTCAGCGGAGACATTTGCTGCGAAATTGTCACTGCGTCTTGATGAATATGTGACACCTCCTACTACGCCGCCACACCCATCTCGGTGCACGTCCGCCTACCAAATGGCCAAAGTGGCTGCGCATGGTGTTTCACCGTACAAAATTACCACTGCGCGGGCTGCGCCGGACGAAATTACCACTGCGTGGGCCGCGCCAAGAAATTAGAACCGAATATCTTCCAATTCATTATCCACAATGAAATGTTCAAATAGATGTGGGGATGAAAATGACATTTGAAAGGCATTTTTACTTGATTGTATGTTCTTCGGTGTACTTTTATTTTGTTATTTTTGTTTTATTTTGCTACATTTAGACTAACGACCTCTGAGCTATATTCATCTAGAAACTGTAGTACAGACAAGATAGAAAACATTGCATTTGGTGGATGTAACAGTGTAGTGTATTACCTTTCAGTGGATGAGTATGAGCTGTAATGATGTGAATCCAATTTTATCTAATGAGATGAATCTGGCAGTGACTTAAACTTGAAAAAAAAATGCTGAATGTATCCACAATTCCACAACACGCAACTCAATCTTCATAGAATGGAAATAAGTATGGTCAAGAAAGAATTGATGACCTTGTTATTGTAAATGTTTCAGGAAAAAAATGTAACAAATAGTATCAGACATTTGTGTTGATATCATAGCTTTTTGTCTCCTCTCACTTGCCATAGTCAATGATGACCGGTTTACACATAACATGCCATTGTCACATGTCAACATGTATTTAGGATAAAATGTGATGCCAATTTTACGTGTTCACATGTGATTAATAAGTTACTGCGTGACATTCTTGTTATTTCTGTTAGGGACTTTGGGCTAATATGCAGATATTACCTTGAGAATAAAAATATGAGCTTGGCATCATGTATGACGGTTGCAAAAGTGAGATATGAGCTATACAATAGATATGACAAACAGAACCTGCCACTGGGTAGATGAGCTATATAGGAGACATATACCTTGTATGTACATTTATGTGGAAATAAAGAAGCGTTATAGGAGACATATATGCCCTCTATAAGCACATATATGGACCTGAATTTGGTCTATAGGTGGCATATATGTTCACATAGATTATTTCCATGTGGGTGGCCATTAATGGTTACAAGTGACACTGAGTGACCTTGAAGTGACCTTTTTTGAAATGGAACAAAACTGCAGTTTTACCTCTAATGATTTCCTGTTTTATATAACACTATTTTTCTGTTCAGAATAAGTTTGTTTACAGCAAGTAAGTTACACGTGGGAGTTTTAGACTGAAAATAAACAAGCAAATAAATAATTAAAAAAACTGTTAAACCTCTGAAATGATATAATTTGTGGTCCAAGGGCGTTTTATTGTCACTCATTCCAATTTAAGTAATTCTGTTTGATGTAATGTCAGTGGTCCCTGGCAAAAAATGATACATTTTCTCTTGGCTACCTGGATTACGGACAAAGGTTGGACAGTGAACTGACATCAGAGGGGCATGGTTAATTACACGCCTGGAAGGGGCATGGAAGCAACACTTATCCACACTAAGAAAGCTCATCTTGGACAGCTCAATTCTTTATAGGATCTTTACAGCCAATTAGCATCACAGAAATGTCATCTTCTGGCACTAATCATAAGCAAACATCCTACTCTCCATATAACAACATTTTGTGCGCTGTTTATCTGTATTTCATTGGATGAAAATATTTATGGCTGACTCACGCTATTTTGATGCATTACACTCATAATGTGCAGCCGCATGATTATAATTTGGGAAATAAGTACAAAAAAATTGTGTTGAAGTTACTGAATCTCCTTCGCTCACAACATTTTAAGTACACATAGAGGCCAACCAGGGCACTGAGTTGCATTACGTCAAGAAATTAAAATGCTCTCATCTGCAGCGACTGGAATTCATCTAATTTCCTTTTTTAAAATTAATGTTAGCCACATTTTTTCTTTAAGTGTATTTTTTTAAGTATCCATTTTCACAGCTGGATTGGTACAGCACTGAATGAGCTCAGGTTATATGTCTGCCTATCTGTCCCACTGCCTTCAGTTAATGCAACATCATAAAACAACACAAGACGACCCAGAGAGCAGCACTATCTCAGCACTTATTTTCTGGACTTTGCGTGCGCTCTCCACACAGCAAAGCCCAGCCAGCATATCTCCACAGTAGCATTTTTTGCAGTCTGGGTGTCAACTCCTTCTCAAAGCTCACCCTTCAAGCCAGCACACTGTAGAAACATCAAGGGAAAAGTTCAAATATTAGACTTCCCTGTGGAGCAGCTTTATTGACGAGCAAACCTGGCCAACTTCAACAGTGTGGACGATGGTGCTGAGAGCGTTTCTGTCTGGTCTGCAGAGGCCTATGGAGATGCTGTGTTGTGGATGCACTCATGCCCTTCTTACACAGGAAAAGAGATGTTTCCCTCCCACCCCCGACACCTGATAGTGTTATGCATTTCTCATTTTCAGTTCAGTTTCTATTGTACACTCTCAGAAATAGGGGTACAGCAGGAGTCCATTTCTGTTCTCCAAGGTATTATGTACCCTTTAGGTCTAATTATAGGACCTCAAGGTACCCGTGTGAACCTTTTTAGGGTCTAAAAGGTACTTTTACGTCCTGCTGACTCCTGCTGTACCCCTATTTCTGAGAGTATACTGGACCTCATCAGGTTATGGCCTTCATTTCAACCCCCTGCAATTTCATTGCTACACATCATAACTTTCAATAGCTGACCCTCTCTTATTTGTGATAATTTATTGCTACTTCTTTGTCATATGGAGTGAAGCCCCATGAAGAATCTTCAATACCAGGAATTCAGGAAATCAAAGTCAAACATAATATACCTGGACGATTAAAAAGTTTTGATATAATGATCTATTTCCAAGACAATGCTATGTTAAATGGTATTAAAATATACAACCTAATGGACTGTTCTGTCCATGCTGGATTGACATTCATGTGCCTTGTGAACTGCCCTTGAATCTAAAATTATTGTTTTATAATTTTCAGAGATTGGGGCGAAAGAACCAAAATATCACTGCAAACAAGCCAGTTTGACCTCCGACTTGCTGAGGAAGCAGGATAACTTAGTTTTATATTGAGGAGCAATCATCTGCCCTGTGGCTCACCGCTTCAGTCAAGAAGGAGCACAATGCTTATTTGCAAAATGAACTCCCGTCCAAGGCTTCCTGTGACGCACGACCCCACAGGGCACTGTCTTGAGTCACTCAGAAGCATTGGTCACGCCTTTTGTCACACACCACGCGCCTGGCAGAGTGAATGAATGAAACTTAAAAGGTAAAAAAGAAAACTGTGTCCTGATCCATCTACCATTCATCCATCTCAATGCATTGGAATTTAAAAGGAATTGTTTCAACTGCTAGTTTATGGGGTGCTGTGACGTATATGAGGTGTAATGCCTCCGAGCAGTAGGCATGTTCAGCTTTGGTAAAAGAAATTTGATTTTTAAAAGCTGATCCCCTAGCAGCAATGCTGCTTCTGGAAGTTTGATAATATCTGGACCATAAAATGAAATGAAGCAAAACAGAAAATAATGTGCAATCCCAAATTAGGAAAAAGTTGGGATGTGATGTTTAATTATTTATAAAACAGAAAGCAGAGATTGATAAATTATCTTTGACCTATCATACTTTCAAAACAATACAACAGCACATTATTTTATCAACTCGTTTTAAAAATTTTATTTCTTAGACACATTTCAATTTTGATTCTTGTCAGCATAAACTATTTCCAAAATAAGTAAGGAAAGTTAAATATTTACCCTTTTGTAATGTGGTCATTCCTTTTCACGGTATTTAACAAACATTTAAGGCATGAAGACACCAAGTGATTAAATGCCTCAGTTGCAATCATGTCCAATTTCTCCTGTAAGTCTTAAGGCACGCAACTGTACGGGGCCTTTGTTGTTGCATTTTTCCTTTCAAAATGCACTACGCGTTTTCTATCAGGGACAATCAGAATGGCTGGCGAACCAGACCAGCGCCCGCACCCTCTTTTTGCGCAGCCATGCCTTCGTAATGTGTGCAGAATGCGATTTTGCGTTGTCTTGTTGAAATATGCATGGATGTCCCTAATAAGATTTTGTCTTGAAGGCAATGTATGCTGCTCTAAAATCTCAGTGTTCTTTTCAGCATTAATGGCGCCTTCATAGAAGTGTGAGGTACCCGTCCAAAGGGCACTGATGCAACCCCACACCATAACTGTGCTTGGGTGTTGAACTTGTTGCCGGTAACAGTCTGGATAGTCCTTTTCTTCTTTGTTCCAAAGCTCACAACCTCCATTTCTCCCAAAAAAAAAAAGACGTGAGTAACAATTTGTGTGGCCACAACACACGTTTCCACTGCCTCATGTTCTGAGGCTAAAGAAGCTGGCAGTGTGCTGTTAACATCAGGCTTCCTTTTTGGGGTATTCAGCCCTGGGCTTGCAGTGTCATCATTTATGCTCCTAAATTTCTTGTCAGTATCTAGACTTAATTTGTGTTTTTTTTTTTTTTATGTTCACTCTTCAGTTTTATACCCTGCCATGTATTCCTGTGTTTCACCATTGTTCTCTCTATCCACGTGTAATTTTTTTATCTTCTAATTAGTGTCCCGTGTTGTGCGGTTTCGTGTTAATATAATCATTGGCTCGTTCACTTGCCTTCCTCTCTGTGCATTCCTCTCATCTTTTCCTTTGGCTGTTACTTGTTTGCATATTAGTCCATGTCTCTGCCTTTCTGTGCTCCAGTGCTAGTTAGTCTCTCTTACGTTTTTCTTGTACCATTAAAAGTCTTTCTGGTTCGGTATGCCTGCATTTATTGACCCAGTCCATTTCTGCGCTTCATCTTCTTGGATTCTACCTGTATTATGTTCTCTGTGTTTGCTTGTTTTTTTTTTTACTTTATTACTTTTTGCCTACCTCCTCTACTTTGATTCGGGAGTGTGATTTGATCTCGCATCTTGTCATTGCTGGTTTTGTTAATGATCTGCCTGTTATTTCAACTGAGACCTTGGAATACAACTCAGCATTGCATCATGCACTCTCTGTTTTTGACCCTGCTTGTCTTGGACTCTGCTTTTTTAACTTTTTGAACCTGCCCGTCATGAATAAACTTTTATTTATTTTGTACGTGCTGCCTGTGCCTGAGTTCCTGAGCATCCCTGACATTTATCCAAGTACGTTGACTGTTTCAAAAAATGTCATGCACCGTAGAGGGTGAAATATCCAGAGCCCTTCCAATCTTGCTCTGAGGAACAGTATTTTTAAACCTTTCAATGATTTTTTTTTTGTTGGGCAAATTGACAATCCTCAGCCCATCTTTGCATCTGAGGCGATTCCTAGATACTGCTTTGGTACCAAATTATGATAAAAATCACCTGCTGACCCCTGCTGTATCAAATCACATCATTATTTATTTACTTTTTTAAATTTGCCTTTTTTTAACCTCATTGATAGGCCCAAATAGTCCCCTTCGTAGCTTTTTTAATGCACTAAATAACAGGAATAGATGTATATTTACATTTGAAATGAAGTTGACTTGACAAAAATATTAAATAACTTGTCTTCCTTCTGCCTGCAATGAAATAAAAGTGAAAGTAATTTTAGAAATCACTACTTTCTGTTTTTATGTGCATTTTTCTTTTTTATGAGTTGGAGTTACACACTTTCGTCAAGATGCTACAGTAAGAAATCACGTAACTTCTCATCTCATGAAACCATACAGTTTATAATATAATTCTGTTCCAGACCTCTGGACATTATTTTGTGTGTTATCAATCAATCGTTTAATGAATTAATGAGAACAGAAAGTAATTACATGCCCAAGAACACCAAAATCACCCAAGAAATTTTTTTGGAGATTATATGTGACTATTTTGACCTGAAATGAATTAAACAATTAATTCACTCATGAAAATTAACTAAACTGGCTCCTGATAGACCTAAGATAGTCCAAAAAATCAGCATACTTAGTGCATTATGAGAGCAAACTATCATAAAACATTGGACATCATTCGCAAAAAGTCATTAATCATTAGAAATATAATCTGAAATACCACAAGACAGTAGATGTCATTCACGAAAAGATTACTCTCCAGGAGATTCTGCTTTTATAGTAATATGCTGGTATGCAGTCTTCAAGTTCACTGGACTGCGTACATCTTTATCCCACTTGAGGCAAAATCGCCTAGCCTGATAGCAGCCTAATGATGATGATTAATTGGTTCTGGATAATTCTAAAAAATTTCCTGCATGCATTCATCAACTCAAGACACATTCTACTTCATAGCTAAAGCAAACCAAATCTACAAACTCAAACTACAATATTAGTCAATATAGCTTGTGCTTGAGGGTATCTGAAATGTCAAAAGCTTCTGTTCATGGTGCAGTGGCTGCAATGTGAGGAAATGTCCAAGATTAGGTTATACAAAAGTATAACTGAGCGAAACCCTCTCTAGCAATATATTAATAAGGGCTGTTGCCTAAGTATGGTACAGGAGTTGATTCAGTAAAAAATTTAGAGGGAAATGCTAGCAGACACAAAAAAATGCAGAAGGTATCTACGTATAACTACGGTGGCAACTGAATAAATGGCAGCAGTTGGCCGAAATTTCCTTTTGGTGAGAGTTTACAGATGAAAACGGCTGGATGCACGATTAAACTTTAATTTATGGAAAACAACCTGGCTAGATGTGTAAAATTACAGTGGCTTAATGTATTTCAGCTGTTCAATATCACCACTGGGGGTTCTCTTCACATAGAAACAGTAGTGTGCATTTGTACAAGGACCCCTACCTCTGCATTCCTAATGCTGCAAGAACCACAAGAATGATGCATGGAGAGGAAAGGTGACATGTCATTAAACACCATTCATTTAACCAACCTTACCAACCGCTAGAGAGGAAAAAACAGAGAATTAAGTCCAAATATAGATTGAAGTTAAAGTAAATTTCTGCAGTGCCCTATATTCATATTTAAGGGGGTCACTTTGCTTGGAATATATGTGTATATGTTAAAGTTAGATAAATCTATGAATGGATATGAATTTTACTCAACCATACCGCTCATAAAATAAAAAAAAAAGAAAAAAAAACTGGATGAAGTCACCCAGCCTTTCTGTTGCAAATTTGCACATATTGACAATCTTTTGCCTCGTAGATTTTTTTTTTGATCAAAGCGTTTGTATGTTGTTATCAAGGTTGCTAGGCAGCTGGGGAGGATCTTCGTATTGTTGGCACACTTGGCATTGGAGGGTTCTGGCTCAATGCCAAAGACTCTGCCTGGAATGGCATTGCCACTGACATGGCATCTACGTACCAACACAACTGGACCCCATACCTGACAATTAGCAGCACTGATACACACAAAGACCTTTCACATTCAGGAAGCCAAAGGTAGCATAGCTATCGTAGTTGTGGGAGACAGCTCTGACTATAATAGGCAGTAAATATTCCCTCTATTTGTATGCAAACTATTGCACATTCAAGCTTTCTTCTTTCAGTTTTTTTCTCTTTTAGCAAGACCATTTATGGGCATTCATGCTTGTGTAATACAATGGAAAAAAAAAAAAACAAACAAAGAATGATGCGTGATCTGCCAGGAAGAGTGGAAAGAAACATTCCTTTTCGCAATACGACGAGCATGTTTTAAATTACGTCAAAATGTGTTACTCCCCTGAACATTCTCTCTTATCACTAATACTTTTACCATTATATATTTTCTCCAGTTCTGTGACTTTCTGAAACAAAACATTGATTGATCCCAGTAAGGCCTAGTCATGGACCAACTCAATGGCCAGCGACAATGTCAGAGTGGCATTTGGTCAGACAGATGCTGTTGCCTACCCCAGCCTATTGGGCAAAAACAGATGTAGGCCGAGAGAGAAAAAGAGAAAGACAGACGGTGTGAAAGCCCAAAAGACTTATGTCTGTTTCATATTCAGCGGCTTGTCCGCCCTATTGAGAAAAGCATGTTAAGCAGTGGCCCAATTAGCTATTTGTCAGATTCCAAGACAGCTACCTCTTTCATACCACAAGTCAGCAGCAAGGCCACTAACTGCTGCATGTGACTGAAAGAGGATTAAGCAATTCAAACGAGCCCTTTTGTAGAAAATAGCCGTTTACTTAAATTAAAGTGGATTGTGGCCAACAAAACAACAACCTAGAGGAAGCTATTTTTTCATGACAGTATGAAGAAAAAAAAACTAGTATTATTTTGACTCTGACCAAATTCACTTATTTTCAGAGTGAATCTATGTTCCCAGAGATGCGCCAAATTGTTGCATGTACTGTACAAATTTTTGCTTGCAGCCAAAAACTGAGGTGTTGCATCTCACTCCAGATAAAAGACAAATAACTGTCAGCATTCCTAATTCAGTAAAAATCTAAGTGTTGTAAATGACAACAATTGAGCAACGATTGCACTCTGGTTTCACAACAGCTTTTATTATTGTTACCTCCGCCAAGGAGGTTATGCTTTTGCCAGGGTTTGTTTGTTTGTTTGTTTGTCTGTTGGTTTCCAAAATAACTCAAAAAGTTATGGACAGATTTTGATGAAATTTTCAGGGATTGTACAGATTGGTATAAGGAAGAAATGATTCGATTTTGGAAGTAAACCGGATCTCCGTCTGGATCCAGGGATTTTTTAAAGGATTCTTTAACATTGGGAGATAGGGCCATTTTCGACATTTATGCATATAACTCCACCAAAAATGGTCAGGGCACTTGGAAAAAAAATACAGGACAAGTTTCGAACATGTTCTACAATATATCAAAGACTGATCCTGAAAATGGAATAATTCTGGATACTATGATCCCGAATACGAAAGTAGGGGACCTTCGGAACTTTCATTATCGGAAGAGAACAAATGAAGCTACAAGCATGCGACAAACACCATTATATAGCCAAGATATTGCAGAATTAGGAAGGTGTCACCGGATTTACTGTATCTTCAAAAGCCAGGGAACTAGATCCAGAAGAAAACCACCATTACGGAAAATTTGATTTTCGTGAATAACTACTGAACTAATACTGATATCATTATGAATTCAGTTGCTAATGCTATGTTTTCTTGGTCAGGGAATCTGAAAAAAATAGATGAAGTAAATGTAGGACTAATATTTATGTGTAAATCATGAGGGGAAATGTTGCATCATAAGAAAAAAAAAAACTAATGAAGCTAGAAACATGCAACATGTTGTGTTCCGGGGTTCTGGCCTTTGGCTAGAACAGTATTATTCATGGTTTTAACAGTTTCATGTTTCAAGATTTCATAGTTCATAGTTTATAGTTCCATAGTTCATGTTCATAGCCACAGTTTTAACAGTTTCTTGTTTCAGGATTTCACATTCCATGTTTTTACTTTTCCATGTTTTTGTTCATGCCAGGTCTGCCATGCCACTCCACCGCTTGTCTGGGTTCCGCCCCGTGCCTTCGTTGTTGCACATTTCAGAGCTCTGGGTTGGCTTTGGTATTTCCCTCTTCCTTCTGTGCTGTGCTGATTCGGGGCTCTCTAAGCTTAATTGGCAATTAACTGTTTTTAAGTTACTAACATTTACTAACACTCACTGGGTGGTGTAATTCTTAGATAGGCACATTACTAATACTACTAATGTAGACAGGGAGTTTATTGTCATGATTCCTGCTTTGCTATTTCAAGATCTTGCTGTGCTTTTCTGTTCTTAACATTCATGCTTGCTTCCAAGCTGCATACTTAATTGGTACTTAAGCTGAGCACGCTCATTCTCTTAATGAGCAGGTCATGTCAACCAATCTTGTCCATGTCTTGATCTTGCCATGCCTCTTGTTTCTCTCTCTCTCTCCAGGTGTTACCCCTCATGTCATGATTTCCAAGCCTTTATCTGGATGCGGTGGAAGTTGGCTGGCAGACAGTGTCTCAAGTTTGTTTCTAGTCGCGTCTCGTTTAGCCAAGTTCTTGTCAAGTTCCCTAGTATTTGTCCTAGCCTCTCGTCTTGTGTATATATATATATTTAGTATTGTTATTTATTTTTCTTGAGTATCTTGCCTGGAGTTTCCAGTGCCTTTTTGTTTTTTGCCTTTTTGCATTTATTGTTTATAGCTCTGTGTAGCGTACTTTAGTTTGTCCTTTTGCAACCCTTTGGGCCAAGTTTTTCGTTGGCCCTCGTGCCTGTTTTGTTTTGTTTTTCAATAAATCCTCATTCCCCTTCACCTCGCTTCTGGTGTCCACCTGATCCCATATCAGTAGACACTGTCTCACAGACACCAGCGAGGATGGAGCGCAAGATCGCCCAGCAAGAGGCTGAGCTGTTACGCCAGCGGCAGCGGATCCAGGAGCTGACTGCAGCGCTGACCACTCTGCAAGCCAGCCTCCCCTGGGCGGGTTCCAGCCAGGCTTCCACCATGCCTGCTACCCGGCCCTTTGCCACCACTGCACCTGTGCTCCAGCCCGGAGCAGAAGCACCCCAGCTGCAGCCGGTCACGCACCCAGGTCCTGAGCCTCGCCTTCCTCCACCTGAGCGGTACGGCGGAGAACCAGGGTTCTGCAGGGCCTTCCTCACCTCCTGCGAGATGTGCTTCGCTCTGCAGCCTTCCACCTTCGCCTCGGAGCCGGCTCGGGTCGCCTTCGTCCTCTTCCAGCTGACGGGGCGGGCTCGCTTGTGGGGAACTGCCGCATGGCAGGCTCGGCTGCCCTGCACCACCACCTACCAGGCCTTGGCGGAGGAACTGCTGCGTGTCTTCGACCGCTCTAAGCAGGGGAGAGCTGCAGGGCGAGAGCTACTGAGGATGAGGCAGGGGAGGAGATCGGTGGCAGACTATGCCATCGACTTCCAGACGGTGGCAGCTACTTCTGGCTGGAGCAGGGAGGCGCTCTGTGACGTGTTCCTCCAGGGGCTGTCCGAACCAGTCAAGGATCGACTGCTCTTCTGTGAGATCCCTGAGTCTCCAGAGGCCCTTATAGACCTGGCCCTGCGCATCGACAGCCGCCTGGAGGAGAGGGCGCTCACCCTTGGCCCTGGCCGACGTTCTGCCCCTTCTGGCCAGATCCAACCCCCGTGCCCTGATCGCGCGTCGCCTCAGGACCAGCCAAGGGGGGACGCCACCACACTCTCTCCTGGAGAGGCATCTCCCCTGGAGATCGGGAGGTCCCGGCTCACCCAGGAGGAGCGCCAACGGAGAAGGAGGTCGGGGGCGTGTTTTTACTGCGGCCAGCAGGGTCATGCGGTCCGAGGCTGTCCGTCAAGACAGCACCCGCTAGCGTCTGGAGGAGTACTGGTGGGCTCCTCATCCAAGCAGACCTCCTCCTACCGCCGGACCTGCGTTCCTGTGACCCTGACCTGGGAGGGCCGCTCCCGCAAGACCACCGCCCTCATTGACTCGGGGGCTGAGGAGAGCTTTATTGACGCCAGAGCTGCTGCCGAGTGGGGGGTTCCCCTATGCCAACTTCCCAGCCCATTGTCCATCTCAGGGCTGGGTGGGCAACCCCTTGCCAAGGTGTCCTTCCGGACTGCTCCCATCCAGCTGCTGGCGTCCGGTAACCACCGCGAGCAGGTCCAGCTGTTTGTGACTGAGACACCTCGCTCCCCTATTGTCCTGGGTCATCCCTGGTTGGCGCAACACGGGCCGGTGATCGACTGGGCCCGCCATGAGGTGCGGGAGTGGAGTGCCTCCTGTTCGGCCAGCTGCCTCCTCGACTCCCGACCTTCTTGCTCTGCGGGTGGACCAGCTCCCGAGGGGAGGCCAGACATCTCCAGAGTGCCCCCCGAATACCACGATCTGGCTACAGTCTTTAGCAAGTCCCGTGCGGTGTCCCTGCCCCCGCACCGCCCGTATGACTGTGCTATCGACCTCCAGCCTGGCACAGCACCTCCTAGGGGTCGTGTCTTTGCCTTGTCTGAGCCAGAGAGGGGGGCCATGGACAAGTACATCAGGGAGTCCCTTGCGGCTGGCATCATCCGTCCATCCTCCTCTCCCGCGGGGGCAGGCTTCTTCTTTGTGAAGAAGAAGGATGGCTCCCTGCGCCCCTGCATCGACTACCGAGGCCTTAATAAGATCATGATCAGGAACCGCTACCCGCTCCCACTGATGTCCTCGGCATTCGATGTCATCCAAGGAGCGGCCATCTTCACCAAGCTGGACCTGCGGAATGCTTACCACGTCCTGCGCATCAGGGAGGGTGATGAATGGAAAACCGCTTTTAACACCCCTAGCGGCCACTGGGAGTACCTGGTGGTTCCATTCGGCCTGACCAACGCACCCGCAGTGTTCCAGAATTTGGTGAACGATGTGCTTGGAGACATGATCGGGAGGTTCGTCTACGTCTACCTTGACGACATCCTGATCTTCTCCCGGGACAGGACAGAGCACACGAACCATGTTCGCCAGGTGCTCCGCCGCCTTCTTGAAAACCGCCTCTTTGTCAAGGCCGAGAAATGCGAGTTCAGCATCACCACTACCTCCTTCCTGGGGCACGTCATCTCCCCAAACCACCTGGGAATGGACGAGGAGAAGGTCAAGGCTGTGGTGGACTGGCCCGCACCCAAGGACCGCAAGGCCCTACAGAGCTTCCTGGGCTTCGCCAATTTCTATAGGCGATTCGTCAGGAACTACAGCACCGTGGCAGCTCCCCTAACGGCCCTTACCTCCATCAAGGTGCCATTTCGTTGGACTCCGCAAGCTGAGGTGCCCTTCTGTGAGCTGAAGAGGCGCTTCACCACCGCGCCCATCCTCACCACCCCCGACCCCGCCAAGCAGTTCATTGTGGAGGTGGATGCCTCCAATGTCGGGGTTGGTGCGGTTCTCTCCCAGAGATCCAGCAATGATCAGAAGGTACACCCATGCGCGTTCTTCTCCCATCGGCTGACGCCTGCGGAGTCCAACTACGACATTGGGAACCGGGAGCTGCTGGCGGTGAAGCTGGCCCTGGAAGAGTGGAGGCACTGGCTTGAGGGGGCAAGGATTCCGTTCCTGGTCTGGACGGACCATAAAAACCTGGAGTACCTCCGCTCCGCCAAGAGGCTGACGCCCAGACAAGCCAGATGGGCCCTCTTCGTTGACCGGTTCAACTTCTCCCTGGCCTACAGGCCAGGGTCCAAGAACACCAAGGCTGACGCGCTCTCCAGGCGTTTCGACGCTTCCTCGGCCAAGGGAGAGCCCAGCTCCATTCTGCCCAGAACATGTTTCGTAAACAACGTGTGCCTCCGGATCGAGGAGCTGGTCCGCAACGCTCAGAACGGCGCAGCTACGCCCAGTGCCTGCCCTGCCAACTGCCTGTACGTCCCTGCAGCTGCCCGGTCTGACGTTCTCCAGTGGGGCCACTCCTCCAACCTGTCGTGCCATCCTGGGGTCGGCCGGACCCTGCGGTTTATCCAGCGCCGTTTCTGGTGGCCCAAGATGGCAGCAGAGGTCCGGGGGTTCGTTTCTGCCTGCTCAGTCTGTTCCCGCGCCAAGTCCTCCCACGCACCTCCCTCTGGTCTGCTCCAACCACTGCCCATTCCTCACCGTCCCTGGTCCCACATAGCTCTGGACTTCGTCACTGGCCTGCCCGTCTCCCATGGAAACACCACTGTCCTCACCATAGTTGACCGGTTCTCCAAATCTGCCCACTTCGTGCCCCTTCCCAAGCTCCCCTCTGCTAAAACCACAGCTGACCTACTAATCCAGCATGTTGTCCGTCCCCATGGCATTCCTGTGGATATTGTGTCAGATCGTGGTCCCCAATTCACCTCCCAGTTCTGGAAAGCATTCTGCACATCCCTTGGCACCTCCTTCAGCCTCAGTTCAGGTTCCCACCCACAGACCAATGGACAGACTGAGCGGGCCAACCAAACCCTGGAGACGGTCCTCCGATGCGTGTGCTCGACCAACCCAAGATCCTGGTCCACCATGCTACCCTGGGTCGAGTACGCCGTTAACTCCCACGCCGCCTCTGCCTCCAGCCTCTCCCCCTTCGAGTGCTGTATGGGCTACCAGCCTCCACTGTTCCCCAGCCAGGAGGAGGAAGTCGGGGTGCCTTCAGCCGGGGCATTCATCCGGCGGTGTCGCCGTGTGTGGCTGTCTGCTCGCCGCGCCTTGGTTCGGGCGGGTAAGACGATGAAGACCACGGCAGACAAGCGTCGGCGCCCAGCCCCTCACTATCGGGTCGGCCAGAAGGTCTGGTTAGCGGCGCAGGACATCCCACTCCGGGTGGAAAGCCGCAAGCTGGCTCCTCGCTTCCTGGGTCCTTTCCCCATCCAAAGGATCATCAGCCCCACGGCTGTCCGGCTCAAGCTCCCATCCACCATGCGACGGCTCCACCCGGTGTTCCACGTCTCACGCCTGAGGCCTGTTGCCACCTCCCCCCTCATGCCCCCACCTGAGCCTCCGCCTCCTCCTCGGCTCATCGACGGAGGGGAGGCCTACACAGTCAAAGCTCTGCTGGATTGCCGACGGAGGGGCCGGGGCCTCCAGTACCTTGTGGATTGGGAGGGGTACGGCCCAGAGGAGCGTTCCTGGGTCCCGGCCAGGCATATCCTAGACAAATCTCTCATCCGTGACTACCACCAGTCACATCCCAAGCCATAGCCCATAGCCATAGTCCCAAGCCATTGCCATAGTCTCTAGCCATAGCCATAGTCCCAAGTCCAAGCCCAAGCCATAGCCATAGCCCCAAACCATAGCCTCAAGCCATAGCCATAGCCCCAGCCCCAGCCCCAGCCCCAGCCCCACCCCATAGCCCATAGCCCACAGCCCATAGCCATAGCCTCTAGCCATAGCCGTTACCATCACTCCTTGCCATAGCCCAAGCCTTAGCCCCAGCTTGCTGGAGAACCAAGTGATCTTGTTTATGTTTTAGTGTTTCTTGTTGTACTGTTTCTTGGTTAGGTGTTTTGTGTCATAGGGTTTTTGTCCTTAGTATTTAGTTAGTTATTTGTCTTGTGGGATTTGTATTTAGTTTTGTGCGGCTTCATGTATTTTAGTTCTTAGTGTTTTTTGTCAGCGTCAGGTGCCGCTTTTGTAAGGGGGGGGTACTGTTGTGTTCCGGGGTTCTGGCCTTTGGCTAGAACAGTATTATTCATGGTTTTAACAGTTTCATGTTTCAAGATTTCATAGTTCATAGTTTATAGTTCCATAGTTCATGTTCATAGCCACAGTTTTAACAGTTTCTTGTTTCAGGATTTCACATTCCATGTTTTTACTTTTCCATGTTTTTGTTCATGCCAGGTCTGCCATGCCACTCCACCGCTTGTCTGCGTTCCGCCCCGTGCCTTCGTTGTTGCACATTTCAGAGCTCTGGGTTGGCTTTGGTATTTCCCTCTTCCTTCTGTGCTGTGCTGATTCGGGGCTCTCTAAGCTTAATTGGCAATTAACTGTTTTTAAGTTACTAACATTTACTAACACTCACTGGGTGGTGTAATTCTTAGATAGGCACATTACTAATACTACTAATGTAGACAGGGAGTTTATTGTCATGATTCCTGCTTTGCTATTTCAAGATCTTGCTGTGCTTTTCTGTTCTTAACATTCATGCTTGCTTCCAAGCTGCATACTTAATTGGTACTTAAGCTGAGCACGCTCATTCTCTTAATGAGCAGGTCATGTCAACCAATCTTGTCCATGTCTTGATCTTGCCATGCCTCTTGTTTCTCTCTCTCTCCAGGTGTTACCCCTCATGTCATGATTTCCAAGCCTTTATCTGGATGCGGTGGAAGTTGGCTGGCAGACAGTGTCTCAAGTTTGTTTCTAGTCGCGTCTCGTTTAGCCAAGTTCTTGTCAAGTTCCCTAGTATTTGTCCTAGCCTCTCGTCTTGTGTATATATATATTTAGTATTGTTATTTATTTTTCTTGAGTATCTTGCCTGGAGTTTCCAGTGCCTTTTTGTTTTTTGCCTTTTTGCATTTATTGTTTATAGCTCTGTGTAGCGTACTTTAGTTTGTCCTTTTGCAACCCTTTGGGCCAAGTTTTTCGTTGGCCCTCGTGCCTGTTTTGTTTTGTTTTTCAATAAATCCTCATTCCCCTTCACCTCGCTTCTGGTGTCTACCTGATCCCATATCACAACAGACATCTTTAAACAGCCAAGACGCTGTGGAACTAAAATTGATATAGCATTATGAATCAAATTGCCATGTTTTTATGGTCAAGGAATCTAAAAATGAAGATAAAATAAATGTAAGACTAATATCTTTGGAAGTCGCACTATGGAGGGAAATGTTGTGCTTGGCGGAGGTCTGCGCTCTCCGAGTGCTTTTGTAGTTTAAAATTTGTTCATGGCCTAATTGAATGGCGGCATAAAAGAGAGTAAGTTTGCAGAATTGAATTAAGTCAAAATACGAAGGCCTCACTGGCATCACATTTTACTCCCAAATAAACTCTACAGGGCCCAGAAACCCTGATACAAACGGATTCTCGGGCTCCCTACTGTGAGCCTCTTTAACGATGACAATGGCCGTAGAACAAGCTACATAAATGAAGAGGGATTAGAAAAAGCACTAATGGTCCTTGAGAAAGTTTCCCGCTTTCTCAGCAATGAAGCCTCTACAGGTTCCCCAAGACAGTGCACTTAGTGTTGATGGGAACCAGTTTAGTTAGTTCTTATGGTGCATTGACAAAAACATTGAATTCTAAAAATAATATATCTAAAAGTGGAATAAGTTGTGAGATGAAAAACTTTATGGATCTTTTTTGAAAATGCTACCATCCAGGGCAACTTGAAACAACATTCAATACAGCATGCATTTCATACACTGTATTTATTAAACTTGAAAACGGGTTAACATAAAGTACCTTAATCAAACATGAAGTCAAACTTGCAACATTTCCTACAGTGTCGTGAAAAAGTACTTGCCCCCTTCCTGACTTCTTTTTTTTTTTTTTTTTTCGCATATATGTCACACTTAAATGTTTCAGATCATCAAACAAATTTTAGTATTTGACAAAGGTAACCTGAGGAAATAAAAAATGCTGTTTTTAAATGATGATTTCCCCTTAAGAGAAATCATCATTTAAAAACTGCATTTTCTATGCAGTTGTTGTCGCCGAGGGTGGCGACAATAACTGCAATCAAACATTTGCAGTAACTGGTGATGGGTCTTTCACATCCTTGTGGAAGAATTTTGGCCCACTGTTCTTTGCAGAGTGGTTTTCATTCAGCCACACTGGAGGGGTTTTGAGCCTGAACGGCCTGTTTAAGGACATGCCACAGCATGTCAATCAGATTTAAGTTCGTACTTCGACTAGGCCTCTCCAAAATCTTCATTTTGTTTTTTTTTAAGCCATTGAGAGGTGGACTTGCTGATTGCGTTTCAGCTTGAGGTCACAACCTGATGGTTGGACAGTCTCCTTCAGGTTTTTCCGGCAGAGAGCAGAATTCATGGTTCCATCAATTATGGCAAGTTGTCCAGGTCCTGAAGCAGCAAAGCAGCCCTAAACCGTCACAATACCACCAACATGTTTGACATTCGGTATGACGTTAATTTATGAAATGCTGTATTAGTTTTACCCAGATGTAACGGGACACACTCCTCCCAGAAAGTTCAACTTTTGTCTTGTCAGTCCACAGAATATTTTCCCAAAAGTCTTAGGGATCATCAAGATATATTTTGGCAAATGTGAGACGAGCCGTTGTGTTCTTTTTGGCCAGCAGTGGTTTTCACCTTGGAACTCTCCCATGGATGTCATTTTTGCCCAGTCTATTTCTTATGTTGAATCATGAACACTGATTTTAACTGAGGCAAGTAACGCCTGCAGTTCTTTAGATGTTGTTCTTGGTTCTTTTGTGACCTCCTACGTTGTCGATGCATTCTTGGAGTAATTTTGGTAGGCCAGCCACTCCTGGGCGGGCGAGCACTGTTCCAAGTTTTCTCTATTTGCGGATAATGGCTCTCACCGTGATTCGCTGGAGTACCAAAGCATTAGAAATGGCTTTGTAACCCTTTCCAGACTGATAGATGTCAATACTTCGTTTCTCACCCGTTCTTAAATTTTAGTTCTTTAGGCATGATGTGTTGCTTTTTGATATCTTATAGCCTACTTCACTTTATCAGTCAGGTTCTTTTTAAATGATTTCTGGATTTAACAGGTCTGGCAATAATCAGGCCAGGATGTCGTGAGTGAAATTGAATTTTAAAAATGTGGTTAATCACAGTTAATTCATAATTTAACAAGGCAATTACTTTTTCACATAGGGCCAGCTAGATTTGGATTGCTTTTTCCCTGTAATAAATGAAATCATCATTTTAAAACTGCATTTTTTATTTACTCGGGTTATCTTTATCTAATATTGAAATTTGTTTGATGATGAGAAACATTTAAGTGTGACAATTATGCAAAAATATAAGAAATCAGAAAGGGGGCAAATACTTTGTCATGGCACTGTATATAGACTGATCAGCCACAAGATTAATACGGTGAAGGTCCTCCTTGTACTGTCAAAACAGCTCCATCAGAATGCCGTCACCTGAATTCTCAAACTCAGGATTTCCCAGCAGAACATTTCACCGAGTATCAAACTACCCCCACCAGCTTGCTTTCTTCCCACAGTGCATCCTGATACCATGTCTTCCCAGGTAAATGGTGCACAAGTACCCAGCCAAACCACATGATGCAAATGAAAATGGGGCTCATTGCACCAGGTGACCCTTTTCAAGTGCTCCATGATCCAGTTCTGAAGCTCAGGAGCCCATTTATAGAGGTGGACCAGGGTTAGAGTGGACACTCTGACTGGTCTGCAAGCTAAAAGTGCAATACAAAGCAAGGTATGATACCTTGGGTTACAGGACTCTTCGTCCCCAGACTTTTCAAGCCCAACGTCTTTTCGCCCCCACCCCAAGTGATATCAAAATGTGCCACCATTGTTGAAAGACAAATGGACAGACAGACGATGGACAGATCACCATGATATAAAGGTTAGGGTTATAATGCAGGGAGAGGGCAAAGTATTATCGTAGACGAAAAATCCAGGGATGAGAAGACGAGGGACAAAAAATACATGGGGACGAAAAGTTCACGGGGACAAAAAATTTGGGAACGTAAAGTCCAGGGAAAAAGAGTCCTAGATCCGATGCACGGTGTGTTGTGACCTTGTACAAATATTTTTGTAATTCTCAGCAACCTGTGACACAGTCGCCCTTCGGTCAGTTCGGATCAGACTGGATAGGCAACATTGCCCTCGTGCATTGATAAGTCTTAGGCCCCCAAAACCCTCTCCCTGGTTCACAGTTTGCCCCTGCTTGGACCTCAGTCAGCAGGTACTCACGTCTGCAGGCAGGAAGCACCGCAGATGTCGTGCCACTTCAGAGATGCTGTAACCCACTCAAAGTTGTCCAGTTCCCATTTCTCCCACATCCAACCTGTTGAATATGAGAACTGAGTGTTGACTTACCATCTAAGATTTGTCCGCAGACTTTTCCTCGAGCTGTTGTTATGAAATAATAAACATTATTCGCTCCATCGGGGAGTGGTTTTAATGCCTCGGCTCATCGTTGTTTGTGCTAGGGCCTGTACATTTTTTAGCAGTTAGAGAGCCACATTGAGGAAACCAGTGATGATTCTCTTCCTGAAAATTTATGACAACGAGCTGGACAGTAAGGGTACCCACGTTTGCCAGGAATTTTTTTTCGTTGAAATCCTCTGGGGCCTTGAGGTGCACATATGTGCCAGGGGATCCCATCTCAAAAAATCACAGCTCACCTGGGAAGCAGATGGTGAAACACATGCACTGAAGTACTTGTTTATGACACCAAATATGCCCGGAGAGAAAGTATATATTCGGAAGCATGTTGAAGCAGTGCTGTTTTCATTTTGCATAGACCATATTAAATGCTCCGCTTGTGCATGTCTGGGGGCATACAAAGGAAAAAAGATTTTTTTGCTGCAAACAGAATGTCTTGATTTGACAGCATTGGCCTTTTAGGCTAAATAAAAGACAACAGTAGACTCATGTGCCGCTCATGTGCTGAAGTTTGAGAGATATATACCCTTACAGCTACTGTGATGTTTTCTGTTTTCTGTTTTCAGAGCAGAGTATATTGAGCCTGAAGAAGCATTTAGAAAATAGGCCCTTCAGTTCTAGACTTCCGTGATAATGTAAGCAAACAATCTGTGCTGTGTTATGCTGTGCATATTGAGACTAAACATAAGTGCTTGCAGTCACCAGTAAACGTAAAATATATACTCCTGGCAGATTGCAATCGTAGGGTTTACTTGTATAAATACTGTATAAAGTGACAATAAAAAACATTCTCACTTCTCTGCCTTGCTTGTAAGAAATTGAGTACGGAATATCCATCACAAAGCCAAACATAAGGCGACTTCCCCCCCCCTTACATAACCAGTCACCTAACCATCCAGTGAGCAAACTAGAAGAACACTTGGTAGAGTGCAAACCTCTGCCGACAACGTCACCTTTTAAGTGATTTTTCAGTGATGTTCACCTTGACCTTTGACCTGGACCCCTGATAATCTAATCACCCCTTACTGCAGTCATATAAAACTGTCTGACAAAGTTTCATCAAGATTGGTCCTGAACTTTTTCCAAAATCCGGCCTACAAACAGCCATACAGGCAGGCAGACATACAGATGGGGGGGGGTGGGGGGGGGGGGGTGAAAACATAAGCACCATAAATAAACAAATACAAAGTACGCTGTGCTTGACATTATACATGTGGTGACTATGCTCACAATAAGTGGAAGCATTTAGCATGATGTCAGACGAACAGGCTGCTATGTGTGCATCGCTGATACAATACACCCCATCTGCCGTATTGTGCCTGATGTGAAGCTGTGCTGGTTCATGGAATCTTACCCTTCAGAATATGCCCCACTCTTAGCTTTATCCACACAATTGAATAGAAATGTTTGTGCTGACTTTTTCAAATTCAGAATAGCATAATGGAATTCAATGTTGCTTTAACAGCCAAGAGCAGGCTTTCTGCTCTTAAATCATGACATGGTTATGTAATATGACAATGAAAGTGCAATGGTCAGTGTGTAAAACAGGTAAAACTAATAACAAAAAAAAAAAAAAAATGCAGATAAGTAAAAAAAATCGAATTATCTCAACTTTGCATAAACAAAACTGAACAATTATGCAGGAAATAAGCCGCTAAATATGCTAAATTAATGTAATTGTGACTATTGTCAATTTCCACATACAATGAGTAAATCACTGAAAGTGGCTGGATGAATGAATAAGTGCACTGTGAGTTGTGTTTTTATGCATTGTGCATCTTTGTGTATTTTTGTTTTTACGTAATTTTAAGAGCTATTGAATAAATCCGCAAAAAAGTGAGAAGATAATATAGAGTATTAACTTTTATTGAGGAAACAACATTTACCCGACATTTTCACGTATTTAAATGAGCTAATAAAATTAGCACGCGAATCCCTGTTTGCTTTTCTGCTTGATTTTGCAGGTCACACAGTGGGACAGCTACGCATTTGCACGTGCAGTGTCTATTATTATAGTATTATTATAGTCTTGACTATTGAAGCTTGAAAAAAAAAAGATTTTTTTTTAATCGATTCATCGTTCAGCGCTCTCTACTGAGCCCCATTGAGAATGAAGTTTTGACTACATACATACCGTATTTTGAATAATGTTCTGTATGATGAAAAATGCCATTGTAATACGACCAATTTCCACCATTGCTCTTTAAACTCGAAAGAAAAACGTATTGTCCACTGACCTGTCCTTCGCTAGTTCACCTCGAGGGAAAGTGCTCCCATGTGTTTCTTTCAAACTTTCTTTTCGTTTTTTAACATGTGTTCGATGAAAGAGGGGAGACAGTGACGTCAAATAAGGGCTGGTCTGTAGTTTATTAGCCAGAGCGAAGTGCCAGATTGCAAGAGCTCAGTCAATGCTCTGTTCTCCTCACAGAGCCCACTCACACTAACACTCTTCTTAAAGAATTTTTCGTACTTACATATTTCATAACCTATCACAAATAAAATACTTATCAAACTTCTGCACTTCTGTGAAAACTTTACTTTCACTTTATTTTATAGTTAATTACAAACGTGTTGTATCCAAAAGAAACGTACAACTTTTGAATCAGTGGAAAAAGTTTTTCGTTGCGCTGGAGTGGAAAATATTCTCCTTAAGTCTGATTTGGAATCACTTTTCTACGTTGAATAGCAAAAGAAACGCGACTCGTGATGGTTCTCCTGTCATTATGCTTAGCTATAGCAGGGATTAGTTTAAGTCTGACTTCAGCTGACAAGGTAAGTAACTCTATCGTTTGGTTTTCTTGCCAAATAAAATAATACACGTAGTAACCAAATCATCGTAAATACAAGGTAATTTCAAAGTTGCAGGCATTGTTACGCATCCAGGCCCTTCGAATATTCCGCTGCATTTGCTATCGATGACATGAAGTGCCAGTTTCGACTACCATCTGCTACATTACTGCATGAGTAAACCGAGTAAGGAGCGGACAGTTTTGAAAATATTATGTTGTACAATGGATTAATTACCTTTGGTATCCTATAATGGCAGTGTACCATTTGCAGTAGGCTACACAATTTTGGTATTTTACACATAATTATGTATCTCTGCGCTTCAGCAACAGAGTGCCACAGTTCATCAAGAACATGAAAAGTTTACTATCATATTAGCCCTCACTGGTTGATACAGGGACAGCTGAGTATTCACTTTGAACACTAGTAGGCTAGTTGAACGCTGATCTCCAAGTGTTGTTATTTGTTATTGCTGGATGACGTTTTACATTGGGTACCCAAACACGTGAAATCGAAGGGTATCCCTGCCAGTTGTCGTAATCCGGAGGGATTCTGTCAGATAAGTTAACAGTAATAATGCATACATCTGACACTTTCAGTCGCTTTTGTCGTATTTATCGAACATTTTGGTTTTCCTTTCAGGCTGATGAAGTAGAAAAACAAGGTAAGTGTTTGATTGCATGAACGTCCTGAAGTGATTGATCAAATAATTTTTAACTGCAAAGGCTGCTGCACTTGATTTTAAAATCAGAGTGTAGCTCGGAACAAGAAGCCTGAGTTCTGGGGTCTGTGTGCGGTATGGGCCGTATTGGCATCGTCGTTAAATCTTTGCTTAAGTGGTATTTATCCAAAGTAAGACCGCGGATATGCTCAAGTCAGTAATGGCCAAAACTGGCGCAGCGCAGTTATTGAACCCACCATTTGAACGGGGCTGTAGTTTTACTGACTATACTATATTGTAATTACTTAAAGGTTTAAAGTTTGTGAAGTGCATCAACTAATGTTTTCTTGTTTCAATCCTGCAGTTCTTGCCTTCTAATTTTTGTGTTGATTAAGCCACCTAAAGTAAATGACAAGGTCCAAAATATATGGCTTCAATTATTAATTAAGTTTTTTTCACTCTTGTTCAAATGCTTACCTGTTCGCAGACCATCATTCTTGTATCCTCAGGGCAGACCAAAATTAGATGGGAAATTGCTTTTAAATGAAAGGGGGCCGTTTGAGAGTTCTAAACTTCCCTTCACTTCTAACTTGACCACAAATGGGCAACTGAATGAGGATCTTAGTGTAAATCAAACAGTGATGCCTGTTCAGATCCACTGCAGTCTGGCAGCTTTTACCCTCTCTCATTCCCTGCAGATTTTCGCTGGCATTGCCATAGGAAGTGGCTGAGCCTTGATTTGATGGGGGTCCGTTCCCTGCCTGAATGAACTTGATTTTGATTGGCCATTTTGAGAGTGGTCCTAGATGAGGTTTTAATACCTGGACTCTCTTGTGGTGTGCTGTTCCAGAGTTTCTCAGGAGCCGGCTACGCGAGTACGGACTGATCACTCCCATCAGCACTGATGCAGAGGGCCACTTCCTGTCGCATCTCCTGTCGGCCAATCACAAGCAGCGGGTCAGGAGAGATGTGGGGGAGGAGGAGTCAGGGAGGACAGGCGAGGAGAGGCTGTTTTTCAACGTCACAGCCTTCGGGAGGGAGTTTCACCTGCGGCTGCAGCCCAACCATCGGCTCATCGCTCCGGGCGCTGTGGTGGAGTGGCATGACGAGCCTGAGGGGTTTTGGAGCGACGGGAATACCACCGGGAATAGCACCGGACCTGGAGCCGCAGCGGAGAGGATACTGAAGAGGGAGCCACTCCAAACGGACTGCACCTTCATTGGGGATATCACTGACGTCCCCGGGGCATCTGTCGCAATCAGCAACTGTGATGGGCTGGTAGGTGAACAATTTCTCTTTTTTTTTCCTGTCTGACCGCGCCATCCCTAGTCTGTTCATTTAAATCTGAATTTTCTCTTCATTTAGTTTGATTATAATTTCAGCTTTTGAAATTAATTTCAATTCATTCTTATGTAATTCATTCAGTCATGACTGTTGTCCACTCTCAAGAAACTTAGTGATAGTCCCAATAATAAAGAAGTTAAGTGGCTTGTATGCAGAAATATATCATATGGGAAGGTGTGTGCAATTTTAAATGTTGCATTATCTGTATGCAATGCTATTTCTCCTTCTGACTGTACATTTCTCATTTTTGATGTGCGTTATTACTCGTTTGCTGAAGAGAAAACGTTGAATTACGGATCCGTTAGTCCAGGGTCATCCTGCTCTTGTTCCAAATCCCCTTGGCGTATTCAAATTGCTCATTTGCCTGCTATTGACTACGTAAGTTATGTACATTAGATGAGGCAGTTGATAATCTGGTGACATTTTCTTAAATGTTGTGCGTTTAAAATCGCGGAATGATATCCTTATTTTCTGGAACACACTTTTTCAGGAGGTAAACCACCACGAGCTTCTTATAGGATGTTCCATAAATCATAGAGGAGGAAGGCGTTTTTCACTACAACTTCTGTTAGAAGTGCAGTTGCTTTTAGAAAGCAGTATTTTTAAGATTAAATTCCTCATACCGTCCATTGTGCATCAAAAACTATGCACTGAGCAGTTCTGCATCTATGTAATGGTCAGTACACATGGCGCACAGTTGTTAGCATGCTCCAGTGACTTTTGTCATCGCTGCAGTAGCGCTCAGAATATTAGGAGTAAGCGAGCCTATTGCTGTTTTACGTAAACTATACAGCAACCTGCGAGAGTGTTAGCACTGGCCTCTGCTTTAGCTTTCACTGAGACTGGCCAGTAACATGTGCTCTCATGATGAGTATGTAAGGGGTCTTAAAGCCGAGTTGAGTTAACCCATGGAATCCAAGTTCCATTTAGCCCATGCTGTCCTTTCTGGATGAAGCCAGTAATGTTGTGAGTGTCCCAGTTATATCTGGCTAATGACATAGCTCAGCCTCAAACTTATGATGTGAAGACCTCAGGGATCCATGTCTGACTGAGCCACTGGTGACCCATTGGGGAATGCTTAAAAAGATGGCTGCAGGACAGATAAATGCTTTTAGCTTTAGTAGATTGCAGGCTCAGGTCAGTCTTACTACAGCTTGAATTTAACAGTTTGTCCTCATGAAGTATTTGTTGTCCCGAAATCTTTTCAACCCAAATCTGAAGGATTTTTGTATACCAATCTGTCTTCATTTGAGCAGTGACACTTTTTTTTTTTTTTTGGTCTCTGCAGCCGAGCTGACTGGAATCAAAAAAATGAATATTGAGTAAGCCATGTTGAAATGATAAAAAGCATAAAGCCAAAAGTACCGAAATACAATTGGACAAAAGTAATTGGAAAATGGCTGCTCAACTTTTTCTCGCCCATTTGGTGTTGTTGTGCCATTAGTCCATGCACAAGAAATCTAACAGAGAGTTTTGATCCCAGGTATGGCCTTGCATTCACTTCTATATGTTTACATTTTTGTATTCTCTCTGAACTCAGCCAGTTGATTGGAGGTTCAGTTAGTATGTTCAGGGGAGCAGGTGCATGTTGGTAAGATACAGCTTTTTGACATAATATTCATGCCATCATAATAATATTCAAAATTCAGTCATTTCTGTTAGTCTTTCATGCCTTCACTGTAAAAAAAAAAAAGTTGTCTCAACTGAAAAAAGTTAGTGTCCAGGCAGCCTCAAAATTTCAAGTTAACTGAATTTAAGATTATAAGTTGAATTTTACCTCAACTTGTCATCTCAAGTTCAATGAGCTTAAAATTTTAAGTCAGCCTGGACACTAACTTTTTTCATCTGAGACTACTTTAGTTTTTTTTACAGTGTTCACACGGCTCCTTAACACGTCGGTCTCCTCTCCATGCACTGCGGCTGTTCCTGTGTCAACTAGTATGGATTTCCCATTGATTTTGGCTTAATTTATGAGAAATGTAAACATAGTCAACCATCAAGGGAGGCCTCAGCTGGACTAACCCAGGGTCAGCTCTGTTTGTACATTCATACTGCTCCCATTCTGTGCTTACATAGATAGCTTTCCCTCCATGAGCCAACAGAAATTTCCTCCGACTGAAACTCCCAGTGTTGCTCTGTGGGAAGTATAATCACAACCCTGGACCCATGGTGAACGGGCCAGCATCAACTTTGTCTGCTATTTTGTATATAAGGAGTTACACAACTCAGCAGAACTGAAGTTTATTCACTATCACGTGGATCAGCAACCAATGCGGGATTTCCCTGACCTCAGAATGGTTGTTTTGGGTGTGAAGTGAGCCAGTCATTTTATCAAGTTATGAAGAAACTGTACATACTCTCTGTGCCAGAAAGATGGAGGCATGCGTGTGCTTCCTCGTGAGTCGTGAGCAGTTGAAGTGTGAGTCCTCAGTTAGTCTCAGCAGAGCGGGTGGCGTTCATTAAAGGAGCACCGAGCAGAGTCGCTGCATTGTTGCTTTGGACTGGGTGACCCCTGCACACCATTGTCACATCCCTGTGGGTGGCGACTGCAGCTTGTATCCGTCCAGCCGGTGTTGAGTGTTCCCTCTCTGACCTTTAATGAGATGGTTGACTCCCATCATTATGATCGTATCTGTCCTATTTGAATGGAGCTCTGTTATGGCCGGAAGTTTTACATCCGCAAGTTGCTAGTCCATATCCACAAGTAACAAAGTCAGGCCCAGGGGCTCAAGTTTGGACAATTATTGACCGGGGGATATTCAGATTTTTTCGTTCAAGAGATCTGAGCTGTGATCAGATTTTTTTGATAGGAAAAGTGCAGAAAAAGTTTTTTGCAAAGTATAAATAGGGGATTGAACTTGCCATTGATAAATATACAGTTGAGCAAACGGTAGATTCAATCTGTTAACAGCCTGCAGGAGCGAATGTAACATGAAGATGCTGCTTTTATTTATTTTTTGCTAAGTTGATAAATTAATGTCAGTGTTTGGGTCGTTAATTATTTTTTCCTGAATTTATTGGGTAAACCATAAAAATTCACATCCTTGTTGTAAACCTCAATTATGTTGTTTCACCAGAGCAGGGAAGAATGTTTATATAGATCAGAGAGGCGGCCATCATTCACAGGGTCCTTCAGCCGGTTGTTAATTACCCCATGGTGGTGGCTGCGGTTTTCTGAATTAGCCTTTTTAAACATCTCACATCAATGACTCATTTTCTTCTTTTTCTATCTAGGAACATGACACTGGCTCTATTTGTAAACAAGCTAAGGAAGTACTTACGTTAGTGCTTTTTTGACGCATTGTTTTACAACTATTTTTAGGTTTGAATGTGTGAAAGAAACAAATAATAATAAAAAAAACCTCCTGCTGAAGAATGAAACAGGATGTTTTATGGTCATCACCTTTGATCTGAAGCAGTTCTCCTGCTGGTCTCTAGGAGTGTTCTTAACTGTTGTTAATCATAGTCATTTTGAAATTCTTTTCGACTGTCCCTTCAATAATGTTTGTGAAGCCGATATTTTACTACTTCACAGAAAAGCTACACATCCATCTGCTCTGCGAGTTGGACTGTAGTTTGGCTCACATGTGGCATGGCTGAGTGACTCCAATGGAGATAATTAAGAGTTCCTTAAAAATGGAAAACTCTGAGTTTAGGACGTGTTGAGCTCCTGTGAAGAAGAAACGGAGGCAAAGATTTGTGGTCATACCACTGCGTCTGGGGCCGGCATCTCTGTTTGTAGTTGGCAGTCTGTGTTTAAGCCAGGTTGTAGGTGGCAAGATTGACCCAGATAATAATACTTTGCAAAATACCCTAGAGTCGATTTTAGGCTAATTCTATACTTTTGTCGGCACATACTATTTATCTGGTGTTTATGCAGTGTTCTGTTTCCGTAGGCGGTAAAAGGAGGTTTAAGATGAACCCAAGTTGAGGCCATTGGAGCTGTGTTATTCACAAAGGCCAATGAACTGAATGCTAAACTGGTCTAGATCCTGCTGTTTCATATAGAGCTGCCCTTGACAGCAGTTTTAATTGTGTGAGTTTAAGCATTTCCAATGCGAATATTATGCGTAGCTGGGGATTGCCTGGGAATTAACACGCGGCTTAACAAATCTCATCGAAACTTGGAATTTAGTGGCAGCTTGTTGGTTCCAAGCCTGTGGAGAAGGCTAATTCTCGCCGTGTCTGGCAGCCCACTGTCAATAAGTCACCCGGCCTGTCGTGCATTTGGATTAATATGGGTAATTATCACTGGAGGTAATTTACGTTTTCTCGTGCTGCCAGTGGCAGTTTCATTTTCTGCTTCAGTGTTTTTGGGATTCAGTAAGAAAGGTCTTTGAACTCTAGTTTCCCCCCTTCATTCATGCCTCGAATTCCAGTCAAGCTGAACAAAGAGTATAGTGTTGAAATAAGCTTTACTTCTGAATCCTAAATATGAGTTTGTGACATTTATGCTTGCAGCCTCTAAGACCGAAGAGCTAATTACTGTATTTGAGTTCAAAAGCACACCTGTTGCCTGTGCGACTGGCAGATGATTTCCTAGTGTAAGTCAGGTGTAATCACAACATCTAAATGCACACCAGCTTCATTTTGTTTTGTTCATGGCACTTTTTTATTTTCAGTGCAGAAATATCGACATTCCATTCAACACGGGGAAACTAATTATAAACAATGACCAGAGTGCAAGCCCGGGCCTTGAAATTTTGCAAGAACATTACTGAGAGTAAGCATAGCTCTGTTTTGGCTGTTAGCCCAGCTGTATGAGTTGTCGTAGAAATTTATTGGCTTTTTTCTTCTCCGAGGCTTGGGTCCTATTTCCTATTAGTGACATCACAGACTCAAGTCCCCACAACACACCCCCTACCAAACGACAAACTACTTTCACAATGTACTACGGTCTTATGGGAATTTAATGAAGCAAAGCTCCTTATTTCGATGTTCTAATGGGATTAAAGATTTCAAAGGGAGGAGAGCTCTTCTAACAGCTTTGTAATGGCAAATTAAATTTGAGAGTTTTGTCCATGCAGTCTTACACATTGCTTTTACTGTCTATTACTGTAAAAATAAACCTCCGTGTTGAGCTTCAGACAGTGTTTTTCTGGATAAAATCACAATTATCTCAGCCTGCTTTCTCAGCAAAATTTTATTAAATTTCATACCCATCCTAAGGGTTATATAAAAGCGAAAGACTGAACTTAGATACTGAAGGCAGGCTGTACACTATGTCTGAGATATGGAAGGCATTGTGTCAATTTGGGCAGGAACTTACTTAAGAATTTTGGTAAGATAGCTGAAAATGGTATCATCTTGGTCAGATAAAGGAGTTGGCACTGTTTATACATCCTTCATGTGCACATATAATATAACAATGTGAATCCAGCCTGGGCTCTATCTCTCTGCAATGTTTGCATGTTCCTCATGAGATCCCTATGAGGGACTTCCGAACTGAGCAGGATGTGTTCCTGCTTCTCAGCTATTGTGAGCTTGGATAGGCTTTTGTCCCTCGTGACCCCGACCAGGAGTAAGTGAGTTAATTGCAGGCCTTACGTAATAAAAACTGACATTTTAAGCATAAATTGCTACTCATAATCACAAAACTAAGCAGACTCTGAGGTAACTATTCATGAATGCAGATATTGCCAACTCGCATCAGTCAAGTTCGCTGGCGTGGTGAAGTGCTTCAGTTTATGTTTAGACCAAGCAACAGAATGGACAAAAATAAATGTGATCTTTGCTACTTTTAACCTGAAAAGACTGTGATGCCAGATGGGATGACTTCAATATCTCAGAAACATTTAGATCTTCTATGATTTTTCCCCAACATAGTTTACAGATAATGGTGCAAAGAACAAAAACATCCTGGAGGCAGCAGTTCTGTGGGTAAACTCACCTTGTTATTGAGAGGGGTGAGCGCAGAATGACTTCACACTGATCGGAAGGCAGCAGAAATAACTGAAATAACCACTCCTTACAACAGTCCTATGCAGAACAACATCTCTGAATACAGAACACATCTAACCTTGAGATGGACAGTCTATAACAGCAGGTGATCACACGAGGTTCTACTCCCGTCAGATAGGGACAGGAAATTGGCTTACGACGGGCCAAGGCTTGCCAAAACTGTGCTCTAGTAAATTTGAAAAACATCGCTTGGTCTGATAAATGTTGATTTCTGCTGCGAGGTGCTGATGGCGAGGTAAGAATTCAGCAGAAACAACATGAATATGTGGATCTATCCAGCTATGTGTCAGCAGTTCTGGCTAATGGTGGTGTAATGGTGTGGGGAATATTCTCTGAGCGCACTGAGGCCCCCCTTAGATGTGGTGCAGTGGTGGTAGTGTTGTCGCATTATAGCCTGGAAGTTGCGGGTTATAATCTGGCCTGAGGCCTGTCTGTGTGGGGTTCTCCATGTTCTCCCTTTGATTGCTGGGGTTTCCTCTGGGTACTTTGGTTTCTTCCCACTGGCCAATGACATGCATGTCACTCTCTGTGGAAACTCTAAATCACCCATTGGTGTGAGTGAATGGTGTGCGATCCTTACGCTTGCTTGAGAAAGAGTATAAAGATTGACACTAAACGGATGTGCTGAAAGTATTTTTAAACATGTAAAACATTATGGAGGACCCTTAATACCCATTTGGCATCATTTAAATGGTATTGTAACTTGCCTTGTGCGTCCCTTATGGTCTCTGTCTTGCTAATCTTCTAATGGCTACTTCCAGCGGGATAACACGCCGTGTCACAAAGCATACATCACATCAAACTGGTTCCCTTAACATGACTATGAATTCAGGGTACTTCAATGGCCTTTCCTTAGCCCAGATCTCAATCCTATAGAGCACCTTTGGGATGTGGTGGAGTGGGAGACTCAGAGCACTTTTGTGTAGCTGACGAATCTGCTGCATTACTATTATGTCAGCACAGACCAGAATCTCAAAGGAATGTTTTATGGCACCTTGTTAATACGTGTCTCAAAGAACTCAGTCAGGTCTGGTGACAAAGGCAGTAATTGGAAGGCATACCTAATATAGTGGCCACTGAGCTGAGTATATATACCCTGGTAAGTGTCATGGGTTACTTTCCCTTTTGAACTTGCCTAAATTTTAAATGTAGAAAATGTATTTTCAGGGTCTGAGGACAAACTGAAGATAGTAAAATATGCAAGGAATTTTGCAGCAAGACAGACTACTGTAATAAAATGCCAAATTCTTCAGTTGAGTAAATGTGTCCCACATACTTGAGTGAAAGTCTACCAAATATTGGCAGAACTAATTGTTTTTTTGTGTCATCAGTGACAGAAATCTGGAAAGAGTCAGGTCCCTTGGAAAGCCTGAGGCTCAGTCAGAGCTTCCACTGTGATAGTATAACAATATTCCAGCTACATAAAAAAGATTTATCAGCTGTCAGTAATCATTATTTATTCATGTTTAGGGATCTTGCTAAAGTGCTTAGTGAAACAGATGTTTTATCATGCTGGATGGTGTCATCTTGTGAAGGAGAAGCAATAAGAATAGTAGCTAATAGTAGCTTTTGTAATTTGGCTGCATTTTGCTTTTAGCATTTTGAGCCAACATAACTGATGAGTGCCCTCTCAAAGTGATACGCTTAACAATGAACATCTGCATAAGTTAATGCACAGTAAAAATTTGTTTTAAAAAGCTAGTTTGATCACTCATCTTATTTGACTACTGTGTGCCATTTATGGAACTGATTGACATAGCATAAACCAGAAGCACCAACACCTTTTCCAAAATCCCCAATGACCACGTAGTCACAGTGGCAGTAGTTGACTGTTTACAGGGAGCGTTTAGACGAAATATGTGACAAGATGTACAGATGAAGTATGCCTTACACCACATTCAGGTCCAGACTGGGTCCAGTGAGTCCATTTTCCCTTATTTTGTGTTCGCTGCCCCGGTCTTCCACACTAGCTTGTCCTGCGGCCTCGTTGCACATAAAGCTGTGATTTAAATGCAAACGGCTGACATTCCACGAGCCTTTTTGCTGGTCCTTTAAAGGTTTCTTTTGATTTGGAGAAGTGGACCCAGCTCCCTTCCCCACTGACCTGTACTCGACACAAGAGTAGTATTCACTGATACTTATTGATGTTCCATGTTGATTTAGTGAAGGACTTGCCTTTGCAGAAGTTTGACCCTAGAGCTGTTCTTGTGCGGTTTGAGGCAGTGGTGGCTGCTGAACAGAAAATGGGGGGTGGGGGGATGTTGTAAAACATTAACCCTGTAAAGCCTGAACCTGCAAATAATATCCAGAAAATTGTAATTTTTCAATGTGATGAATTTATTGGACTTTTTAAGCAAAATGTAAAAGAAATGTATGAAATTCATTTTGTATCATATTTGATACTTTTATCCAGTGAGGTCAAGTTTCAAAAACTCCCAGTGAATGCCTTAGGTCTTCTAGTTTCACAGGATACCACTAGCATTATACTAGCTAAACAAATGAGCCTCATAAATACAATAATGTTTGTAGAGATCGCCAGCGTTCCTGCGACTCTCTGAGGGTTACATACTTGTAGTATCACTTTTGCATAAATTTCACCTCAATTTTATTATAAAATAAGCAACAAAATGTTGTGTGTCTATAAGTTGCTTCAATCCAGTAAATATTCGTACTCTAGTATTAGAAACAATATAATTCAGGTTGAGGAATGGGGGCAGCCATCTTTGATTTTGTAATCTACGGACCTCAACTGCCTTCAGTGCGTGGATAGTCCATCAGGACTATCAGACATGTATCAGATTGCATACAACAGGTTTTCAAGGCAAGTGCTGATCATATGGATGACAAAGATTGCAGAGAAATTCATGTATCAAATATGACACAAATGGCATTACAGGGTTAAACATTCCTTTAAACGGATGATTAGTCTCGATGTGTTTTCAGTTATTTTTCTCAGTTGATGATGCCTCAATTCAGTGAAAATTTATTTCTCTCAGATGTAGCCAGTTTTCTTTGTTAAAGTAAGATGAGAAATAAAATGCTTTTTTTGAATGTAAAATTGCGCAAATTTCAATGTTCGTTTTTCTTTTTTTTATTTCAACAATCATAACCTGCAGATATGACAACCAGCCTTACAGGAAGTGCCAGAAGTTACCCCAGAAGATCCAGAGTAGCTTATCTCTTTAGTAAAGCTTTTGCTTCTTCGGCAAGTAAATGAAAATTTTTTATTGAATTTAATAGGTATTTAAAAAAAATTGGATAGCATGGGGGTAGGTGGGTGGTTACAGTGCTGTGAATAATTATTTCCCCCTTCCTGATTTCTTACTTTTTTCCATATTTTTTACACTTAAATGTTTCAGATCATCAAACAAATTTCAATATAAGACAAAGATAACCCAAGTAAATACAAAATGCAATTTTTTAATGATGAATCATTTATTCAGGGGAAAAATCTATCCCAACCTTCCTGGCCCTCTGTGGAAAAGTAATTGCCCCTAATTCCTAATAACTGGTTGTGCCACCCTCGGCGACAACAACTGCAATCAAACCTTTGCGATAACTGGCAATGAGTCTTTCACATTGCTGTGGAAGAATTTAAGCCCACCCCATTTAGCAGAATGGTTTTTATTCGGCCACATTGGAGGGTTTTTGAGCTGAAACTGCCTGTTACAGTCATGCCACTGCATCTGAAGCGGATTTAAGTCTAGGCCACTCCAAAATCTTCATTTTATTTTTTTTAAGCCATTCAGAGGTGGACTTGCTAGTGTGTTTCAGATCATTGTGCTGCTGCATAACCCAAGTGCGATTGAGCTTGAGGTCATGAACTGATGGTTGGACATTCTCCTACAGGATTTTCTGGTAGAGAGCAGAATTCATGGTTCCATCAATTACAACCAGTCCTACAGGTCCTGAAGCAGCAAAGCAGCCCCAAACCATCGCACTACCACCACCATGTTTGACTTTTGGTATGATGTTCTTTTAATGAAATGCTGTGTTTTATAGCAGATGTAACGGAACGCACACTTTCCATAAAGTTCAACTTTTGTCTTGTTAGTCCACAGCATATTTTTCGAAATGTCTTGGGGACCATCAAGATGTTTTTTGGCGAATGTAAGACAAGCCTTTGTGTTCTTTTTGGTCAGCAGTGCTTTTAACCGTGGAACTCTCCCATGGATGCCATTTTTGCCCAGTCTCTTTCTTATTGTTGAATCATGAAAACTGACTTTAACTGACGCAAGTAACGCCTGCAGTTCTTTAGATGTTGTTCTTGGTTCTTTTGTGACCTCCTAAGTCGTCGATGCGATGTTGGAGTAATTTTGGTAGGCCAGCCACTCCAGGGCAGGTTTAGCACTGTTCCAAGTTTTCTCCATTTGCGGATAATGGCTCTCACTGTGATTCGCTGGAGTACCAAAGCCTTAGAAGTGGCTTTGTAACCCTTTCCAGACTGATAGATGACAATGACTTTGTTTCTCATCTGTTCTTGAATTTCTTAAGATGGCGGCATGACGTGTTGTTTTTTGAGATCTTTTAGCCTACTTCACTTTGTGAAACAGGTTCTAAATAAGTGATTTCTTGATTCAACAGGTCTGGCAGTAATCAGGCTTGGGTGTGGCTAATGAAATTGGACTCAAAAAATGTGGTTAATCGCAATGTGGTTAATCTTCATGATTTAAGAAGAGGGTCAATTATTTTTTACAGAGAGCCAGGAAGGTTTGGATAGATTATTCCCCTTAATCAATGAAATTATCATTTAAAAACTGCATTTTGTATTTACTTGGGTCATCTTTGTCTTATCTTAAAATTTATTTGATGATCTGAAACATTTAAGTGTAAAAAATATGGAAAACAGTAAGTAATCAGGAAGGAGGCAAATACTTTTTCACGGCACTGTATGTATGCTCCTGCACCGTATATGGCTGGGAGCATGTAAGTTTACCCTTGTCCGTTCATACGTCCGACCGGGCTCCATCGTTTATCCACTTGTCTTGTTTCAGAATTTCTAAAATTTTTATAATTTTTCTTGTATTTCAACTTTGGTCAAATTTCGTCAACTGTCCCTCTCCCTTTGCTGTAATAGGGGGTGCAGTCTATCTATTTCTCAAAAACTGTTCAACTGAATTCATTGAGCATATACCTGCACTTTGTTGGGCTCAAAAGGCATTCACCTTATCCTTTTTACTCTTAAAAAAAAAAAAAAAAAAAAAATTGACGATTTTTCTGGCGTTTCAACTTAGGTAAATTTTGTCGTCTTTCCCAGGTTCAGGGGTATCTGTATCCTATGGACAGAAATTTTCTTGTTTATTGTATTAAAATAAGAATTTGAGATCCAAATAGCTCAAAAAATCACCAGTGAGTTTATTAACATAAGGAATCAAATCTGCCTGACTGATTAGGTGTACAGAGATTGAAAGTCACAGATTGTCTGCTGCGTGGATAGGCATTCTGAACATTTTTCTCACTTTATTTTTGACACAATTAGAATAGATTTTTTTAAAATAAATTGAAATAAATCAATTCAAATAATTGAAATAAATAAATCCATTAAAAAAAATTGGAGAGAGGAGGGTTTTTCTGGGGTGGGCGGGAAGCAAACCACCAAATTTTTATATGGTCTTATTAAATTGCCTTAAAATTTCATTGAAGAAGGAAGCTGAGTATTCAACTGCCAATGGATTGTTCCTATAATTGGAGAACATGTTTAGGAAAATGACTGAAATCAGGTCAGTAATCGTTAGTTTCAAGGGGTGTTTTAGCCCCCCCCCACATTTTCTGTTCAGCAGCCGCTACTGGTGTGAGGAACGCAAAGGGAAATGCCAAAGGAAATACTGAGGCATGCTATTTTATAAAGTTCGCCTCAGGAGCAATGCTCATTTCTTCAGGCATTGGTCCGTCTGTGTGTGTTTAAATCATAGCGTTCAAACTCAGTTCAGCTGAGTTTGTTCTTGCGTTTTGATTGATAGTTGGAGCTTTGTAGTTTCAGTAGTTTGAGGTCATCTGAGTCATCTTAACCATAATGCAAAAAAACTGCAATTTTTTGCCTTCAGAAGTTAGTGTCCAGGCAGCCTTTAAATTTCTTTAGTGGACTTGGAATGCTTATTTACTGTAAACCTGATTTGACTTGCCTTCTTAAGTTTACTTAACTCTTAGTTCAGATCGTATGTCCAGACTCTAACCTTAAAGTCTAAATGTTGCCAGTCTTGACAGTGCACCAATCAAAGCATCATTATGATACTGTATCTCTTGGAGGCTTGAGAGGTGCAGGATGTATTCATGCGTGAAAATTGAGTTCTCTGCTTATATAGGGTGGTGGGAGACTGCAGCAGTTAGCCAAGCGTCACCCTCACTCCCACGGGCTGGCTGTGCATCTTTCAAGACATAAACACATCAGGATGTGAAAGATTTGTGAGCGCTAACCCAATGAAAAAGCTATACTGTATTAGCGGATATGCTTGACTGGCATGCAGCGGAGTGCTGTGAGGAGACACGTGTTTCCATGTGCTCGCTTGGAGCGGTTTTTTCAGGCACCAGCGTGTGACGTCTGTGATAATATCTTACTCAAATAAATCGGGTTCTCATTTTCTAGAATAAATAAACAACAGGCAAACTCCAAAGCTGAGTTTACGAAGAGGAAAAGAGAGGAGTGCTCTATTGTGCTAACTCTTAAGCGCGCCTGTGAAATATATATGCAAGGACCTGTTTATTATTATTATCATTCCAAGAAATACTGAGATTCTTACTTTCCCTCGCAGGAGATGGAGGACTGTCACTCTTTTTTCGCGCTGAAAAGAAATCAGCCGGTGTAAATTTTCCTATAAGTTCCTTTTAAAGGGGGGATGAAAATGGAGGGTAATGATGACGAAGGTTTGCACACATTTCTAAACTAAACACACCTTTAAACAACACTGAGGGTGAAAGGTGCCTGTGTCTCGCTATGCCTTTTCTGCGTAGCGGCAGTGCCTTTTTAAATGAGGCACGTTCATACTGACTCCTTAAGAAGTTTAGACTGGAGAGTTGTCTCAGAAAACTCGACTCCTTGAGCTGAATCCCATATGTTTTTCTTGGCAGTTTTGCGGTGTCTGCTTGGCCGGCCCCGATGCTGGGATATTAAACTGATGGAGCACAGAACTGATCCTTTTCCGAGGGGTTCTATTTGGGTAACTGAGTGCTCGGCGGGTGCGGCCAAGCCACCTGCGATTGTCCGCTCGGCAAAGCGCTTGGGGTGGCCCGCTTGTGGAGCCTCGCCTGATAATGCCGCTGTTATGGGCAGCACTAATGACTCTCCAGAAATGGATATTAAATTGTGGCGCCTTCATGAAATCAATGGCTTTGTAATAACACTGTCATGTGGTCCAATATATCACAATTTATTTATTCATCTGTCCTTGAGGATGATATAATGCTTGGCTGTTGAAATATATTATGTTGGTACCAGTTAGAAAATTGACCTGCAAATGTCTGACAAATGATACTTGTAAGTTTTGTGCACTTGTATGATTTTAGCAGTGATTTCATATCGATTACACTTATAGCTGATGCTTTTTTTCTGGATTGAGTGGCATTAACAAAAAATAGTTCAAAGAAAATATACCCCAGCTCTCACTGAAAGAAATCTTAATATTTAATGTGTCACATTAAATATTAAGATTTTTTTCAGAGTGCTGTAGTATATTTTCTTTATGTAATTTCCACAGCTGTGCACTTTACACTTTATTTTGGTCAAGGAGTTGTGATGCTGCTGTTTTCTACTATTAAGAAATATAGTTACCAAATCGTGAAGCCATTAAACAGCTTTTGAGCTCATTTTTACTACTGGATTAGTGAAGCTTAGGAAGGAGTGTTGTGATGAGACTCGTGTGTCACTCACTAATCAATCAATCAATCAATTTGCCAATAGCACGACCTTAGGCGGTAAAATAAATATGATCTTGGCATGGATGAGCAGTCCGTAATTCACAAACCGCTTATCCAGAGGTTAATGATAGTGTCACTTTGATGGTCATTTCATTTTAGTCAGCTCCAGGTACTGTATTCAATCTCCTTTGTCAATCCATGACCTCAAAAACCAGCTGATGCAGCATTCCTCCGTTAAGGCTTGCGTAGATGGTCAAGAGTAATAGCTGGAGCATGTCGAAAACTGAGTTAGGGCAGTGTATTTCACCTCAGGAGGACTGTTTCACATAGATTCATAAGCACATTACCCTTTCAGTGTGAGTAAATTGTGTTGAACGTACGTTGGGAATACCACTATTCATGGACTTCAAATGTGCCATACATGACCTGTGGTTGTATTTTTACAGCGCTGATGCTTCGACAGGGGAATTCAGTCATAGAATCAGTTCTATTCCTCCTTAACATTTAACACGTTGTGACCTCCTTGTAATAACAGTTGTAGTAGCAGTAGTAGCATTAGTAGTAATAATAGTATTAAATAGGCTTTCCTTGTAATTGTGTCTTTCAAGTGAGTGGGGGTGAAGGCCCTCTGTTTTACAATTCGTTCTGTTGCATAAGGAAGCAGTTTGCAGCTTTTCTTCCTTTCAAATTCAGCACTCATGTAGGTCTTAGTTGATGTTGATGTGTTCTGAAGACCATAACCACAGCGTTTACAAATAGCCTCTTGAACTGTCATGGTGATTCTTTACAGTTAACCTCCTCTTTAACTTTCCATAACAAACTCAGCGCCATTAAAAACGCACAGGTGAGGTATGTTCTGTATTAGCGGCAAATTGAAGAATCAATTTATTTTTATTGCTTTTCCAGGGGGTCGCGAGAGGAAAGAAAGAAAGGCGCGTGGCATTTTAATCCTGACACGCACTACTTGCACGGACCAAGCACTTCAGTAGTAACAAACATTGAGCTATTTGTGATGTGTACAGTCACACTTGACTTGTTCTTTTTGGTGTAGTCAATAGCCTACACAAAGCCAACAAAAAAAAAAGAAAAATGCTACGCCATCAAGAAAATGGAACGACTTATGACAAGAGAGAGAAAAAGAGCCTTTGGCATTTTACGGGCAGATCTCAGCCGCCGAGCGGTGGTGCGTCATTTGCACTGTAGGGGCCGTGTGCATGCATGTTTTGCTCATGTAGACGGCGTCCAATGGTACTTGTGCTCAGCCTCAATTGTCTCGGACCCCTCATCTCATGATTAGTTTTGGTTGCTGTCCGGAATCTGTCACGTACGCTGTTGAGCAGCCATCGTCACTCGTGGCTGCTGTAACCGGGGTCGGTCAGTGACAGTGCCTGTGTTCCATTCTCGGATAGACAGCCGACTGATTGTTGAACGGTGACACTGCAAATGACGCACCACCTCTCTGTGGCTGAGATCTGCCCGTAACATGCCAAAAGCTCTTTTTCTCTTTCTTCTGCGTCACAAACCGTTCCATTTTCTTGATGCAGTAGCATTTTTGGTTGGCTTTATGTAGGGTATTGACCACATCAAAAAGAACAAGTCAAGTGTCACTGTACACATCACGGACAGCTCAATGTTTTTTATTACTGAAGTGCTTGGTGCGCGTCAGGATTATAATACCACGTGCCTTTCTTTATTTCCCCTCGTGCCTCACTGGAAAAGCGATAAAAATCAACCGATTCTTCAGTTTGCCACAAATACAGTACATACCTCACCTGTGCCTTTTAATGGCGCTGAGTATAAATTGTCCATTTATCAAGCAATGACTGTGCATTTGGCCTGGTGCTCAAAGTAGTCTTTTGTAAATGGTCACACCCACTCACAACTTTGCCTTCGACGCTGAATGTAACGAACGCAGTTGGGTCGGTTGACCTGTGCTGTTCGCTGTTAATCTGTTTCAATTGTAGGTTAATGAGACAAATCTTGATTCTTATTCATCAAAACATTGATTCTTGCTTTAGTTTTTATGCTTAACCTAATATGCCAGACCGTTATTTGTATTACACTGAAACGTATGTGATTTAAAAAATAAATCATCGCCTTAGACTAATAGGGCCACGAAGCCTATTCTCCTTACAAATTTCTTCTCTCTTGAAGAACTTTTTTAGGCTGATTATTTATTTTTCTCTCTGGCTTATAAGGCTGCCGATGAGCTGTGGAGGTGTGCAGACTGCTTGTCATGGTTCTTAGGCTTGAGTCATATCCTGGTCTAGTCACACATGACATAGCCTTCACACAGCATTTTCATAAAATCCGAGATTTATTGCTTATTGATGTTTCACATGTGCGTAACCTGTTCTTGCACCACTGCTCTTGCTCTCTGCTTGACACCTGTTTTACAGATTTAATTGCTAAGGGGTTGAGGCTTGTGGACGGCACTGCATGAATCTCACTGTTTTTGCACTTGATCACGTGCCTTATGCTGGTAGCACCGTAGCGGAGCACAAGTTTTGGCTCATTCTGAACGGCCATACTTTGACTGATGTACTGACCTGTTTCGACGGTGACGCAATTCTTAAGGGCTATATTTCCTGCGCGGGTCACTACATATGAATGTAAATACCATAAATTTGAAGCTGACCGTCTGTTCTCTGAGCCATGAAGCTGTTTAAAATTGTGTTACTTTTCCAATACATGTGGACATTATTCTCTAACTTACTTCTCAGTCAGTATTTCTTGACTACCATTGGCTCTATTCAGTTTGAAATCCTTATTGGCTTATATATTTTCTCAACAAATGAAACTAAGCGAAAATTCATTCAGGAAGACGATCTCTTTGGGCATGCTCTCTAACTCTGGCACAGATACTTCGCCATTGCTTTAGACTCGTCTGGCTCTTATTGTCTTCAACCAATCAGAACATGCCTTAATCTGGATTAAACATTATTAGGTGCTATCAAACTTGGGAAAAATTCTCTCTCTCTCAGCTGTTATTCAGCTTTCAATTCAGTATCGATGTGTTTTTGCAAGCCACCTCTACCCCTTCCCTACCTCATAAGGTGGGCTCGGCCCTCCACAGGTCAGTTCCTTGGACCACGAGATATTACACAGGATGACGAACCAGTAACATTGATATATCGTTTACCATCACCACCACCAATGTCTAGACTCTGGGGAATGCCTACACTCAGAGTGTATGACCTCTGGCATCGCTGTCAAGCATATACAGTATATTTTCTGCTGAGGTCTGAGAGCCAGGGACTATTCCATTTTTGTAAAAAAACGTGATGTGGAGGAAATGTTCGAGGCTCTGAGCACTGGTAATGGCTCAAGAACCAGGGTTTATTGCAATGTCTTGACTTATTTCTTCATCAGTCACATGCCTTGAAAGCATGCAATTAGCCAAAGTTCTTGAGTAATTGCGAGCATACAGACACTGCCTGCTTCTCATCTTCTCCTGTCTGTGTCCGCAACCAGACCCCAGATCTCTTTTTGATGTACACACTCCCCTCTGAGTGTTTAATAATTATTAATAAAAGTCAGCCTGTTTTACCCTCCATCACTCACTCTTATATACTTACTCTATTCTTATTGTAATAAAGACTTTACTAGGGTGCAAGTGCCTGAACACTAATAATTCCCACAAGAATTATTACAAATGTTGCAGTATGCATTTAATGTGACAGAGGTTTAATTACACTACGCTGTGAAGAACTCATCTCTCTTCCAGATTAATGGGAGTTGTAAGAAGCATGATTGCTGCGTACCCTTTGATTTTTCTGCGGGCCTTCATTTTTACCGCTGTGTTCTTTCAAATGAATAATCACCCTCAGCATCTAAAGTCGAGTCATTTTGAATTACAGAGCATTGTACCTCTTATCTCTGCATAGCAAGGTCCCAACATCTGGAAATTACTTTTTCTAGCTTAGAGTGAGACGTCCCGTACATTTAAGGATAAACTAATTGGTAAATGAATGAATAATAAATAGTTAAATAAATATTAGAAACTTGAAAATGATGGTTTACCTCAAAATACAAAAAAAAAAAAAAAAAAAATCTTATGCCTTTCACATTTTCCTGGAAATAAATTGGCAACATTTGTTTTACAATTTACATTGGCAGATTCGTGGTGTACACTTGCATTCAGGATGGTGCAATCACAACAGTGTCCATGCTTGTCATGGTTCTGTCAGTGAAATGTATTATAAGAAGTATGCCAGGAATACTTTGAAGATGGGTGCTGTTAGGAGCATACTGAGGTATCAAACAACATTCATCCGCTTTTTATTGGAATACTTATTTTTCCAATAATTCTTTATCTGCACTTTCTGAGCTAATCAGAGATGCTAAGCGTTAATAACCACTATGAAAGACAATTACGGCACATTTTAAGTCTAGGTTTAGTTTTGTGCCCTTTGAGTGTGTTAGACATGTTGACATCTGAAGTACATATACAGTGGACTGTAATGGACTAGAGAGGGAGGAAAGCTCCCGAAAAAAGACACACGGAGATGTGATTTGAAGACTTCTCTCCGATTCAGAACGGCCGGCGCTGATGGACACATGAAGGATGGTGATGCGTGCTGATGTGTGAAAGTGCAGGGCTTCATGCAGAATTAATGTAGGTCGGTCAAGGAGCACTAATCAGTCTGTGTTGGCTGTAATTAATGTCCCATATGTGTAAGACGGGAGAGACTTAGGACCTGAACTCTGGTTTTACTCTCACATATGGCACGCCCAGTCTCTGCAGTGAGCAATTCTTCATAATTAGCTGATTAAAACAACAGTAGAGATATTGTAATGGCTGGTAGAATTAGGAGGCCAAGTGCAACGACCACAGAGAAAGTGAGCAGCACGGACACAGTACAAACACAGAATACAGACCAAACGAGAGTACTCGTGCTTCCAAAGGACGTATAATAGTCTGAAACATGGAAGCAAAGCGAGATAGAAAAAAGGGAGAAGAAACTCCAAAAATCAGAAGATAGAAAGTCATACAAAACCTGACTGCAGATATCTTCGGCTATAGTGCGAAGCTATACACAGACACTCTAGCGAAGGGAGCGTGCCGGACTTCCTGCTTATACAGAGTCCGGGAAGGCGCCGCCTCAGCTCAATCAGCCAGCTGGGTAAAGATTCTGATGGCCAAGGAATTCGATATTGTACGGGGATGAGAGCCGTAAAGAAAAGTCAAAACCACATGCACACCTGACAAACCATGACAGATATAACACAACAATGCATAATCTAGGTACTTTCGGAGCATTATGCTTTCATTTCATCAATACTGTTTTTGGAAAATGTCTTGATGAGTTGGTAGACAAATCTCTGCTGATTTTCTGAATTTCAAAACTTTATCTTGCAAAACCTTTTTAGGGAGGCTTTCCTAACAATTCTGGGGTAAAGTTCTCTGTGTATCCAGTCAAATCAGTTTTGTGAGTTTGATGTTCTGTGGCATGATTCATATTTGTTATCCTTCCAATAAGGAGTTTATTTTTCAAGCAAGCGGATTTTAAGATGTTGTTTCGCCCTGAAAGCTGTGCTTTTAACTGATGAAATTTATCATCATATGCCCATTTTCCAGGGACCTTAGTTTTCCTTCAGTAGATTAATGCTTCTTAAGCTGACTTTCTTGCCTCTTCATTACCCATAGTGAAAGCATGTGAAATATGGTGTGTAATCTATATTAATAAGTGGATGTAGTTTGCTGTGTTTGTAAATATTTTACCATTTACAGGCATGTTGCATTTTTTTTTTCTGTTTTTTTAACTTCTTAGCTGCAGGTCTGTGTTCTTAGGGAATCTTCTAAGAAAAGAGGTGTGTATATATGTGTCCTGTGATGCTTAAAATTGGCAATATGTCATTTCCTATGGTGGCTGTGTATCTTAAGCATACATTCTGTTCACACTGCCATGCTCTGTTGAGAAGGATAAGCGAAAGCAGTGGAAGAAAGGGTGGAGTAAATGGTTGGAGGCTCCTGTAGAGTTCAGGGAAAGAGTTAGACTTTGTGTGGGCATGCGAGGAAGGACTAAGGATGGTGGCGGGGAGTGGGGTTAGATTGGCAGGGATGCGATAGGGGCATAAGGATGTGAATGTGTAATGTGGGAAAAAAAGCCACTAGTTGGTAGTATTGACTTTTTTTTGTTAAGCCAATCTGGAGCTAGGTTTTGGGCATGTCCTGGGCATGCCTCAGTGGGGAAAGTTTCAGAGAATTGAAAAAAAGTCTGGAAGGTGGGAGGGGGCTGGAGTATATAAGGAGAAATTGAGAGAGTGAAGGGTAGGAGGAGAGATTTCAAGGAGAAATAGTGGAAAGATACATTTGACCAGACCTGTCACTCTGTACAAGACCTGTGAAACTTTTTGTTTTGTGGATTTTTGCCTGTGTTGGAGTATTTTCCTGTCCCAGGACATTGCAACATCGCAACCCCATCTCAAGGGACTGTAAATATCTCATTTTCTTTATTATTTCAATCTTGGTCATCCTTTGTTTTATTAAATCTGTTAAAGTTATAAAATTTAGTCTGTCATCCCTTGCTGTCCTATATGTCATTACAAACTGGGGCCATAACAAATGGGAAATGAAACCATTGTTAGTACAGCCTCAGGGCAGCACTGGAAACTGTGGCTGGGAAAAGCAGAGCAGGCCAGCGTTGGAGCCCAACCTGCTAAGGGGCCTTTGCATACGGCAAGCTAGCTGCATATTCGCGCATACACTCTCACGTGCAAACTCACACCTGCTTGATATGTGTTTCCACTGGCAAACACTCACACACACATCTGAAAATGACATAATGCATAGAAGTGCACTCATGAACATATAAGTAATCATGTTCGCAGAACCTAACATGCACAAAAACACTCATGCGCTGGCACAAACAAGTCTGCTTATTGGCATATTCATAAGAATACAGACATTAGCAGAGCTACAGGGGGGGGCAAAGACACGTCCCTTTTAGTCCTGGCTAGATCTCAATCATTTTCCTTTATTGACGTCTTTTCCAATTATCGTAATTGGCAACTGAAGACACGGTTTCTCACCGTATGCAATCTAACAGCAATGAAATCATGGGCTAAATTCAGTGCAGGAAAATAATTTACATATTAATTGGCCAGTGCTTCGCGTGATTGAACAGGTCCGTGTTCCATGAAACGCAGACTTTAACTCTCGGTATTTCGTGGGTCGATTTAAAAAAAAAAAAAACAAAAAACCAAAAAACAGTGGCACTCGGCAGTTAAATAGTCTAGGTTATAAAAAGCATGTGGCTCAAGTCACTTGCGTGAGAGTCGATAGGTGGGCTATGCAATTTTAAATAGCGTAGAGTGAGACACCGCAAATACGCGTCCGGATGAATGATTGTCGTCTTACCTAATCAGGGAGAACAAGCAGCACCTGCTCAGTGCGGAGCGCTCTCGGAGTGAACCTTCTGTTAATCATGAAGATGACTGAGAACAGGTCAGGATTTATAATTGTTTTAAACGGCTGTTTTGTGCGACCCGATTCTCTGTTCCGCCACTGTGCTGAATTTAACCCACGATTTAATCGCTGTTAGATCGCATGTGGAGAGAAACCGTGTTTTCAGTTGCCAATTACAATAATTGGAAAAGACTTCAATAAAGGAAAATGATTGAGATCTAGACAGGACTAAAAGGGATGTGTCTTGGCCCCCCCCTGTAGCTCTGCCACTGAATTCAGACAGATAAACGTGGTTGTGAAGGGGCATGCAGGAAGACGTGAAGGGGCATGCAGGAAGACATGCATGCGCTCATGCAAAGTCATTCTTTCCCAAGCTTGCATGTTCTCAGAAGTGCATTCGTGCGCATGTATACACATGCACAGTTCACACACTCACGCACCCACAAACACACATAGGCGCACATCTGCACACAGTTATTGAGAGATATGCAAACATATGTTCACACACACATCCACACATGCACTCACACAGGCATGGGCTTGCATCTGTAACGCATGCAAATTCACATGCAACTTGTGTCGTACATTCTGCCAGTTCACCTCAGTAATGGGTGGAGAAGGCTGTAATGCATTTGCCACTTTTATAATTTGTTGGTATTCAGCTAGATAGTTCATTTAGTTTTCATTTGAAAATCGTTTCATTGATTGTCAGTTGTCAGAACCCTTGCGTGAATTCCTTGTGTGTCTCTTCGCAATGCAGCAGCTTGCGTGTCTATGAAATGTATGTGAGCTGTGATTGGTTTACATCCTGTGCGTCTCTCCCCTTCGTTTCAATCTCGTTATGCGGTTCTGCACTTAACGATAGCATAACAAATATTTCTGTCCTCTAGCTCCTGTGCAAGTTGCTGGATTGTAAACTGGCATTATGGGAGTAATCTTACTCAATGTTTAGTTGTAAAACTCTTTTGTCTTCATCTAAGGCAGCTAGTACTTTAGAGACGGCCTTTTCCCTAAGAATTCTTCCAAATAAAGTCCAGTCGAACAAGCTTCCAATCCAGTTCAGGGTCAAGGATTGGGACCGAGTTCAGATTAACTCAGTTCAAGTCTGGTCCTGTTCTACTCCAGTTTTCTAGAACAAGCTGCCAATCTTAATCAGGGTCCAAGCCTGGGACCGTGTTCTTGCTAATCCATAAAGTTTGCTCTCCTTGTTCAGTTTGTTAGGAACAAGCTTATTATCCTTAACCGGAGTCAGGACTGGGATTTTGTTCCCCTCAAACAACCTCTCCATCCTCTGAAGCAGTTCAGCGCTGGTGGAGCCTGTGTTAAACCTGGCAGCATCCCAGAAGCAAGGCCGACGACTGCAGCTCAAGCTTAACCTTTTACTACTGTGCTGAACTGTCCGTCCTCCTCGGGGTTCCGTCTCTGCTATCCTATCTTGGGGTTCTGCCCCTAATCTCTACCAGATTGCGGTCAATAAACTCTCTGTTGGATTGTGCTTCTGACTCCGCGCTCGATTTCTGGTCTAGACTGTAACAGTCAGTGCTGTCTGGAGGGACAGAAAATCGAACTTCTAAGCCCTACGATAGTCAGTTTATTCAGAAAAAAAGAAAACATCATAGATTAAGATTTACTATGCATGCAAGATTCATCAATTCAATGGAAGCCTGAGAAATTGAATCCTGGATTCGATTAATTAAAAATAAATAAATAGGTGCAGTTGTGCTCAGAAGTTTGCATACTTTGGCTTAATTTGTAAAATAAGTAACATTTTTTAAAGAAAATATGAATGGCCAGGCAAAGCACATTGCTTTTAATTCTTATTGGATTCATGTCCAACTGTTGGTCATATAGAATGGCAGAATCATTAAATAAAACATGGCAATTAGGGAAAAAATGAAACGAACCCTGTTCAAAAGTGTGCGTACCCTTGGTTCTTTATACTGGATATTACCCCCTTTCGCATCAATAGCTGCTTGCAGTCTTTTGTGAGAGTTGTCAATGAGACCCCTAACTCTCAGGTGGTATAGCTGCCCATTTTCCCATGCAATGCCTCCAGCTCCTGCAAATTCTATGGTTGTCTTGCATGTACTGCACGTTTGAGATCTCCTATAAGCGGCTCATAGTAATTGAGGTCAGGAGACTGTGATGGTCACTCCAGAGCCTTCACCTTTCTCTTCTGTAACCACAGGAGGGTCAACTTGGCATTGTGCTTTGGATCATTGTCATGCTGGAGTCCAAGTCCAAGAGTGTTCCATGCACATCTTTCATGCTGAAGAATGCTAATTGTATGCCAGTATTTTCTGATAGCATTGCTGCATTCATCTTGCCATCAATTTTTGCAAGACTTCCTGTGCCTTTAGAGCTCACAAACCCCCAAAACATCAGGGAGCCACCACCATGCTTTACAGTGAATGGTATGGTGAATGTGCCTTGTTGACTGCTCTCCAAACAGTGCTTATGGTTGTGACCATACAGTTCTATTTTGGTCGATTTTGGTTGTGAGGTTTTTACGAAATTAACCAAGAGCAAACTCCATTAAAATGCAAAAGGAGGCTTTATTTCTGAAGGGGGAAACCCCCCAACAGAGCTGGCAACAGTACAAAGTCCGCAATCCAAAATCAGAATCCAAAGGGCGAAATCCAGAGTCATACACAGGGCACCAATCACAAAAATCGTAGTCTGACAAAAGAGGTCAAAAAACAAGAAGCGGCAAAAGTACAGGGAATAGGCAAAGCTCGATATCAAGGACGGTCCAGTCAGAAAGATAAATCACAATGAAACAAGGCGAGAGAAGCATAGCACAGGTTACACGGAAGAACGATCTGACAAGAAAGTGAACCAATATATACACATCCGGGGTGAACACATGACCAGGGAGAACAGGTGCAATCAATGGTAACAATGATCAGGGAGAGACACATGAGGAATAAACTAATTACATGAATTTGGCTGTAGCCAAAACGCAGACAGAGATCACAAGACAAACCTATGAACAGAACAGCTCCGGTCAGGGAGTACTAAAGTGTATAGTTTAAAGAAAAGGAAAGCATAAAGTATAAGTGGAGATCCACAGAAAACTGCAGCAGAGATAATTAGGGATAGGCAAGGAGGCGGAGACTAGAATCGGGCGACTGCTGAGAGATCATTAGTCAATTAGTAAGTGCAGCTATACAATCCCGAGTGCTTGTTAGTAAGTTAGTCCAAATATACAAAGTTAGTGTGGGTTAGTAATTAGCAAAAACAATTAACTGTTAGTATGTGTTAGTAAGATAGTAAAGTAAGAGGAAGAAAGAACACGAGATAATGTAAGAAGATTGAAACCCAGAAACCAATAAATCACCTGAATGAGTGGCACACAAGACAAGGGACCGTGAGCAAAGATACACGCATGACAAGACAGGGGAGACGAAGTGCAATGCATGGAAAAGGAAACATGGCTATGAATACTATGAACATGAAAAATAATAAAACATGAAAATTCAAATTACCAATACACAATACACAATCCTAAGAATGGTCAGACATGAGCAATAATTCAGAAACACAAATCAGTCAGAAATGCAAGGCATGAACATGGGCAATGCAGAACAGAACATGAGCAAATAGCAGAATCACAACAGGTTGTGAGGTGTGTCCAGGTGTTGTCTGGCATATTTTAGCAGTGTTCGACCTTAACGCCGGTCCGTCGGCCATTGGCCGCTGATTTTCATTTTGGGCCGACAATTTTCTGGGTGAGTCGGTCCGGTGGGCCGAAAGTATCTTTTAGCCACAAAATCGGCTCCACTGAACTGGAACAACAATCTCTGAGTCCAGCTCACTCTGTCTGTCCGTCATTATGGCCAATGACACCACCCCGAGTAAAGCCAGGCAGCGTATTTTGTATTTAAACCATAGCAAAGGGTTCGCTCAGGATTGTAACCTAATGAGTATGCGTAAAGGGTTCGCATGCGATTACGGCTTTAACATGGCAGGCATAGGAAGCAATGGATAGCGATCAATAGTTCTAGCTAACGTTAGTTTGCTTGCTCAGCTAGAAAGTTTGTTAGCTTAGCTAGCCAACAGTACTATTTGACACATGAAAGTCAATAGGACAGAAGTGAATAGCCATTATTTTGTGAACTAACTTAGCTAGATTCGAATCCCAAGCATTTAGCTTGCTAGCTGCCACTAAAATGCTCCAAATAAAAAAAAATTGCCGACGGACGCTCACTAAAGAAACCTAGATTAAAGGGTAGAAATTATGCCTCGCCGTAACTAACTTGATAATTGAGCCAGGTGAGATTATGCTAATTTGTTATCTACTGCAAGTTCTAACATACTTAGTCCAGCTTACCTTACCTAGATATCAAGTTTTGCCACCAATTTACCAATTTACATGAATTGCCGCATATCTTTGGCAAACATTCGTTTGCATAAAAACCCTGCAGCCAGCGAACGAGCTGATGAGTCTATTCAATGTGTAATAGACCAAGCAACACAGCTAATTTATGACTCCATACTAATCAGACACTAGGCTGAACTTGGCTCCTTATTCACAATTCTCGTTAATCAGATTTATTAAGCAGTGAAATAATTGCAATTCACTGTTTCTATTTACAAAAGTACTGATATGCGCCACAAATAACTAGCTGACCAGGCAAACTACCTTGCTAGCCTTGCAAGCAAGTTTGTTGATTTATTTAGTAAACGTTACAAAGCTAGAAAGCTTTTTGCCAACTTTGCTTCGGTGCATGTAAATGCCAGGTAGCAAACTAAATGGCGAAGTAATTATTCAGCATTTATCCATTCATTTCTTTGCATCACATATACAGCCATAATCGTAAGAGAACGCTTTGCGGAGGTTCACAATGTTGCAATTCTGTGTGAACTGTGCTGTGAATACAAAATATGCTGCCAGCCATCTATTCACACGATTTAGCGAGTATTCGAACTTTGTATCAATTCATGTGATTAAATGGGATTCAATATATATATATACACACTAAATATTGGCCAGTGAAAATACACTTTAATTTGTTGACCGAAGGTTCAAGATCATCTTTTTGTGTATGAAAGTTAAAACTTTTATTTTTGCAATAGCTCCATCTTAGTCTTAACCAAGAACCAAGAATTCTATAATTGTGCCCAGTTGAGTTAAGCATGGCGAAGCGAGCGGGATGATTAATGTCGTGGCTGGGCAAAGAAGAAAGATGGTGAAGGATGTCAGATTTATGAAAAGTAGAAAAGAAAAAGGCTGCCCCAAGGGGGGAGCAAGTGTATTATAATTGGGTCTGACTGGAGGCATGTCGAGGGTTTGGAGCACAATGGTTATACAGGTATGTCCATTTTAGAGGTTTTGAGAAAAATAGATTTTTAGGTTTCCAAGTGTTCTATTAAATCAGGTATTTTATAATTTTAACCAGTCACAGAAGTGTATTGAACACCTAAGTTTTCATAGGAGTGTAACCGCAACATCATGGTCAAAATATGAGGTTACGCTCAGGAACCAGACACGAGAACCAAGTGATCCAAAAAACTGGTGCTTTATTAGGAAAGGGGGCAAACCCCCGCAGAGCAGGAGGCAACAGTACAAAGTCCACAATCCAAAAATCAGAATCCCAGCAGCATAATCCAAATCGTAACCAGGGTAGCAAACACAAAACTCATGGTTGGTTCGATACGCAGATGCAAACAAATCCAAGACAAAGCCAAAATCGTAATGAGGGACGGTCCAGTCAGAAGTGAATCGCAGAGCGTACAAGGAATAAACAGTGACAGCACAGGAGAAACGTTCTGACAAGGCGCTGGCTGTAAAAAGACTGCTTAAATAGACAAACGGGAAGTCACATGCTCCAAAGGGAAGCAGGTGAACTGGATCAGACTAATTACAAAGGAATGAACATGAGGAAGTTCCTAATTACAAGAAATTGGCAAAAGCCAAAACGCGGACAGGGATCACAGAGACAGTCTACTGACAAACATACGGCTCCAGTTAGGGAGTTCTACCTGCACAGGGTGAGAGGCAGAACAGTGATTAACAAGGTGCAGAAAATCTGCTGAAGCACAGCAAAGTAAATTGAGTGAAGGCAAGGGGCAGAGACTAGAACAGAGCGAGTGCTGAGAGCTTGTTAGTCAATTAGTAATGTGCAGCCATACAATTCCTAGTGCTTGTTGGTAAGTTAGTACTATGAACAATGTTAGTCTTGGTTAGTAAGTATAACTAAAACAACAAACTGCACTGAAAAAAGTGATTTTGACCCCTAGTAAATGTTCCATATATTAATTAAGCATATTTTAATAGAAATAGGTGTGTTATTTAACTCCACTTAAAAAATATAAGTAATTTCAAATAGTCAACATAATAAAAATATCAAGCTTCAGATAAACATATTTTGTGCAACCACTTACCTTAAAAAAATTATGTTCATTCAACAAAACATTTTTTTCAGTGTGTTAGTATTGTTAGTTATATAGAAAAGCAAGGTGAAGGAAGTAAACGAGATTGTAAGGAAAGGTTGAAATCCCAGAAACCATGAAATCACCCGAAAGTATGACACACAATACTGGGGCAGTGAGCGATCACATGACAAAAGACCCGACGGGGGGAGACAAAGTGCAATGCATGGTATGATGAGACAAAACATGGACCGGAATATAACTGCAAGAGTGGAATATGGAAGAAAATACAGAATCAAACAGAAACAAAACAAGGCATGGAATCCTAATCACAAATACAGTGCATGGTCAGACAAACCAGAATTCATAATCAAAACTAGAGTGTTCAGGTGAACACATGTCGCCTGCGAAGCTTATGTGAAAGTATGACTACCAACTGAAAGTGTGACTACCGGACAGACAGACGCCGGACAAAGTGATCCCTATGTGCCGCTATGCTTCGCAGGCGACACAACATGGTCAGGCAGATCAGGATCATAACACAAAATTGCCAAAAATGGACATGTCACCTCAGTGCTCCAACTCCAACTCCAATGTGCTCCATTTCTAGCACATGATCTGACATAACACAATGGTGATTGGTTGAAGGTAAGTTTGTTTGCAATGGAAGACAGACTATTCTTTCATGTTTTTTCATCAAAATGTCAGTGTTTAATTCATTTAAGCAGATTTTGTTGGACATATCACAAAATGGAAATGTGAATTCTTATTAAAAATGAATGCAGATGGACATATAGTTATTTAGCTCCAAGAATTAGCTGATAGAAAGCTGTGACAGGGCTTAAAAATCTCAAAACCACAAGTTTTGACATATAACCATTGTGCTCCAAACCCTCGATCATAAAAACTATTGGCACAATTTACATGAAACTTTCACAGCAGAAAGGTCCTACCCGTGGCTTGGCCCTCCTCTAACATCAGACTGCTAGGTCAAAAATCAAAGTCACAAACAAATATCAAAGGGGCGAGGGTTTGCAATCTGGTTGTCTTGTCTCTGGTTGTCTGTTCAGAAGACAGCCTGCTAGCTACCTCAGCACTTGACTTTTAAAATTCCTGTCAATGATATACAAGACCTCGTTGATATTCTGAGAAATAAATGTTTTGTTCTTAAAAAAGGTGTCTTTTTTTGGGTTTTGGCATTTGAAAAAATCAGGGCTGACAAAAACTCAGACAGGCTGACAAATTTTGGGACAGCTGGCAGACAGCTAAAAAAGTAAAGGTCGAACACTGTTTTAGGCGTGCTTTTTTGTGGCATTGGCGCAATAATGGCTTCCTTCTAGCAACTGGACCATGCAGCTCATTGTTGTTTCAGTACCTCTTTATTTTTCTTCTTGAAACAACCAAATTATCTTTTTCCAGAGCATCCTGTATTTCTCTTGAGGTAGCTTGTGGATTTTTCTTTTTCTTTTTTAATTTGCCATCTTCAATCCCACCCAAATCTGGAATGCCCAATTGAGGAACTATGTACAAGTCTTGCTCATATGCGACCCCTTGCTGCCAACTCAGGAGAGTGTAGAGAGTTTGCGGCTCTACTCCGAAACACGCGCCCGTCAGCCACCGCTTCTTATACACTCATTGGTTGAATCTTCGCAAGTTCAGAACGAGGGCGGAGGATACCCGAACATGAACAGACTTAGAATCTTCCTGATGAGTCTGACCAACAGGAGGCGCTTGAGCAACGAACAAGGAAACTATTATATTCCCTTCCCGGCAGTCCCATCCCAATTTGCAACCCTGTAGCGCTATAGCCAATTGTGCACTACTCTGAAAAAGCTGCCAACCACTGCCGACTGGTACGAAGTGGGACTCAAACCCGCAACGTGATAGTCACTTCTGCTTCGAAACGCAATGCTTTACCAAGTGAGCTATCCGGCAGCCAGCTTGTGGATTTTTCTTTGTGTCTCGAACAATTCTCCTGGCAGTTTGGGCCGAAATCTTTCCTGGCCTACCTGACCTTGGCTTGGTATTGGCGTGTCCCCTAATTTTCCACCTCTTAATCACGGACTGATCAGTACTGACTCGCATTTTCTTTGGATTTCTTTTTATACCCTTTCCCATCTTTAAAAAGTTGAACTACCTTGTTGCAAAGGCGCTTGCACAGTTCTATTCTGCTCCCCTTGGCTCGGTGTCTAGCCAGATCAGTGTATTCACTCAGGAGCTAACAAACTCAATGACCATACACAGACACTAGTGACAATTTAAACACCTACGTGATGATAAATGACTTCACATGATCACTATCCTCAAACAAGGCAATCAGAGATAGCAGACCTGGCCCCAGCCACGGGCTGACAGACAGGGCTGACAGACAGAGTGAGTGACAGGCACACACACACACACAGACACGATCATACATACAGCACAAACGTTCACAGAAATTGTACGTAATGTTCATTTCGCAAAAATAATACAAAGACAACCTAAGCAGACATAGAAAACAATATAATACACGACAATCCAGGCTCCTCGGGCATCAAGCAAATAGGCCTATGAGCCGCAGAGGCCTCCATTTTAATACGAAGAGCGGTGAACTGCGCTGGTCCCCGAGGCATGGCATAGTTAATCTCGGGCAGCTAGCTAGCTAGCTAACTCTCCTTGTAATATAAGTCAATTTCATTCATACTGTACAAATAACCACAAAAATGCTTAGCTGTGTCCAGCTAGATAAAACAAAATGCTAACTAGACACAGAAGACGATAAAACACGTTATACCATCTTTAAAAAAAAAAAAAAAAAAATCTGTGATTTCAGCAAGCCCAGCTGGCTGGAAAGCGGACCCCGTCTGCTCTGTGCAATTCCATGCAAGCTCCGTGTCAACGCGATCACTTTGTCCGCCAACGAAAAACGGGCAGTATGCAGCGAAAGTATGCGGAATAATGCAACGCAAATAGAAATAAAAGCACAAATTCAATCGTAACATCACAACCGACAAATCTCATACAATTAGGAAACATAATTATTTAATGCAAACTAGCATACTGTTTTATGAAAATGCATCGCGATTATGGTTCGCAGGGGTCCGTGTCACAACACGGAGCTCCATGTAGCTAGCTAGCATGCTAGCTACACACTTATAACAAAATAATTACATACAGCACAAACGTTCACAGAAATTCTACGTAATGAACATTTCGCAAAAATAATACAAAAATTACCTAAGCAGACAAAGAAAACAATATGATACACAACAATCCTGGCTCCTCAGGCATCAAGCAAATAGGCCTACGAGCCGCAGCGGCCTCCATTTTAATACGAGGACAGACGAACAATGCGCTGGTCCCCGTGGCATGGCGTAGTTTATCCCGGGCAGCTAGCTAGCTAGCTAACTCTCCTTGTAACATGATCATTGCTTAACCTGGCTCCCCCTAGGAGGGGGCGGGCAGGTAATAAAAGACAAGTTTTTGCACGATCTGTCATGGTTGTGAGGTCTACGTGTTGTTTGGACTTTTCTTTGTGGCTTTCGTCCCGGGGCGATATCGGACTCCTGGGCCATCAAATTCTTTACCCAGCTGGTTGATTGAGCTGCGGCGGCGCTTTCCCTGAATCTACATAAGCAGGAAGTCCGGCACGCCTTCTTCACTAGAGTGTCTGTGTTTAGCTTTGCACTATAGCCGAAGATATCTGTAGTCAGGTTTTCTATGACTTTCTATCTTCTGATTATTGGAATTTCATCTCCCTTTTTCCATCTCGCTTTGCTTCCGTGGTTTAGACTATTATACGTCCTTTGGAAGCGTGAGTACTTGCGTTTGGTCTTTATTATTCTCTGTGTTTGTACTGTGTTCATGCTACTCTCTTTCTCCCTGTTGTTTCGCTTGGCTCTCATATACCACCAACCATTGAACGATGAGTCATATTTTCAAATTAAATGGCAGCATTTCATAAATTTAGCTTGGATGTGCAAACTTATGAGCAGTGCCAACCCCCGCCAAGGCAGCACAATCCAAATCTTGGTGAGTGGGAGCAAAGTTTGGTTATCACCTGTCATACAATTTCAAGATGGCTGCCGTGGCGGCCATATTGTTTGACTGATCGTGGTCAAAATCGATAGGGCCCATCCTAATTTAATAGCGGCCCACTTGAAAAATTTCAGAGATATTCGTTCATTACTTTTTGAGTTATCTTGTTCACAAACTCACAAGCAAATAAATGGCACCGATCACATTACCTCCCGCCAACTTTGTTTGGCGGAGGTAATGAATACTCATCGACCCTTACACAGAAACACACGCACACACACACACACACATAGGTTCCTGTGAAAAAGAAATATCTGAGAACATATGGAAATTATTTATATTTGACTGTGTGCTTTAAACACTTCAGTAATCCGTGTATTGTTCCTGACTGAAGCCAGTTTGAAGCTAAAAGGGTGTTTTTCTGTCGGCGTTGAAATATTTCACTTTTAACTGAAAGTTGCTTCAGAGAACACATTTATTCTCATAGAACAGCCTTTGGCAAGTCATTATCAATGTAACAGAGCTGGGTAATATCTTTTCACATTCTGTTCAACTGAATGCTGACCGCAGGCCAATTCATCACCGCAGAGCGAACGTTTATACCGCCTCTCATGTTCAGCACGGTTTACCCCAGGCAACGACTGCACAAACACTCAGCAGGACTGACCTGGAGTTGCTTAATGCTTCTCCTTGTTTTGTGTAACTAGGCTGGTATGATCCGCACCGACTCGGATGAATACTTCATTGAGCCGCTGGAGAGAGGAACGCAGGAGCGAGAAGAGAAGGGGAGGGTCCACGTGGTGTATCGGAGATCCGCCGTGCTTCAGGCCTCCGCTGAAGGACACTCAGACTATCAGGCAAATGGTACGTTTCCCCATCCGAACTCAGCTGCCACCAAAGCCATCCAGGCTACAAAATTCCTCCTGATCTATACCATACACAGAACACAGGAGACACACTAAAATTCAGAGTGTATAGTGTATTCTTGGCCACTCGTGCGGTAAAAACTCCTTTTTGAGTCATATGTTGCTGTCCAGCTTGCAAACAGCAGAAACATCTGGTCTAGGGAGTATATCATTTGATGATAAGAACTCCCTACAGGAAATCTCAGGGCCCTAAAATGCAGGGACGGTTTTCTCAACACAGCTCAAATGAAATGTAAGCAATGGTGGTTTGTGGACACTTTCAGTTATGTGGTTAGCTTTGCTGGGATTAACCCATGACTGTCCTAGTTTTCATGCATATAAACACGAGTGTGAAAAGGTGCAGAGAAATTTCTCAAAGGGCTGAGGATGCCAGCGCTCTTGTGCTGTGCTCAGTACTTTGGCAACGAGCTTTAAGTACAACAGATGTGTATGCTAAGAGGTAACATATTACAAAGTCACTGACTCAACATCTGGCCTCATATTATGGTGAAATTAAAAGGTGAAGAAACTGAATGGATCCTTGGAACAAACGTTTGTTACGAGCCTGTTGTACTGATGCATACAATATGTATGGACCCCTCATATGTGTTGGTCCTGGGAGAATTGTATGCATAACTTTAGCCAAAACCTTTGTTTTTACTAAGATCTCAATGACATGAATAATCATTACTTCTCACTGTATCTAGAACGCCTGTTGAAGCTGAATAGTTTAATTTTCACAGATGTTTGTCCAAGGAAAAATAGAGGTCTCTCACTAAACCTGCTATTTCACTATGAAAGAGAAAAGTACTTAACTTTTCACTCTAAATTTGGAGTCATTGTGCAGCTGAGGGCACAGTAATGGCTGGTGTCTGAGGACCAGCGCTCGAGGGCTTATTTATTCTGGGGTGTGCTCTGGAGCTGTTTTTGGGTCAAAATACCTCACAGGAACAAACAAACCAGCACGCAGTGCGTGTTCGCTTTCAGACAAAAACTCTCCAGCAGACGGGCAGCTATTTGAACAGTGTTGGTGGGCCACTCCGTTGTATCTGACTTGTGAGTGAACAACTTTTTTTGAGAGATTTTTGCACATGCACTCTCAGTTCATCATCAAACAGTCTTGTCAGTGGAGAACTCCTTTATTTCTGCACGTTCATTCAGAAACTTGCTTTTTTGTTGGAGTAATTTTGTAATTACGCTGTTACAGACGGGGTCACTGAGCATTTACCGCGTCATTTCTTTTCAAGATTTCCTCATTCACTCGCTCTAAAGGGCTAACTGCATGTGTGGCTGTTGCCGTTGCTATGGCAATGTGGAGAAGTGTCTTTGTGCCAGGTGGGAAAATGCATAGGAATGGGAATTATTACCAGGTTGCTCCTGGTTGCTAGGAAATGCCAGGCTGGGAACAACAGCCAAGGGAAGGAGGCGGATGTCCATGTAATGAACCCCGGAGAATTCCCAGAAGTCTCTTCTTTGTGTCTGACCAAAAGCAATACCATACTGTAGGTGGCCTTAACTGTCTTCCCTCTTTTGTGTGCTCAGCTAAGAGCATGAAGGAAGACCACTGGAACAATAATATCTGTGCACAGTTCAATAGGTATTATTTGAACTACTGTTGGTGGTAATTTTGTGCATTATTAAGCAATTACTAATTTGAGATTAAACTGATAATGTTGTTTTATAATTATGGGTGAGATGATGCAATCAACTCCCTAAACCTAACACAGTTTTAATAGACACAAACTGTCCAATTATTATTAATAATGTGTGTCATGCTTGAAGCTGCTTTATAATGCAGGAGGGCGCGCATTCAGGTTCTGAAAGATATCGCTGATTTGCCATTTCGTGTTAACGTGCTCATAAATGACCTAGCTAGCTAGCTCTAGTGTTTGTGTATTGATGTGAAATGAACACTTACATATGGTGCTGTGGAAAAACGCCCCTTCTTGATTTGTTTATTCGTCATATTCAAATGTTTCAGATCTCCAAACTAAGTTTAACATTTGACTAAAACAGCATGAATAAACACAAAATGCAGCTTTTAGATTACTGTTTCAACATTGAAGGTAATCCCCGGTAAGTGGACCCAAGAGAAGTCCAGTGAATGCTCCTGAGTATATTGCTGATTTGGCATTTTGCATTTGCATGGTAATAAATTACCATGCTGTCTGGCCCTGCATATGTGTTTTGTGCTCCGTGTGGATGGCAAGGATAACGCGGTGCTACTGGCACTCATTGTTTTCGTTAAATGATATAGAAAGTAGGGGTGTCAACATCTACACGTGTAAACGGTTAGACAGATAACAAATCATAACCATTTAGAAAATTTTATAACCGTGTACATGTCAGTTTTTTCCTCCTCGTTCATTTCTCACCAATACTTAAAGTCGCCTATTTTTAGGGGTGATAATGTTGCCTGAAAGTTTCAGATAATAACATTAACTAGCTATGCACTTAAATGTTCCCACTAGTGCATACAGATGCATGGGGCGCAATGTTGCCTTGATATAAAAAAAAAAAAAAACCCTGCAGCCACAGCCAGTGTCGCGCCACTTCAAGAATAGGCTGCAGAGGACTTGAGAAGGGCGCGGCGCTCATCTTCTTCTCCATGTGCAAATGTCGTGCAGTTGAAAACAAAAACTGTTAATGGCTTGTTATTTTAGCCTATATTGTTGCGTGATGTTGTACGTTATATTGTTGGTTGGTGTTCTGTCGGCTTTTCACGACCTGATCACACATCCTTGCGTCTAAAGAGGAGGAAGAAAGCATTTTTTTTTGCCAATTTTAGTGAATAATTCTGAGATTCCCCCTCTACTTTTTTAACTTTGTGGATATAAAGGTGAAGTTCTTTCCTCTCACTTCAACTTACTTTGGCTTCTTTGTGAGTTGCTTTCTCTCCCCAATTCCACATTACTTTTACTATGAGACGTAAATTAAAATTCAGACGCAGCTCCCGTTGCGAGAGAGGGATGCAGTTTGCACTTTAAGTAAAAAAAAAGTACAAAACTGAGCAATAGTTAAAACAATGATTAAAAAAGGTTAACCTTTTTTCAGCTTTCACTTGTGCGTTTTCTTATCTGTCAAAATGATAGAGGATTTTATTTTCAACTCATTTTACTTTCTGTGGTTATATAGCGCAACTGCCATAGAAAAAGCTCAGAGATCTGCAACGTTTAACCCGGTACATGTCGGTTAGAAGTCCTGTGTACACTTTTAGAAAAAATTGTAAACGTTGACACCCCTAAAAGAAAGATATAGAAATTAATACTTACATTTTTGTTCTGCTTGGAGGTCTGTCCTTTCCACGTGATATTTTGAAGGGGTGAGGGTTAGGGGGATCAAGGGAGCTGCTGGTTGGCTTACTTGGTAAAGGCACCGCTTGTGCTGTGAAAGTGACCACCACGGCATTGGATTGAGTCCAGCTGTGTAAGAGCTCACGGTGGCTAGCAGCCTCATTAAAGCAGCACATAACTGGCTTTGTGCTGCTCAGGTATGTGGGAGGGATACACTTGGTTTGGTTTAGCATTGTTTGTTGCTCAAGGGCTTCCTACTGGCCATCCTTGCACTTTTCAATTACATGCTAAGCAAGCACATGTTCAGGTATCCTTGCTTTAAAGGTGTGAGTGAAAATAGGCAGCGGTTGAGAGTCATGTGTTTTGGAGGAGAACTGCAAAGTGTCCACGTTCTCCTGAAATGGCACCATGAATCGCATTCGAGCATGCTTGTACGTTGTTTGTTGATTGGAGATTCCAAATTTATTTAAAAGAAACAAATAAATAAAAAAAATTAAATAATAAGCACAGGGGAATCAGGGGAGACTGGGGTGAACACAAAGGAAAGTCCTGGGGTGCAGCAGGGTTTCCCGCAGAGAATCGGTTAGTCAAGGTGGTGACCGGGGGGGAGGAAGGAGACGGTGACCGGGGGTGGGCAACAGTCAGCGTTTATTTACTCTTTATAAGCAGTTAAAGTGCAATAACATACTGACAAATTCAACAGTCTTGTAACTTTATTGATTGACACTCAAATATAATAAAATGCATGTATTATGCTTTCATGGAAGTGAGGTCAAAAATTGCTGTTTGAATGGGTTTTTGAGTTTCAATGGCGCATTTTTTGCGCTTAACAGTCTGAGTGTAGCACTTGCTTGCTCACAGTGTATTTTAGCCTTACTGTAAGAGCTGAGCTGGAAATGACAAGATCAAATAAAAATGCACAATCTTACCAAAATTCATGCTACATGAACAAACACAGCCAAAATTATAAAAAAAAAAAAGAATGAAAAGCACGTAAAATGCCCACAACGGTCCCGGATGGTTAAACGAAAATTAATGTAAGAACGGAACATGTATTTGTTATCTATTTTCTGCTAAACACAGCAGAAAGCCACGTGCAAACACATCGGAATCTTTGATAAGAAACTAAACGAATTTTATATAGCCTATTTTCATGAAACAGAATATGTGGGCAAGCAGTTGATAGGAGACACTATTCCGATGTTTAGTTTAGATTAATAATTATCTCCCCTCCACATGTCTTTCCCACGACGACGACAGGTTATTGTATATCCGGATAATTAGGTTCTTTTCGATACAAAAAAATAATGTTGACGTAGCATAGGTGATAAATATTCAGCCAACAGATGCCGGCCGCTATTCGACCTCATTGCGATGCAGCCTTATTTTACCGTGTATGCATGCGTGGAAGCAGCAGATTTTATTTTTTATTTTTTTTTGAGGGGGACGTAGTCAAGGTGGGGGGCATTTGTTGTCAAGGCGGCCACCCTAACTGTAAAGCGCTGCGGGAAACCCTGGGTACAGGACTCATTGTAAAAGTCTTGCACTGTCCAAACAGTGCTTTGTTCTGGTATACAGTAATTTTAGAGATGCATATATTTTCCAGCAAAAGAAAAAAAAAATGTCAGGAAATACTCACATTAAAGCGCAGTATATCTCCAAACTCGATCCCACTTAGGTTTCTTAGTTACCAACTAAGTTTTTATTTGTTCAGTTGAGGATGAATCCGTATCTATTTTCCCTCAGCTTGCTTTATTGTTCATTGTTATCATTATCTAGCATTTTCACATATACATTTGAGCCCCTGAGGACAAGAGTGGTCTAACTCCGTTTTTCATAGTTTTGAGATAATCTATGCCAAAGTTCAAGCACTGAGTAAAATTCAGGACACATGTTGGGTATTCCATCTGTTGTTAACCCGAGAGTTTATGGCCATGTTTTTCAAGACAACATTTTTTCACACAACTTTTTCTGCAAAAGTAATGTTTCAGAGGTTACTTTTTTTTTTCTTACATTTTTTGAAAAAGGCCCTTCTTATAAGTTAGACCACTCTTGCACTGGCTGTCTTAACAAATGTAACTGACTTAAGACAAGTAAATTAAGAGCCATTCCATGAGAGATTGACATTCAGTGCACAGTTGACCCCCCTGGAATTGAATGAAAGTTCTACTCAGGTAGATATGGGTGTCTCACAGAAAAAGCTGAATTTTTAGGTCCGTATTTCACTTTGCCTGCTGATAGCACCGCCTGGAAGCCATTTAAGTGGCTCAGTTTTGTAGTTGACACCACATTTTACATCAGCTATCTCCAAATATGTTGTACTTTTATCAAGATCTGTCACACTTCAAGTCCGGTTAGACTTCAGCACCACATCAGCGCCAAGCTGGGTAACTACGTTATCGAGCCAGAATTATTTGATAAATACCAATAAAAATTGAAAATGGGAATGGGAATAAAATAATACCCCAGACATATACCCAACTAGACTGCTTTATTATGTGTTTACACACAATAAGACTATCATTTTCAGTGAATAGTTTGGTATCTTGCTGTGTTCGTGCAGTGGACGGCCAGAAAGATGGTGGAAATCCATTTTTGGTGCATGTTGGCAGTACATTTTCATTGTATACCAGATTTGTACTGTGAGGGTAAAAGCTGTTTGTTGTGCTTTTGGAACTCTATATTTTGGGAATACCAAGCATTTCTTTGGTAGTATCTATGCTGTCAAGCTATACAGAGCCAATGTTGGAGGAAAACTCAAAATAGACCATCTCAGAGCATATTGGTCCTCATTTATCAAACTTGCATAGGATCTGGTGTAGATTCTGGTGTAAATATCATCGTTCGCCAAGTGTCTCGTCTGATTTACTAAAAGTGTGTACGTCGCAGATTTCGGTGTAGAACTGCCGTGGCTTTGATAAATCTCGCGGCAGAAACCATCGTAATTTACATGACACGCCCCAATAAATTCATGCGCGGGAGGCATAGTCCTGCCCACTTTACGACATGGACTCTCTTAAGACGGCAAAGAAGAAAGAACTTAACTGAGGAGGAAATATTGTCGGCCTGCTGAAAAACCCTTCATCTACAGCTTGATGGGAAACAAAAACTTGTATGTCCACGATAATAGCATAAACATTGCAAAATACAAAATTTCATTGATTGGATACATTCTTGGAGGAAAAATAGTCATCCTACCCGAACACAGCTCAACTGCATTCTTATATGCAAAAGTAAAACTGTTTTTTTGCTCTCCATTAAAGTTTATCATTTTGAAGATACACGGTTTTATCAGCAGGCCGACGATAGATAGAGCAAAACAAAATTATTTTATTTGGAAGTCTTAAGAGTGGCATAAAGGGAGCCCAGTAGGCTGCAGTTTGGAAAACTATTGCTGCTGCAGTAAACACCGTTGGGGTGGAAAACCGGAGTGCAGCAGTGGTTTCATTTAATTCATTAATAAATAGAAGTGACTATTCGCACTTAATTTTTGTCCAAGGACGCACTTAAATGACCAAAATTCTTGTTAGACGCACTTATTAGTGTGGCCAAGACGCACATTTCTCCATTGCCCTCACTTATTTTAAGTGTGTCCAAAGCTAAAATTTTTTCTTGGCCAAACTTATTTTAAGTGGTACTTTCTAAGCGGCAGTGGAATGGTCATCAACTTGCGCACCTACAAGTGTGGTTAAGAAAAAAAATTAGCATTGGCCACACGTAAAAGTGCGAATAACATCGGCCTTAATAAATTAAATTTATAGATCCATGATATTTCATGTTATATTACCTACATAATTGACAATCCAAATGGTTTACATGTAGGTTAAAAAAGTGGTCCGATTTTAAGATCGCCTCCAAAAGATGGGTTGCAACAGCGCATTGTGGAGGCCAAGTAGACTCGAACCTCCAGCTGTCACAGCGCTGATAGGCTCTCCCTCCATCGTGGGAATACGATCCGGTGGGGACATGGATGAGTCCCCCCCCGCCTCGATCGGAGCACCATGAGGGTAATTGGTAAAATACAGTCTGCAGAGATCACTCTTCATTGTACTTTTATCAGTGTTACTCCATGACATTTTATTGGATGTCACACGAAACGAGCAGCCACTCGTCACTTTCCCGGATGAGATCTCTGTGCCGAAAGTTCCTCTCGCTTCGGACAGAAGCTTATTCCTCTAACAGTGGAAGATCTTCCATTGTCAAAATGTGATCACGGTCGAAGTGTCCGTAGGCATCTATATACTGAGCAACAAAAGAAACGCAAGCTAGCTAGTCAGTTAATGTAATCTTATGGTTACTCGGTCGAAGGGACTGCAAAATAAAGAAGATTTTGATGAAACGAGTAAATGTGCACGTGCTAGTAATAAATTTGATTTTCTTACAATTATTTAAAATAATTAAATAATTATTAATAAAATAATAATTAAATAACTTATTTTCCAGTCTGCCTTTAATTAGGCTAACTTTTGTTTCTTTTGTTGTTCAGTAGCTATATATCTGACTGGATGATCATCTGACATACACTGCAAAGCTTCCAAGCTGCGCATTAATTTAATTGTCAGCAGGTTGTTTCCAAATAAGAGTAATTTCTCAAAACAGGTGCAATTTATTTATTTATTAAATAAATGTTTCAAATAAATAAATAATGACATCTGTGTAGTGAAATTAATTATACTTTTATTTGGAAGCAGCCTGCTTTTATTAATTTATTTATTCATTCATTTATATAGTCTATTTATTTGTTTTAATAATAAGAACAACAACAGCTTGCATATGGTTTAGTACTCATTTTTACAGCTGCACTTGTTCCTGCAGGTTGTTCGCTGTTTTCAGATTTGCGTACACCTGGTCAGAGCTGGCGTGAGGTTTTTGCGAACCGTTCGCTCACGTTCAGATTGATAAATGCTGATTCTTGCGGGAGATTTGGCGTACACCCATTTTTCGTTCTGAATTTCTCTGGTTACATAGTCCGTTTGGGGGACATTTCAACTTTAGTAAAATTTCAATGGTAGTATTTTCAGTGTAGTTGTTTTTAAATATCAAGTGTCAGAAAGATTTGCCTCCAGGGGGCACTGTAGGCTGGATGCAAGTACTGGCCATCCCCACCAATGTACCAAAGAAATTGTTTTTGAATTGTGATGCCCACTGCTAGTTTTCTCTGAAGATGATAAATTTAGCTTGGTTCTATGCTTGGGTGGATAGCTATCTGACCAAAGTTGGTGCTCTAAAGAGCTAATGTTCTACCGACCTAATATTCCTTATTCCCAGGCATACACCAAAGTTCTGTCTTTTCATATACCTGTATATAAAGTTTATACATAGTTATACATAAAATGTGTAATCCCATTGGTATTAAGCTAGGTTGATTGTAAATTGGAAAAGAATGTTGGTGGTGATTGTTGCATTGTGTCAACGTGCAAGACTTTTACCAGTAGTCAGTACAGTGTACAGTTTTGTAGTGTTGGTGAGTTTCAGAAAAAAACTAATTCTCTGAATTTTTGCATTACTAATAGAATTGGAGAGCAGGCTTCAGTGTTAATTCTAGGATTTCCCTAAGGTATGGTGCTTGGGTATGAAAAAGTGCACAGCAGTCACATCTAGTGAGTGGTTGTCCTGATAAAGGGCACAGAAATCCTAGCAAGCCAGCAGCACCTTACCAAGAAAAGGGCGGTTCATTTGTAATGGTAACTTGCATGCCTTCATTCCTAACACCTGCCCATGATCTCTAGCCCAAGGGATGCCCGCTGGTTGAGAGGGCCAGGTTTCTTTTACAGACTTCCCAGTGCTGCGCGTACCAAGCCATGGGTGCCTTATTGCGCCATATAGGCTGCAGCCCGCAATTCAATTCAGAGACAGAGAAGCTCACTATCAACGGCCTGTAAGCAGCCCTGTAGAGACCCAGGATGCAGTGTAGTAGGGCTTGCCTCAGGCTCGACTGTCTCTGTGGGTAGCATTGACCGAGATCTAACAAAGAAGGCCATGGATGGCCAAGGAGCACCTCTGGTGCACCCCACCAGGTGCCACCAGCCCACAATTGAATTCCAAAAACAGACTGATGGATAGAGCTGGTCATATGCTGTGTTGCCATCATTTTGCTTTGGATAATTACAAAACGGTTTTGTACTATACATTCTGTCTTCATGTGCACGAGTGTGTGACAAAGATTTTTTTTTTTTAGACTATAATTTTCTAAGTTATGGACTGTTATTTTATGTAAGTGTATGTATGCTGTTGATGCATGTCTGCGCATGTACTTATGGTGGTTTGCCTTTTACATTCATTCTTTTTTGGCATTTCAAAAATTTGGTCTGGTCATGTTTTATAACGTGCTGTACGTTTTTAACTGCGCTGGACCTGTACTTGGTAATAGCCCATGTATTGTGCATTTGTAATGCTCACAGTCACCACCAGTTAACGACCAAACAAGCTTTACACCAAAGGGATTACAAATTTTATGCATAAGAGTGTATGTGCTTCATATATTTCAAAAGACAGAACTTTGGTATATGTCTGGGAATATGGAATGTTAGGTTGGCAGAACATTAGCTCTTTAGAGTGCCACCTTTATTCAGAAAGCTATCTACCCACCATTGTACCAAACCAAGCTCTTCACTTTCTGAGAAAACTAGCTGTGTGTATCACAATTAAAAAACACTCTTTGGTACATTGCTGGGGATGGCCAGTACTTGCATCCAGCCTACCGTGCCCCCCGGAGGTGAATTTTTCCAACTTTTGATGTTTAAAATCATCTACACTGAAAATAGTACCGTTGATATTTTACTAATTCTGTAATGTACCCCAAAGGGACTATGTATCCAGAGAATTTCAGATCTCTGTCTTGATGGGTAAACTAAATAATGCTGCCTAAACATAGGTACAATCTGCTATGAAATGGTTGGTTTTGAGTTTTCCTCCAAATTTGGCTCCGTCTGGCTTGAAAGTGTAGATACAAAGAATGAAATGCTTGGTATTCCTGAAAACAGAGTTCTAAAAGCACAACAAATGGCATTTATCTCCACGGAACATATCTGGGTTACTGAGAAAATATACAACAAACATGCACCAAAATCAATTTCGACCATCTTTCCGGCCATCCGTTGCACTAATGCAGCAGGATACCAAGGGAATATTAACTGAAAATGATAGTTTTGTTGTGAGTAAACACATAGTAAAGCATTCTTGATTGGTGTATGTCTGGGATATTATTTTATTCCCATTGCCATTTTCAATTTTTACCGTGATTTCTCAAATAATTCTGTCTCAATAACATAGTTACCCAGCTATAGTAAGATGCATCACCGTGATATTTAGACCACTTATGCCCTGAGTAGATTTTACCTTTAACTTGTGAAATATGGGTCTAAATCCAAAATGGGAAAATTAGAGTTTGACCACTATTACACTCAGTGACTCATTTATGTTGACATAAAAAGTCACTGTCTTACGAAGATTCTGACTCTCTGCAGCTCAAAAAACGGAATATATTTATTTCTGCGTCCATGTCTGATTGGCTTAAAATGCCTAAGGAAACATTTCTTATCAAAGTGACATTATCGTTAACTGGATAAGCTGTTTGTGAATCATATCGCTTGTGGTCTTGCTAATGGAGAATTGATTGATTGATTTGTGAGTGATGGTTGAGTCTCATCACGACACTCCTTCCAAAGCTTCGCTAATCCAGGATTAAAAATGCGGTTTTGCCGATTTAGGTGAGCATGTCGAGGCTGCTCATACGAAATTAAAACTCTGTCTACAGTCAGTGACATGACAAAAAATGCAGGTTAACACTCAGCCTATTTCTGAGTAAGAATTGGATAATAAACTGAATTAATTCACTGATTAATTCACTAATTCACTTCCAATAAGCTGAGTCATCATTAAAGATTATGACATACAGCTTTGCATCGACGAGGAAGGATACAATATCAGATTGCATGGATGGTAATGCAGAGAAATTTCTGGAAATTTCATCTTCCATCTTGAGTGTTATGTAGTAAATGCTGCTGAAGATGGTATTTAGATAAATTTTAGATTTTGTGTGATAATTGCCATTCATACAGTCTCATACTATAGCCTTACTACAACTTTTCCAGAAGCCAAACTGCGAAGACCTGATGAATGACTTGACAACCTTGAAAGTTCGATGCATGGCAGGCATACTAAATGATTCGAAATGCATGCTATGCGTCAAACTTTCACGATGCACTAATATCTTATTTACTAATTTATTCAATCACCAAAGCTTCGACGTACGAAGCGTTGGAAATTGATAAATAAATTATTACAGCTTTACGCAGCAACCAGTGTGCAACTACGCTTCCCACCAAATGCAACCTATTCCTTTGAATGCTGAAAACGTTATGATTAAGTGCAATCTTAAACTAAATTAGGTTGCATGTTGAAAAAAAAAAGAAATCCTGGAACGGGAGATAGAATTCAGGGAAAGCACTGGGTTATTTATTTCTTATTATTATTTAAGTTATTTTCCATCCGTACAATATCTATTAAGTCTGCTGTCAATGTTACCCTTCAGTGATCAGTCATTTCTCAATACATTCTTAATAATCACAGACTTATATTGGTCTTGATTATTCAGTAAATAAATTGTGTGATTAGTGATCAAGAGATCTTAAACAGGGTCAGCTTGAAAGCAATTATGTGTTAAAGGGACAGAGACTCACAGCAGGTCATTTGAAAATCCCGCAACGCCGGCGTCACTGCCTGGGGGACGTTGGGCTTTAGGGAGTTACATAAACTTTTCAACGCAACTAAGTTTGATCTTGGCTGAATGGTTTGTTTATTTTCAGAAATGTTTTGCTTCATGAATACACATGGCTATATGCATTCACAAACATTTTATCTACATGGACCAAAATCAAGATATTTTTAAGTTATTTGCCTCATAATTATTCATATGACCCTCAGGACGCTGTCCTCTTAGATCTGTTGACTAGTTCTACAGCAGCCTGCATGTCCAATAAGGGCATGATCAGGCACTTGATGTGGTTTTACAGAGCATATTTCCACGGCAATAACTGGCACAGGTTTCAAATATGTGTCAAAATAAATTAATGAGACTGTTTTGGGTGTAGCATGATATTAGTGAATCATAAGGCCTAATTTTCATGAAGGCCTGTGCTCAGACAAAAGTACAGCGGATGTTGCTTCAAACTTTACGCTAGGGGTGGGGCAAAGGCAGTTTTTGTATTTATGTTCTGACAGGAGAGCAGTACACTCATGGCGCACCTGGACATGAACTGAGATCTGACAGAGTACATTTTGCATGGGTTTGTCAGAGGCGCCGAATTAACCCCATAAAGCCTACAAACCCATATATGGGTCCATCAAATGCATCAGCTGTTTTTGAACCTGAGTAACATCCAACCTATTTTAAATTCTAGTGGAGATCCTGTGGTTTCCGATGATCCTAATATGTCCTGCTGATTTGAAGGGAAATATACTCAAAGGCAACGAAAACAGAACACTCTAAATTTGTTTATTTTTACTCAGGACCTCAGTAGTCCAATTTGAGTTCTTAAGTGACCATTGGGGTCACAATGTGTACCTCGTTACACATGAATGATCATCATGTAACCTAACAGTGTGAGGTGGACTCTCACCAATCCATATTGAGTACAACATATGGGATTAGGAGTTGTGCAAGTACAGTGGTTGAAGTAAAGGAGGGGCTGTCTTCCCTATATAAAGGCATGATAAAATCCACACAAAAAACATTTTTAGTGTCATAATGCCACGTCTGTCGACTGAACAACGGGACAGGGCCCTGGGTATGCTAGAGGCGAGAGTAAGTGCCCGGCAAGTGGCTCGCCGTTTTGGGTGTAGTTCGTCCAGCATCAGTAAATTTTGGGTGTAGTACATCCAACTGGGATGAGCTCTTTTATCAAGAGCCCAGACCTCAGACCAGACAGCAACTCCAGAATACACTACAGGCAGAGTGGTGACAACTTCCCCAAGACAACCTAAGACGGTTAGTCAGGTCCATGAGGAGACATTGTACTGCCTGTGTGGATGTTCGTGGGAGTCACACCTGATACTGACTGTTCTTTTGAGTTCATTTTTAAATGTGTGTTCCGTTCAGTCTTGTTGTGATTTTTCATTTTCAACTTGTGCTCATTATGTTTAATGCATCTGTTTATTGTTGTCCAAATCGGCCCATTAACACATTTATCAAAGTCAACCCACCCAAAATATTTGAATTGTTGAAATAAGAAAATAAATTTGAGTCACAAAATTATTTGAATCCAAACTGGTGTTGCGTTTTCATTGCCTCTGAGTATATGTATGAAATTATGTAGAAGGTAGATATTTTCCATCTGATGTAATGCTGTGGCCCTAAAGACATGGCATGCTGGGTTTGGATATTTTTCTCAATATAAGTTTGATGTAAATTCAGTGAAACAAAGCCATCCAGGTTGTGTATATGCAGAAGCTTGTACAGCAAAAAGAAACAGATCCAGACAGTTTTGGAGTCACTCAATCTCAGGTCAACCAGGAGGCGGAACCGTCGTCACAGATTTCACTGATTTCTTCATATATTGCATGTAAATGTGAATAAACAAAATCTCCCAATTTTTGGCCGTCAGTTCTCACTAGGGTTGTCAAAAGAACCGATACTTTGGTACCAAGTGGATGCCAACATGCAAAAAATACATCAATGCCCGCTTTTTTTGGTACTGTGAGTACCGAATATATAACTTGGCAGAATTGACGGGGGCTGTAGACGGGTGCAGCATACGCGTGTCAGCACTGAGCAGTCAGCGCCGAAGAAGAAGAACGCCTGCTGTCTTAAAAAAATGGCTTCAGCAAGTGCGGGTGCTGGCACAACACCTCGGTTTTTTGATAAGCCAGGTAGTAGGGGTCGCGGGTGGAGATACTTCGCATTTGAGGCGGATGAAAGCGGAGCAATTATGAACTCACAAAAAGCGACATGCAAACAGTGCCTCCAAAGTTTTCAAACCAAAGGAGGAAACACTTCGAGCCTGACAAAACACCTGAAAGACAGGCAACCCGACTGGTTTAAAGATTATACAACATGTATATCCGACCGAGCAATCTGATTGGTCAATTAGACGTTTAGAATGTACTCAAATGAGCAAGACCGTACGGGTAGCCTGTGCTCAAATGAAAAATACCTCATCACTGAAAATATTACTCTGCCTATCGTAGTTGCCTAGGCCACTGATTTAATTAATTTGTCAGTTTGTTTGCATTTGTACATTGAAAGGAACATTTAATAAATCAACACATCTGTGAACCCTGTCGTCTTTATTTCAGAGATAAATTGAAAAGGAGATTAGCGAAAGCTCCCGAAAGGCGGGTTTGAAATGATGTAACTCTGCTCAGCCTTAATGTTACTGGTTACTTTTGTCATTTTTGCTCCTTGGCCACATTAATCGGAGCTAACGTTAAATTAGAGTGACACACCCCCAGCTGAAATGAAACATCTGCTGGTTTGTTTATTTAAAGACAGACTTTTGTTCTGGTGCCGACACTGGAAAGCCGTTGCCTATATTTGAATATAACCATTAATATAAGTTTGTTCGATAAAGATCAGCTGAGTCGATGTTACGGCACCTGTTAGCTTAAAAATGACTGAGATGTCAGCAGAAGTATGACTATCAGTCCATGAAAAAATGATCCCCCCCCCAGCGGATATTCTAGTTACAACATGAGCAGTTTGGTGTTGCTATGTGCGGTATTTATTCAGTTTTGGGAAATCACGATGTCTAGAAAACATAAGCCCAAGTTGGCTGGCTGACAAGGACTAGTTAACGTCAGATCTCATGTATTTCCACGGAAACGGAGAGAATACTAGCAAAAAGAACTTTTATATTTTCAGAGCGAAATGCCCACTGTATGAATATATTTTGATTATATTTTGATTTTGATCTGGGCACAGATAACTAAGGTAATGTACCTACTCATATAACTATAGGGATTATGGCAATAGGCCAATTTGCCAAAATGTTGAAATATCCCCTTAAAGTTGACGTCAGATGACCTTGAAAGATCAAACTTGGGGTCAAGCAAAATGGTACAATTTTCAAAGGTTTCTAGGCTTGAAAATATTGAAGATTGGGAACATATTTGCACTGAACACTTACATGAAGTCATGCATGAACTTTCATTTAGTGGCCTTGAACTTGACTTTCAGCAACCTTTTTTAAGGTCAAACTTCACATAGTTCACATCACCAAAACTATTACAGATAGAGCTGAAGTATGTATTGCAGGCATATAGGAAGTCATGTATGAAGTTTCATTTGTTGTTATTGAACTTGACCTTCAGTGACCTTGAATGCCTAAACTTCACAGTGAAATTTCATTGACTTATATCAGCAAAATGGTGACAGATAGTTTTGGTTTGAATTGGAGATGTATAGTCATACATGAACTTTCATTTGGTGGCCTTGAACTTGACCTTTGAAGGTCAAACTTCACATAGTGAAATTTCAATGACTTCTATCACCAAAACTATTACAGATAGAGCTTAGGTTTGTATTGTGGGCATATAGGAAGTCATGTATGAAGTTTCAAAGGTTGACCTTGAACTTGACCTTCAGTGACCTTCAACAGCCAAACTATACAGTGAAATTTAATTGACTTATATCAGCAAAATCGTGACAGATTGAGTGTAGGTTTGTATTGGAGACGCATAGGAAGTTGTGTATGAACTTTCATTTGGTGACCTTCATATTGACCTTCGAAGGTCTTACTTGACCTAGAGAAAATTCTATGACTTCTGTCACTGAAAAGGTCACAGATGGAGCCTAGGTTTGTGTTACTGAGATAGGAAGTCACATATGAACTTTCATTTAGTGACATTCAGCTTGTCTGTTGACAATATTTGAAGGTCAAACTTGGCATAATACAATTACAATGACTTGTATTGCCAAAAGGGTCAAAGATGGAGTCTTGGTTTGTATTAGAGTCATATAGGAAGTCATATATGAACTTCCATTTGGTGACCTTCGTATTGACCTTCAAAGGTCAGTTGTGACCTCGTGAAAATTCAATGACATGTATCATTAAAATGGTCACAGATTGAGCCTAGGTTTGTGTTACTGACATCTAGAAAGTCATATATGAACTTTCATTTGGTGACATTCAACTTGTCTGTCAATGACCTTTGAGGGTCAAACTCGTCAGTGAAATTTCAATCTTATATCACTTATATCACCAAAATGGTCACAGATTGAGCCAAGGTTTGTATAGAGACATTTAGAAAGTCATGAAGTCCATGCACTGACCACAACTTGACATTCTGTGACCTTTAAAGTTCGCTATTGACATATGGAATAGGCATGGGCAATACAAATGAATAAAATGACAACATTTCTTGAGTTGCTGATAACAAATATTTTATTATTTTCCAATAAATTTTTGCAGGCAAGTACAGAAGACACAGACGAAGAGTTTGCCATAAGTCCACCGCCTTTACAGGGAAGGGTCTCAGAGCCGCAGGTTCCCAAAAATGGCTGATTTAGGCATTTTTCTACAAAACCCATTGTGAAAATTGGGGGGTGAAGCCTGAGAGCATTTTCGATAATACAGTCTATAAAGAAATAAACCAGGCCAAATTATCCATTAGGGTATCCTAACTGAAATAATTGATGCTCATCTACCCCTTTTCTGAAGTACAGCAGCGCCCACTAGGCCCTTTTTAATGGAAAATGCATAGAATCTCAACCAGTTATGTTCAACAAACATTAGGTTTTGCATTGATATTAAAAAAAATGGTATGAATGGGTTGCCTGTGAAGTTTTTTGGATCAATGGCCTGCCAAAATGTCAAAATTATCGGTGGGAGGGCAAAAATTAACGCTACTCGCCCATTACTATATAAAATGCAGTGAAGTCGCTGATGCCGGCAGTTGTTTGCCCTCGCACTGCTACGAAATGAATCAAACACTCCCCCTTCAATAACTAGGGCTGGGTATTGCCACTGATTTCCTGAATTGATTCGATTTCAATTCACTTGGTCTCAATTCGATTCGATTTCCAATTTGATTCAATATCGATTCATTGAGGGATATTTCAGCTACAGAACCTGTTTTGCTTGTATATGAAAGGGAGTCTTAGAGAACTAATGGCAGAAATGATACTTTCATTTGAATTATTAAAAAGAAACCTTCTAACTAGGCACAATATTTAAAATATAAAAGTTCACACTAGAAAGTGACCCCAAACTTGTATCCTGAAAATACTTTTAATTGACCAACACATTTGATCAATCAGCATAATAAAGTGGGACATAGACTGAACAGTCAGTAGAGTATTATTCTCTGAAACTGGGTGAATATTACATGCTTCACTTTGCAAGTTCATTTTCGAATAAATGTTATTGATTTTAATAGCCTTGCCCAAAGAACCCCACATGGACACGTTCGACTGTACAGAAATAACAATTCAACAAATACATTCAACAAAGAAAATAATATTGGATTTTTTATTTGAAAACTGGTTGAAAATGGTGGACGAAAATTGGGACGTTTCATTGCTAAACTTCCACCCGACGCGGTCATTAAAATACATCTCCCAACACATGTAGTTGAGCTTAAAATAAAGATCTTATACCTAAATATATATCCAACGTTGATTTTGATCTCTCTTTATTACTTGTAGCATGAAAATCCGGCCTCAATTTACCATTCCGTGCGTAACCAGTTGTGTCCGCTACAGTTAGGTATGGATCACATTACATTTTTACTGTCAACAGGTAGTTTCGCATTTGCAGCATGCTTTCTATCAGTGAAACACTGTTCGATGTACATTTACATGACACATAGTTAAAACATCTCTACCTGCAATTAACTTATTCATTATTATCCTTTACGTCGGGATATTCATTACTTAAGTAGTTTTTTTGAGGATTTGTACTGTACTTGAGTTTTTTTTTTTCTGAGACTTTTACTCTACATTTTAAAGATACTTTTTACTTCGTTACCCGTTACAAATGAAACTACAAAAGCACTCAGAGAGCGCAGACCTCCGCCAGGGGGCAGCAAAACCCAAAAGCACGGCGATTGGAACTCCGGCCCATTGGAAAGACTTGAAATCTTGAGGTGTAGCATATATCTCAGCAGTACTTTGGCTTAGATATGCCAAAATTTAATCACCTGTTCCTTGACTTAATACCCACCTTCTCTGAAAATTTCATCAAAATCTGTCCATGACTTTTTGAGTTATTTTGGAAACCAACAGACAAACAAACAAACAGACAAACCCAGGCAAAAACATAACCTCCTTGGCGGAGGTAAATATGAATGTAATTCATCATTTAAGGATTATCTGGACAAGGCCTGTTCAAGAACTACGGTGCTTGGCAGGGTATCTTAAGCGCCTTATGCAGACGTGTCCGCCAGCAGACATGCAACTGCAAAATTATGCATGCAGAACAATATTCTAACACTAGATGGCACTCCCAGATCAGTTATTGAATATTCACGAGCAAGATGGAAATGCACTAATAAAAGATATCGAAAATTAAAATAAAAAAAATCGATATGCATCAGCAAATCGATTTTTGAACCCAGCCCTATCAATAACCCGTGGTGATTTAAAAAAAAAAAAAAAAAAACTTTTTTACTATTTCCATATACCTTCCTCCCATGATATTTTCAATGAGCTACAGTGAATAATTAATGGTAAAACACATGGACATGCAGTCGTAGGTTAGTTTGGTGAGGCAGAAACCTCCCCTTTGCTTGATTAGCAATCAGACGATTAACTAGTTTAGTAAGACTATTTGGCAGTATGACGGGCCAGTTTAAGTTTCGCGGCGTTATTACACAGTAGGCTACATTGAACCTGAAATACTCCATAGACAGCAGATTTGCGTGTACTTGCTTCTAGGAAGCCGAAGCAATATCATCACCAAATACTAAAACAGTTCGACTTATGCAGAGTTCAATGCTTAATCAATATACAATGTATTCTCCTTTTAATACGCGCTTTTACACCCAAACAAAAAGCGGGAGCTTATTTTCTGTCTTCTTTCATAATCCAATTAACAAAATGTTTAAACGATATAGGCTACAGAATTACTGAGAGCCGAGAATTTTTCCTTATTTATTATTCAGATTTCCATCCTTGCAGTCTCGAATTGAAGCGTACCCGTGAATGAATCTTGTGACCGGTGGGCTTCAAAGGCCTGGCGCAGGTTTATTCCTTGGTATATTTTACTGAAACTTCACAAATAGGGTCACAGGATATTCTGTCAACACACTATGTAGGGTAGAGTCAAAATACGCTCACCTTTCTTGCTATTGTTGAGAAGAAATCACGGCGAACTTGCGACTAACTTCGCCAACTTGTGTCAAACTTATTTCTCATCCCCTGGAGGTCTAGCCTGGACGAACAGACTCATAATTTCTCAAATTAGATGGCTGTGAGCAAATCAGGGCTGTAGCTGGGATAAGATGGGATAAGATCCTAAATGCTGATTTTTGCCACGCCGTGCACTTGAAAAGGACAAGGTTCACTAACCATCAAAATTGGCCCTGTCTAAAAACTAATAATCATTGGTGTCATTTATTGACATAATAGCCAAAACTTAAAAAAATGAATGTTATAAGCCTTACTGCCCCATGGTTGCCATGGCAACGGAACAGGAAATTGCACCATGCAAAATGTCATTATTTGGCATATTTCCAATCCCAAGAGCAAAAGAGTTCAAAATATTGTCTTATGTATATCAATTATTATATAAATGATTAACAATTCAACATTACCAGGATGTCTGGCCCATGGTTGCCATGGCAACGGGAGAGGAAATTGTTCCATTCAAAATGTCATTATTTGGCATATTTTCAATCCGAAGAGCAAAAGAGTTCAATATATTGTCTTATAATTTATGTATATTAATTATTATATAGATAATTAACAGTTCAACATTATCAAGATGAGTGGTCCATTGTTGCCATGGCAACGGGAGATATAAATAATAAATATAAATATAAATAAATAAATTATAAATAATAAACAGAAATGTTTAATGAAACAGTTAAGTAAGTCAGAAAAAAATACTGATATTAGGTCTAGAAAAAAATAGTTTCGATTCCTATTACGTCCCAAATAGAAATAGGGTGGGTGGGTGGGTGGATAGGTAGGTAGGTAGGTGGGAGCATTATTTTATTTTTTAAAAATATTTCAAATCTCTACAGTAATCTCAAAAATTATTTTTTTTATCCAAAAAGTGTGCAACGACAGTAGGCAATCAAGCAATCAAAAACGCCAATAAAATGTGTAGGGTAGGGGGAAAACAGGCACTGTCGGGTAATAGGAATCACGGGTAGTTTTTTCTATGCCTTATCACACTTATACTGGAGCTAAATTATATTTGTCTTTTATATTTCTGAATTAATTATGCTACCCATTAATTATATTAAAAACAAAATTAAGGTCAGATTCAATTCAGTTCACAAACTTCAAAGTTGCATAATATGATGCGTGCTCAAGGGCCGAGCTGATCGAGGGGCGAAATGTCGGGCATCGATCGGGCATCAGATAGCCTATCTTATTTTTCAAAGAGTTATTTATTGGTTCAACATCTCTACCATAACTCAGAATATTTGTATATGAACAGATTTTTATAGATTTTGCATAGAAAAAACTTACCTTTCCTCGTGTACCTGTAGTTCACCTGTAGCATTTCCTCATCGGATCATAGTCGAAAGACGAAACTGGGTCATCGCGCCGAAAAGCCTGACGCCACTGATTATCTGGCTCGTACATTGAGTAATTAGGCCTAACACTCAACGACACTAAACTAGTTACTCGATATTTACATATCAGACATATTAGAGAAGAATCATCATTCAAAATATTACGCGTCAACAAAGCAGGAAATGCGAAAAGCTGTACATCAAAGAACGCCGCTTACGCAAGTGGTGCAATTGAAAAGTTGGATTTCAGTATGAAATACGATTCGTGCCTCGTGTTGAATCCTTAGCGAAAAACACACAATCCACACATTTGTTTGATTACACATAAAAATACTTAGAGTTGTATGAAATAACGTTACGTTTTAAATTATTAATTTGAAAAATATCACGAAATTCAATTTTATTTCCGTTTGTAAATAAATGCCAATCCCACATTTATATATTTTGCGTAACTAAGCGCGTCACTAATGTAAACTACTCATTTTCGAAATTAAACTCGGGCGGCAGGCCTCGCCCACAATACAACCTACACAAAGTTTTCTGAGGCTTGTTTGCCGCCCCAGTTCAGCTGTTACGCATTCCATTAGAGTTTATGCAGAGCGTTGCCCATGCCTATATTGAATACATATTACCATATTATAATGACTTGTATCACCAAAACTGCTTCTGAGCTTAGGTTTGTGTTACAGAAGGTCTTATAAATGAATGTGAACTTTTATTTAGTGACCTTGCCATTGATTTTCATTGATTCAAATGTCAAACTTCACATGAAATTTTCATAACTTGTATCATCCCAGTATGGCTGTTTATCGGTAAGCTACAGGACCCTTGGTCCTATTGTTAAAACATTGTAGCATGTATACCTATTCTAGTAGACCCCCAGCATACAAAAATGACTATTCAAAGGAGTATAATATGTGCACTTTATCAGGTATGGCTGTCACGTTATTGAAATAAATAGAAGATTTAGGTAATGTGACTTGGAGAAATTGCAGTGAAAAGCCTTTCACAACCTATAGAAAAGCAGCTGCAAGGCATGTTAGCCTACGTATGAATTTATAATCTTAAAAAAGACAAGCAGCCAAATCAAATGGAATCTAAACCAGTGGCATGCCATCAGATGTTCAGAGGGCCTTCAGTAACCTCACCCATTGTTGCATGATTTGCTCTCAAGCTGTTCCCATTTAAGTTTGCCTGGTTAACTGTCAAACAATTGAGTGACTGAAAAGCTCTGCCAATAAATGATCTGAAATGATTTAGAGGTGATAATGACAAAGTGATTGCTGATTTGCAACATATACATACTTGAATTCTGTCTCTCTCTGTTTTTTTGCATTTATTTGGATTATCATAATCCTTACGATGCCAAATCACTGTATGATGTGCCTTACAGTACCTTTTTACTGTGACTGTATTCATTATTTAGCCGTTATTACTCTACCACCTAATTGCATTATAACCCTTGCAAAATAATATATGAAAATGTATGCCATTTCATGAGCAAAAAGAGTTCAGAATCATTGAAAAACATTGACATTTTGCATCATCAATTATATGCAGATGAAAATGGCCCACTTTCTGATGTACAGTTAAAAATAAATTTGACAGTCATTCTACCAATAAGTTTTAGCAATATTTGCCTATCAGGAAAAACAAACTGCGATAGGATTGGGTAATTAAACATTCAAAGGCGGAAACCGAAGGTGGAGGTGGTTACCGAATACCTTTGATTATGTGAACGGACTGCTACTGATCTATACACACGTTGGTCGTTCAGGACACAGTCACAAAATGGATCCAGTCTGCTTCTGCCTTAAAAATACATTCCACGTGTGTAGATAATTTATTCATCACGTCAAACGGCAACTATGAAACCTACGTATACAAATGAAAAATGATACTGCTTTTATTTCCTCTAAATTATTATCTTGGATATATGGTGCCTCTGGTGGTCATGGTGAGTATTTGTACAATAAAATGGTTAAGTGTATTGGACTTGGGATTGAAAGGTCCTGAGTTTGAGTCCTTGCCATGGCCCTCATGGTGTGTTCTTGGACAAGAACACTTAACTCCCACAGCGCCTCACTCCACCCAGGTGTGCAATTGGGTACCAGCAAATGGTTGGGGAATCCTGACTGAGAGCTGGGGGTAGCCTACCATGGACTAGCATCCCATTCAAGAGGCGTAGCAATACTCCTAGTCTCTTCATCTTATGGAAAGTGGGGTTCAGCACCAACCTGATGAGTCACCTGGCTCAGGACAGACTTTGCTTTTTTTTTTAAATTTTATCTCCGTGTACTCCAACCCTGTTTCAGGAGAGCTACCATCCTGAAGGTTCTCACTTCAACGAAAGCAAAGCACACCCCATTTCCCAGTTTCAGAGCTTGTTGTGCTGCTAATTAGCAAACTAGGATATCAGGGGTGGATCCAGGGTAGTGTACCTAGTTTCTGGAACTCGCTCAAACACCTTATTGATTGGCTGGAAACACTTTCATTTTGTTGAAACTCACTCAAACCTTATTCTGATTGGCTATTCATGTTGCAAACTACTCATGGAAACTACTTACTTCAAAACCTGGATCCACCCTCGGGTATGGTGAATTAAGGCCGGACAAAAAAGCTACAGAATAGTATCTCTCCAGTAGCAGGGTCGTGAGATAAATAATTGATAATAATCACCCCTGCGTGAGATAAATAATTGTCATTTTGCTCAATTATTGAGCACAGTACTTCCTTGAGAACTCAAACTCAAATTACAAAAACACGTGAAGCTATGTTGCTTGTCAGAACTGCTCAGGATGTGGAAAATATTATTCCAATCCAGTGCGTTACTATGCAAAAAGGGCTTTTGATGATTTGTTTTAATCATGCATTAATTACTTGAAGTTGCTTAATCACTAGTGCTATTAGAAGAGAATTTCCTTTTAAACCTTTAAAGTTAAAAGAGTTTAGTCCTTGTGCTCATCTGAAATTACATTTTATATCTCTCTTTTTGGAATCATTAACAATCTAAAATCTATTGATTATCCCCATCAAAAGGAGACTTTCAAAGGAATTCATTCAGACAGTGTTGGCTGTTCGTTGTCCATTGAGAAATGAGCCTGTGAAATTGAGCGCATCCCGTGACATTTCCTTGTCATTCCATGATATGCATGTCCAAATTACTTGGGTCAGTTCTGAATTATGGTGCTATTTCTGGGACTAGAGGCATTCAATAACTTAGATCAAATCATTGAATTATAAATATGTGACGCTATTTATTACTTTGCTTAAATAAAAATGGCAAATGCATTCTAGGTTGGTAAACAAAATCTTTAATTTATGAAGGATTTTGATTTCTATGTTTTTTCCACTTAATGTGGGTCTCTTAGAACATGATAACCTGTGGGGACAAAGACTGCACTTGACAGTGCCATGGGATTGCGGAGTGTCGGAGTACATTTTTTGATGGTATTGTGTGCCTGTCTACTGTCTGAAGGGTTTCCTCTGAGTTGTCTTAAGAAGTCAAAACATGTTAATACTGCTAAATGTGGGTCACAGATTAGCCCAGAAAAGTTAAAAGAAACATGCAGTGGCTGTAGCTGATCATAGTCACAGTTGTTTAGTTTGAACGGTGGTGCCGTTTCTGAAGTTTCCTTTTGATGTCTGCTGCCATTCTTATCAGATCAGGCTCGGCGAACTCTCGCTTTGCGTCTAGCATTTTCAATTCATTTACAAGGCAGCTAGTAAGACATTATCAGTATGATATACCTTCCTCACGGCAGGAAATAGATGTTTGTGGATCTCAGAATACTTTAAGCTTGGTTATTACTGCTTTATGTATGCCTGTACCTTCCTATTTGAACATATTTTTGTGAGTCTGTATTTAGCAGCATAGGGTCCCCATGGAAATTCAGAATCAAGTCAGGATCTTTGCCAGTTCACTGTCTTCCCTTATTTTGCATAGTGCTCTACGGGCCCAATTTTTAGGGTCTAGAGAAGAGCTCTTGTGACAGTGTTATGTAATCTGCAGCTGCCTTCTTTCAACCTTTGTATACTTCACTGACAACTATGTTAGTAAGCAAACAAAAAAGTGTTTGGAGATGGTGGTACTTGGACATAGCTCTCTAAGTGTACAAGTTAGATTTCAACCCATAAACTCCCGTAGATTACAGTTTATACAGCAGTTTTAGCTGCTGGTTTTTATCCAAAGTGACTTGACTTTGCAGGGACTGATACCGTGGACAAATCTGAAGATTAGGACGTTTCTCAAGATGAGATTTTATGACTACATGGGAGGTTCAACCGCTGGCCTTCTGAGCTAGCCTACTGAATCAAGCAGTACAACCATTATACAGTTAGGCAGGGTTGGGGTTGTAGCGCAGCGTGCTGTTCACCTAACACAAAGCATGGGGGCGCTGAGTGATTTAAAGTGAACTAAATGAAATCACATTCTTAGGCGTCCTCTTCTTAATTGGATCTTCAGATCAGAAATCTGATGCCTGGTGCAGTGCCCTTTGTCTTTGTAGCCAGCGCCATTTCACAAGTAATAGGCGCAGGGGAGCAGAAAGCGTTCACCGCATTGACAGACTCATTAAGTGGAAATTGCACATGGTTGCACGGACCTGCTTTTCACTGAGAGGGAAGCCTGCCTTTGCTTCTTGGTTGCTGATTTATTGCAGCGGTGGGCAGTGTGACCATGGATGGTGGAGCGAGGATATGATTGAGCTTAAGCCCTGACCTCTAAAAGACGTTTGAGAAACCGAAAATAAAAACAGTTATGTCATCGCCAATGGCTTTCCGCCTGTGTGTTTGTGCCATTTCGGCCACAAAATGAAGAGTGTTGGTCTGTTAGCCAGCAGAAATGAGCGAACGAGACACTTGAAATCATCTGGCACAGGTGTCACAGTGGGGTAATGTACGTGCCTGACTGAGGTTTGTTTAGAAGTCTCCGGACAGAGTGTAACAAGTGTCTCAGAAGGTAATATCCAGATGGGGTTACCCAGGGGAAGGGGGCGATGGGGAGGCCTGGTGTTTTTGACTAAGGTGAAGCTCTTTAACTCTGGGGGGGAAGGGGGGGGGTGATTGGGGGGGCGTCTAGATGATGGGGCAGGGGCTGGCGCAAAGGAATTTCATGAACTGCCGGAAAGAATAACTTTCAATTGAGAGGAGGAAATGTGTTAAGGGATTCTGTAAATGCATGAACAATAATCCATAGTCTTTCAAGTGAATATTAAATGTGGAAAAAAATCGAGATGGGAATCAAACAGGCTGCTGAAAACATTGTATGCTGCAAAGTGTGTAAAATTAATCACACTTACTTTGTTTTTTCATTAACCTGCCATCTGCGTAAGATCTTTCTTATTTCCTTTGATCATTCCCTCTATCACAGTGTGATCACTATCACGGTTACCTTTTGCTAATACCTGACAGTTTTATGACTTTGATCAGCAGAACTGAGTTGTGTGACTCAGCAGGAAAAGCTAAATATAATTAATTACCCTTCAATACGTAAGCAGTTCCTCTGGTTATTTGGCGTAAAAGAACAACTTGCAGAATCATGTACATTGCCGGGATGCCGGCTTACATAGTGCTCACAAATGCCTGGGCCGGAAATGTCAGCGGCTTCTCGCTGGCAAAGGACATGAGTTAACAGGAGTGGTCAGTGCGATGACATAGAGCTCAGTCAGAGCATGTGCAGGTGTACTAGCTCCACCGATGGTTCATTGTTCCGGAGCATCTGGTCTTCTCTGGAATGTTTCGGGGCTTGAATCCCCTTAGTGACAAGCCAACAACTGAGGACAATCAACCTTTCTGGCACATTAGTGATCAACTGAGTAATGCCACTGTGGAAGGAAGTGGGTCATTGTGAGGGGTAGACCGTATTGTGAGCAAAGGTTTCAGCAGTGGCTCGGGTTGATGTCGTCTCCTATTGTTTGGTCAAAGGGACCGACATAAATATTTTCCCACATTGGGAAGTAGTCACTTTGAAGTGCCATTCCTCTTTAAGGCCAAATGAAGGGGATTGGGTGCCTTTGCCCGTTACACACTGTTAGCGCCTGAACAATTACTGACGCAGTGTGGATTAAGTTTTGTTTCTGGGAAACTCAGAGGACAGGATATGTGTGGGTTACATAGCTAAAAGATTATCCAATGGAACCCTATACCATACTTAGCAGACGTTTGAGTTTAATATTTGAAATGTCATTTTATGAAAATACTTGTAGATTTTCAGTCCATTCTTACTGTAAATCTGTTGTTTACTCGCTGAGATCTCTCAAGGCTCATTTACATGAAAAGGGATTATTCTGAAATCAGTTGACTGGCTTTTGAAAGCTCAGTTTTTAGAAGAAATCTGCACTTGTGTGATCATAGGTTCTTATCCTGTCTGCATAATTTAGGGAATACTTGAGGGGAAGAAGCTTTGGATGGAAATGTTGTATTGCTCAATACTTTTGGCGAGTGAACTTCTGGCATTTTCTCCAGCACTGGCTTCTGCACTTGGAAAAGATGCGTTTAAAATAATGTGTTTACGGTGCCAGTCTTTCTGACAGCTGATTGAATATGGTCTTTTGATTTCGTTATTAAAGCAGAGTCATGCTGTGAAACAGCCAATATTGTGCAATTTTCTCATTTTTGTTATGCAAGACTGTATTTCACACATTTAACACTGAACTATTTTGCACTTTTCAGATGTTTGCAACATTATAATGCAGCATATAATGCAGCAAAAAAAAAACTAATGGAGACTTCACTTAGGCTTGTCAGGCCGTTCGGCCAGATTCATTTATTTTGTATTAGCAAAATATATTTTGCCACTGCAAAACAGGTGACAGTTATTGGCCAGGTTATTTGTTTTGCACCAGTTATTGGGGATGGTACTGGTTTTGCATGAGATTGTTTTTCAATATTTTTCAGAATGTTTTAGTAAATGTAGCAATATCACTAGTTCGGTCTCTGGCGGCGTCTTTACAGTGAGTGAGTGATGTCCGAGTTTTTACTTCAGCATATTCCTTCGGGGTTTTAACCTGCCAGAGACCGAACTTGACATTGCCGATGACCAGTATAAAGTACTGAATTCCGAGGAGCCACCGAATTTACATTGCATTTCATGTGTCCGTGAATGCTGTATATGATTTGTCGGATATAGCAAGCCAGCTATAAATGAACCTGGAGTGTTTAATATACAACTACAGAACCATGCACACAATACGTAAATCTGTGTTTGACCGTATTTCAGCAGAGAGCATAGCCCCGTACTTTTAACTGCATACTTTCGCGCATGAGCGAATTTGCATGTGCGTGAAGTACCGCTCCAAAAACGATTTATTTCTTGGAACAGTTTCAGCTGCAACCTCTACTGGATAAATTGCAGTATCCTCTCCTACCGCATATGTCATCATTAAGTGACTCCAGGTATTCTGAACCATTAAGGCATATGAAGTTGAAGTTGAAGTTCTGAACAGCTCTATCTAATTATTTTGACTGAATTATAACACTACACTTGAAGCCCATGAGCTTAAATGTGTAGGCTCACCAGCTAAATACATTCACACATACCGACTGGGAGAAAAAGTGACCCAGTCTCAACTAGCGTTAGCATTATTTACTTAGCCGAAGAAACAACAAAAACAAGTGTCTGCCACGAACATGGCAGTATCCCCCGCAGCCTCAATTTTATGTATCCGTATGGATACAGAGCCCAATGCTGTATGCTATATAATTAGCGAGTGCATTTACTGATGATCTTGGGCCAACTCAAAGTTAACTGCTGAAGATTAATATGATGAGCTAAAACAAATAAACTGATAAAGAGCCGAAGTTTTGGTAAACGTGTTCGTAGACAGTTGGGCGAGTTTAAAATCCGTTCTTAGGTACACTTCCAGGTCACCTTATTCCAAATAAGGCAGTCCACGAGGGATGGAGGCGGGGCTGCAGCTCGTGATGCACGTTCATGTGATCTTGCTCAACTTGAATTTGAATTTAGAGATCTGAATTTGAATTTTATGAACTGAATTTGAATGTGCGAACTGAATGTAATGCTTCAAGTTCTCTCTTAAATTCAATACAAATAATTGGATTCAGTTTCAGATTACTTGTTCATTCAATTTCAAAACCGATAAAATTCAATTCAAAGCCAATTAAATTAAATTCAAACCCAAAATTCAATTCAAAACCTGATAAAATCAAATTCAAAGCAGGTTAAATTCAATTCAAAACCAAAATTCAATTCAATTTCTTTTGGAACAAATATCATTCCATACATCATATTTAACCATTTATTTCAAGACGGCATGCATATCAGTTTGGTGGTGACTCTGCCCGATTGATGTTCTGGAACAGTCTGCGCAAGCATGACACACACAGTCCCTGAGATCTCAAACCCCCTGGCCAAGCCTGAGATTCTTTTAAATCTCATTTACTTTGAATTTATTGAACACAGTATGAACATATGCTGCTTTTTTGATGAACAATTTTATTTGTAAAGGAGAAGTATGGGGAGTTGGGGGAGATGAGCAGCAGATTTTTTTAGTAGACCAGAGGAGGAGTGGTATACAGGGCTGGAGGAACCCGGCCTTATTTATAAAAGCTTGCCTGTTGGGTGGGAAATGATGAAGTAAAAAATGTTTGCATAGAAACGGGCTTGTGACCAGCCTGACTCCTTTTCCTGACTGATCTTACACTAAAGCTCAGTCAGGACACCTCTGTCAGATTTAACCATTTATTTAGTTAAATTTATTTGGTTTGGGGGTGGCTCTGCTTGAGTGATGCTCTAGAACAATCTGAGACTCAAACAGTCCCTGAGATCACAAACCCCCAAACTTGCTTCCCCTAAGGGAGCAGGCGAGCAGATTCACCTTCTTTTAAGCCCAGAGTATGTGTAGGAGCCAAATTTGCCTTATAAGAAATGTTTTTTTTTTGTTATATGTCCAATAGCACCGCCGGTGGCCGTTTTGAGTTAGGCCACTGGTCAGAGAATATAAGGGAAGCTTGTTTTCCCATTATGAAGTTCGGTTTATGTTTGAAACAAGATGCGGAAAGAAGAGGAACTTTGTCAACCGCACCCTTTGGCTTATTTTTGTTGATTTGCGACTACAGTTTATGTTCGTTTAAGTAATAAGAAAATTTGATTTGATTAACTTCGAGACGCATTCATCCATGCACAAACATTACACCACAAACAAACAATCAAACGCTCACGCACACAACCAAAACGCTAAGAAATGGAGAGGAACTGCCGAATCAATTAACTGTCAAGTCTACTCAAAGTAAGTCAACAAAGTATTTCCGATGTCTTTGGGAGCGCGTTGGCTAAATGAATGTGGATCTTGTTGGCCTTATTGGAATATAATTGTGGAATAGAAAGGCTCTAACAGTATGAATGGAATAGAATAAATAGTTGCAGCCAGCATGTTTCATTTTCTTTGATTTCCCGTGAGCATTTTTGGCCTTACCCCCTCAAAACAGTGGAATCAGCAGGTAAACTAAATGCAGACTGAGGAACACCTGACCAGACACAATAACAGGGACTTTGTGAAAAGGAAATTGCTGCATGACATGCACCGCTATGTGTGGTGACAAGTATGTCGCATTTCTTCTGAAGTCCTTCTCCTTCTCCTCTGAGTGCAGGGAGATCAGCAGCGTGCTGAATGCAGACAGAGGAACATCTGGCAAGTCACTCTGAAAGTGGCTTGATAGAAAGGACATATACTATGAAATATGAAAGAGTGTGTGGCAACAAACATGGCACTTTGCCTTTGATTTGCACAAGCATTCATGACTTTTTCATCTGAACACAGGGAGATTAGCAGATATTCCGAATAGGAACAGCAGAAAATTTAGTAAATTAAAGATGAAGTCTTTTGATACAAGGGAATAATTGCTGTGCGAAATACGAGACAGTGGTGAAAAGCATCTATCAATGTCTTTGAATTCATGCAGCATGGGTGCCCTCATGTGAATACAGGAAGATCAGCAGGTATGCTGAATGGAGACAGAGGAACATTCAGCAAGACGCTATTAGAGTGACTTGATACAAAGGAAATATTCTGTGTGAGTGTGTGTGTTCCCCTGAACTGAGCGAAATTGCATGTAACTCAAAATTGAGATTGCAGCATGAACCGCCCCGAAACAAAACCTTGCCAGTGGGGTCCAAAAACCTGAGGCTAACACAGGTCCCTTGGAGCCAGAGGATGTGCTCTTGTATTTATGGAATTAGCTCAACCAAGGCAATTGATATTATGGCCAGAGGGTTTAAGATATTTCAAAGCTGGCAGAGGTAGGAGGGTGTTTCAAAGCAAGCGAAGGTGAGGGGATCGAATTGAAGCGTATGAATTTTGGAGCAGATGACTTTGGAGACACTGAAAATGTCATGGTTTTGCCCCCGCCGGCAGAAGGCATGAAGGCAGCAGGCACAGGGACCATGTACCCAAAGGCAGAACTAGGGACCCAAACGAACAGGCTGAGTAAAAACATAAAATCTTTAATTTAAATTATAAGATACTATCCCGGAGGGGAGGAGCAGCACAAAAGCAAATGTCTGGGCTCCAGAAACCAAAATGAGGTGCTGCCAGCCCTTAAATAACAGGGCTTCACCTCCACCTTAACGAGCCACACCTGTTGCCCGTTAAGTTGGAGGTGAAGAATGCAACAGGGGGAAGGGCCTGCAGGCCAACACCATGACAGAAATTTCATAAAATATTTACTCAAGTGAAAATCAAAAGCAATAATTTCAGCAAGCAAAATGAGCCATAGCTTCGGAATGTAAAGCAGAAACTGGCACAATTTTTGTCCCCGCAATGCCGTGCAAGGTGTCGTGGCAATGCGTGCCATTTCGGTGGTATGCAGCAAAGCCTTGTTTGCGCCCTGTTTGCGCACTGTACACGCATAAGTTTCACACTGTCTACGCAATGCACGGCCAAAAATTTGAACTATGCGAGAACAATTCGTGAGCACTTCGTGAGAAGTTCCTTCCATGCGCATATGGTTTGTGATGTGCGCAAACAGTGCGTGAGATAGGCGTGCCATGATCACGTGAACAACTTGTGATAACACTCTAACACGGCACGCATTGACACGCACCGTCAGCAGTGTTCTTACCAAGTTTGTGTAGTGTTCACGCAAGTGGCACGCACATGGCATGAGCATCGCTTGCCGAACTTTTGAACATTTTCAAAATTCTCTCTACGACATGGCGCGCACCCCCACACCCTTACTCCTTACTCATACTCCGCCCACTCGTTCCCGAAGACTTTAATCATTGCCATGATGCATTGCGTGGCATTGGAACAAAAATCTTGCAAGTGTCAGGGTGGCATTAGGGATGAGCCACAGCATGAGAAGGTTGGTTTGACACTAGGGAAGTATTAGCAATACTTGTCTACTTGGCAATTGTGGGAGCGTGTGAGATATGGCATGACTTGTGGATAAAGGCAAACTATCTGAAATGGGTTGCCTATTCGGCAACATGCTTGGCACCAGTTCAGTGCAGGTAACATTTCTTCAGTCTCAGGACATGAGCTTGATACTGGCAAAGAATTTATCATCTTGCATGCCAGTCAAAGAGCAGCAATTGCAGCACTACACTGGGTAGGGTACTAGAACTAATGCTAAAGCTGTATAAAGTGAAATTTCCTGATCATCATGCCATTTGAATGGATCACATCAAAAGCAGAGCCTGATTTTTCAAAACTAGTCATGAGCTGCCAGTTTTCCTTGGCAGCTTTTTTTCCCCACAATATCGGTGTAGAAAATGACCAAATTAAATTTGCAGGCGCTCATTCATTTGGATCCATTGGGCTATTTTCTACCCATATATTGGTACACATGTACCACTGTAGTCATGGGAAGTAAATATTCTGTCATTGTTATTTTGCATTATAATGGAATATAATTTGAAATAGAAGCTGAGTCCAGACCTTAGAATGACTGGGTTCTAACTAGAATTTATATAGTTTTGAGGAATTTTCATGCAAAGTCTGGCAGCTCTGTGTGCACTTAGGGAACTGGAACTTTGTAATTCTGATCTGAACCCAATTTAACAAATGAATTGAATACCCATACTTAATCATTAGAACAGTTTTTTTACCATTTATGTGCAAAGTTAACTCAATTTTGACAAAAATTTCAGTTAGAACCCTGTAATTCTAAGGTTGGAGAGTGCTAAAGTCAGTCAACATGTACAGTCCTGCTCACCATTATTGGCACCCGTGAATTTTAAGTACATAATGTGGAATATCTTCTGAAAAAATTAATCAAGTGAGACATTTTTTTTTTCTATAGAGAACTTGTGTTTGATACAAAAGAGCAAATGATAAACAGCAATTTAAAACAATAAAAAATGAGACAAAAAAATAGAAAAACTTTGAGCCTGCATGTCATTGATATTGGCACCCCGGCAGTAAATCAGTATTGGAACCCCACTGTGACTCACCTGAGGTAAATCACAACTGTGAATCACTCCTGTGATAAATTGTCTGTGCTCATGTGACATGAATTATCCAATGAATGATGACTTTTGTTTTAAAAAGCCACCTGTTGTCTCCTGTTCCTTTGTCACGATGGTGAAGACAAAGGAGCTGTCTGAGGACATCAGGAGTGCGATTATCAGGGAACACAAGACCTCCAAAGTATATAAGGCCATCTCCAAAGACCTTGGTATCCCTGTTTCAACTGTGCGGAATGTTATTAAGAAGTTTTTCAAGTATGGAACTGTCAAGAACCTCCCTGGACGTGGGGGGAAGAGAGAAATTGATGAGAGAAGTCTTCGAAGGTTGGTGCGAATGGTGGAAAAAACACCACGTCTAACATCCAAAGACCTGAAGGCCAACCTGGAACAGTCTGGGGTTATGGTCTCAGCAAGTACCATACGACGCACACTAAACCAAACCAGGCTTTATAGCCGAAGGCCAAGGAAGACATCTTTGCTGAGGAAAAAACATAAAAAAGAACGACTAATCTTCGCCAAAGAGTACCTGGACAAACCACAATCCTTCTGGGAAAATGTTCTGTGGACAGATGAAACAAAAATAGAGCTGTTTGGCAATGCACACCAACAGTTTGTTTCCAGACGGCAAAATGAAGCCTATAAGGAAAAGAACACCCTACCAACAGTTAAGCAGGGTGGAGGTTCCAATATGCTGTGGGGCTGCTTTGCTGCATCTGGCACTGGAGGCCTTGACTGTATCACAGGAATCATGAAATCGGAGAATTATCAAGAGATTTTGGAGCGAAATGTCCTACCCAGTGTAAGAAAACTTGGTTTGAGTCGAAGATCTTGGGTCCTCCAACAAGACAAAGACCCAAAGCACACGTCCAAAAGCACGCAGGAATGGTTGAAAAGGAAAAAAATGGACTGTTTTAAAATGGCCAGCAATGAGTCCTGATCTCAATCCGATTGAAAATCTTTGGTATGAGCTGAAATCTGCCAGTGGGGAAAAGAAGCCTGCAAATGTTCAAGAGCTTGAACAATTAGCAAAGGAAGAGTGGGAGAAATTACCAGCTGCGAAGTGCAAGAAGCTTATAGATGACTACAAGAAACGATTGGAGGCTGTCATCAGTGCCAAAGGGTGTGCAACCAAATACTGAAGAGGGGTGCCATTATTGCTGCACATGCTTTTTTTGTTTCCTCTTTGAAATTACTATATGTAAGTTGTAAAAATGATTTCTTTTGTTAAAGTATTTTGGACCTCCAATTAAAAGATCCTGATGATATAAATGATACATTTCCATTTATTTCTGAAGATATTGTAAAATTTATGCAAAAATGAAGGGGTGCCAATAATGGTGAGCAGGACTGTATCTGTAATTTGGATCATAATTAAAGAAAAATAAAAAGCCAAATTATACTTTTAAAAACAGAATATCCCAAAAGTGAACTTTTCTGCTTAATAATTGCAGCATAGTTTGGTTGTAAATTTGAAAATGAATGAATTGAATGATCTATCTACTTGTACCATCAGGTAGGGGCTGACTATGGTTATACTGTATATTGTATACTGATGAATGAGGTTATGCTGCTTCAGAGGCATGCTTGCAAATTGCCAGCAGGGATTGCTGTTTTGGCACCACCTAGTTAGCTTCATTCTAAGAAAGCCTCAGCAGTTTTTTACAGCCAGTCACAGCAGACACCCGGCAGTAACCATATTTCTAGGCAGTGGCGTAACCAGATCTGAAAATTGGGTGGGCACAGAACATCCCTTTATGACAAATAATAGCCCTGTGTTGTTCTCGAACATTTTTCTGAACTAACAATACACTTGCTTCGAAAATACTCAAGTACTATACTATCTGGTGTTGCTAGATCTCTTAGCTAAGATAAGTGAGGAGCCATTCATTAGGATGCGCAGCTTGGTGCATTTCAATCAGCCTCATTCAAAATTGTGTAACGGTGTTTCAAATCTGTGTCTTTGATTTAATTTAAACTATTTAAACAATTGTGAATTGCTGGTCAGATGTGCCAAAAAGGTAGTGTGGACGTTCTGGAGCAATTTGCCTTTTGTAAAGCAATGGCCTACTTCTGTGTAAATCATTTTTCTTCACTGAGTTTAGCCTATTATTTAGTTGCTTCCAGATCACGCTGAGAAAAAAGTCTCAAATTGCTAATGGATCACTAATATAATTCAATGGAAATTTAGGACAAGTGAGCTCTGATAATTGTTGTAAAGGGATGTTCTGTGCTCACTGAAAACTGTGTTTTCAGTTCTGACTATGGCACTGCCTCTTGACAAACAGTAATAACAATTGCACTCAAGCACAAATCCTCTCATGCTACTAACAACAACAACAACAGCATTTCTGATGACACCTCGACAGAAAATGCAGGAAACACAATGAATGACAAGGTCTTAAAATTACGCGATAACCCAAAGTACGCTCGAATAGCTTTCCCGTGCATCAGCCGCCACCGCATTTATTTAATTTTTTCTAAATAACTGGAGTATTATGACCATTGTACCATCCCACATTCTTTGTAATGTATACCCAACTTCAAGGTGTCACACTGCTGATGGCTGGGCACCTTTGTTTTGCAAAGAATCTGGCAGTGCCTTGTTGAATAGATAATGAAAAACACTTGACCAAGACCAAAAGCCTTTCCTTCTCCATTGACTGCAATACAATGTTTCTACATGCATTACCTTTCCTCAGTTTACTTAATGATATTGCACTGGTTGTGATGAGTGACTTCACTGATCAGTTTACAAGTAATTTGCTCATAGTAGTGGCAAAGGGGATACCAATATAAATGCAGATGAAAGTAATTTTTTTGTGCTCAAATGCTGAAAATACTAGCTTTATGAATGGCTGTTTTCACTGAGCGTTCAAAGGCGTAATTAGTGTGCAATACAATTGCCTTTGAGTTATTTATATCATGCATGGGTGATTCATTGTTTGTTTGATTTCTGCGGTCTGTTGTTGTGTGAAGCTCTCGCATTGGGCAACTTTAGTCTAAACTTTTTTGAGTAGTACGATCTGTCTGCTCTACAGTCTGTGGGTAGGCCTATGTCATCAAAGACTTTGAAGGCTCAGAATTTGTTGGGGCCTACAACATTCATATTCCTGTGTTAGCAAATACAGGCAAAGAATCCAGTGTATTCCCAGTTTTGGCTTCTTTCTATCAAAACTAGGCTTACTTGGTTATTTAAGCAAAAGCGCTGGCACTCATTTTCCATTGTGAGTCAAAGCCCAGGATACATGTTGATTGGTACCGGACCAAATTTTCAGACAGTTTGTCTGTATCATTTCTTTCAGGTATTTTACCTCATTTAGTACTCCTATACGTGTAAACCTAGAGTAATATGGACAGTGTGTAATAAATGGGACTCAGAGTTGTTAGAGCCACCAGATGGTCACAATGGCCTCTAAATTCGTCGACCAGGCGCAGGCGCGGTGAATAGTGGGAGCGCCGCGCCAACGGGGTGTGTCCAGGCGTATGTTGCAATTTCGTGCCTGGCGTAGCCTGGCGCAAGTACTCCTCTGTCCCACCTCTGTCCCTCCTTCCGGCGCAAGTAACAAAGAGGGAGGAGAAAAGGCTTAAGTGGGTTTAACACAACCGTGTCAACTCTTCACCAATAAAATAAGCTCCTCTCCTCATCTTTAAAGTGTTGAAATAAAGAAGCCTCTGTCATATCTGCACGATGCGTTAATGTTGCATTTTACTTTGCCGCTTCAGGCTTGCTTTCTGCACTGCTAACGTCTATATTAAGCATAATTAATGTGAGGCATTCTCAAATTATTACCATTAGCGAACTTGAATGGAATTTCAAAACGAAAACTACATCAGATCGGATGCTTTCAATATAATTTATGTCTGACAGTCGATTATTGTTTTTAATTTCTTCAAATCTACTGAATCTTTTAGATATTAAGCGTGAAAGTTTTGATAAGATGATACTGAGAATTTCAATCAATGTTTCTGTTTAAGCTCTGCTCAGTAAAGTGAGTCAACATTGGTGCGGGACAATGTACAATGCCTGTTAAATGCAAAGTACTCTGTGTCTGACAGCCAAAAAAAAGAGGAAGATTAGAACAGATTGATCATGAAATAAAGAATGAAAAAGAAACATTTTAACAACAAGCAGAACATCCAATGAACACTGATTTATTTATTTGCGGGCCATCTTTTTTGGATGTTCTGTTTGTTGATGGTATATTTTTATTCTTTATTTCGATATAAATCTGTTCTTATATCAATACTTTTACTTTTTGCTGGCTGCCGGACATGGAGCATTTCGCGTCGGACAGTCTTTATCATGCATGCGATATTTAAATCACAATGTCAATGGTCATGGAATTCATTTGGTCACTGACTACAAGCACTGTTTTATTTATGTATTTTAAGCCTGTTTTATCTCTGCTGTGGAAATAAAGCGTGAATTCTGTTTGATCCATCTGACTAATTTTCAAAAGAGAGACCGAATAAAGACTGTAGTCTATCTAACCTCAACGGAAGAAAACAGGAGAATAAACAGACGCGTGTATTCGCGTCTTTGCATTGACTTTGACTGTAATCAGTCATGCAAAAAATTTGTTTCGCCTCCAGTATGCAAGCGGCTTTACTGAGCATAGAATAGAAGCATTATATATGTGGTTGGCTGAGAAAGATGTGAAGTCGTTTATTTGCATCACAGATTCAGGTGCATTGATTAAGCCAGGTCGAGTTTCCATTACGCGTGCCAACCGCCTTTGATCTGACATCAGGACAATCGATATAGATACTGTAATTTATGTCCTGATTCAGATAGTTACATTAAATACTGCTTCCTGTAATTATTTATTGCATTGAAATGTGCCTGTCATTCTGGAAACCTGCCTGTGAGGTTTCGGTGATGTGTGCACACTGTGCGCTGGTCAGCCAAATTACGACTTCACAGAAAGTAAACCAGGTTGGAGCTAGCGAGTTTTCTGCGCAACTTCAGTGGAGACTTTTTCTACAAAATTGTCACTGCGTCTTGATGAATATGTGACACCTCCCTCTACTACGCTGCCACAACCATCTCGGCGCACGTCCGTCTGCCAAATTGCCAAAGTGGCTGCGCACTATGGAAGCTCAAAGTGGACAATATTCAAATGAAAATGTAATCTCACTATTGCATTATAATTTTCCACTTATGAATGTGAATAAATTGAAAATGCATTCATCCAATTATCACTTTCATTTTCACATACACAGATGGGAAATCTATGAATATATTTAAATGATAATGAAAAGCTGTTTGACATTTCATTTTCAAAGTCATGCTCTGCAATACAGTGGGCAATATTCAAATGCAATAAGAAAAACAGCACCCCCAGCCTATTGCATTTACATTTACATGTCATCACGCTCTTTTACGGTCAAAATGATAATGAAAATGCTGTTTTCTAATCACTTGGAAATAATAATGACATAATACTGATGATGACATTTGACATTTCATTTTCAAAGACTTATCCAGCAATATATGAGACAATATTCATACGCAGTAAGGGAAACAGCGCCTCCCAGTCCATTGCATTGTCAAATACATGTCACCACACTCTTTTTGGGACAGAATGAAAATTAAAATGCAATCTGTCAGCGTCTCATCAAGGCGGGTCTTCCGCTAGGATGTCACTCATTAGGGACGCGAACGGAAACTATGTTCCTTATTTGCGTACAACCAATCAGCGTCTGGGTAGCGCTTGTACGCACGGAGGCTTACTGATAATGTCATGATGACTAGGCTGCTATGTATTGTGTGCCGTCGCCTAGTATGCTACGTCGCTCTTTGGATGTAGCCACCTGGGCAGCTAGTATGCTAGCTAAAGTTAACTAAGGAAAATATTTGTAAATGATCATCACATAAAAGCGATACGACTTGATTTTTATTAACTGAGCTAGCTGTAATATGCATGAACTTATCCAAGGCTTCGCTGCAGTGTTCTGCACCTGCAACCCAAGTGTGCTTGTAGATCTCTGAGACGTTAGCTAGCGTACTAGTCAGTTTAAAAGCAATCGCTTAGGTACAGCTAGCTAGCTATGATGCCTACTAGAGAAGTTCTTACTGCCGATTTGTCACTTTAAAATGCCATCTCGCGCACACAACCTCTTTCACCATTGATTAGCAGCCTCTTTTACCTACAGAACAAACTGACAGTTTAGCCTGAGACATGTTATTTCATAGCTAGTTAAAGCAGCATTATCCTTCCATGCGTGCTAAAGTGTATTACATTACTCCAGATAAAACGCTACCCGTATTCCCGACCTGAGTGGTTAGTTAGAGGAAATGTTTGTCATCATTTTAATACTTAATCGCTGTGATGCTCTTGATATGGTGATATGGTATCATTATTTATAGTTGCCAGTTCAATAGGTGATCTGAAATCAAAGTTTTTTTAAATTCTCTTTAGATTATTTAATCTCATAAGTTTATTGTGTTTTCGCTATCTCTCTTGTGCTCTCAGACCTTTTCTGGTAAGTAAGTAAGTAAATAAATAAATAAATAAATTCCTTAATTCTTTTTTGTCCTCTCTGGGTTTGGTGAGATCTCTAAAATATGTTAAAAGGCATTGACATATTTTACATCCTTTAGTGTTAGAAACAGGCCAGTTTTATTTTAAAATTGGCATTTCCATGAATCATCTCATCATGTCATCTTACTTCAAAACAGGAAAAGCTTTATTACACGGCTACAATACCTTTCTTTTTTCTATTCTCCCGGCGCGTGGTCCTTCAGTTACTAAAAAATTTCCCAGAATTCTTGGCTCTGAGAGTGTTGTCAATGCCACAGGCATATTTCACTGCCAGATACTTTCTAAAGTAGAATCAAAGGCAGGAGAGAACCCGCATGCATCTGTGTTGCTTTGAAGAATGGCATCTCCCATGAATCATGAGACGGTGAATTTATTACTCCAAAGAATGATCTCTTAAAGCTCATATTCTGTAATATTTTGGTTTCAAACTGCGTTTTGATGGTAAAAGTTAAGTTTTCTTGCTGAGTTGAACAGACACATGGAATTACTTGGAAAACAATAAGCTATAGTAGGGTTAAAATTGCTGTATTTACCTAAACGTTTCTCAACTAAGGAATGCACCATACGTCAACTACTTGTGTTGAATCCGGCATATACTTACTCGACAGCAAAGCACATATTTTGACTGCTTTTAAAAGCTCTGTGTATTTTTATATCACAACTAGAATCTATCTTACTGACTCACTTTTTACCAAATGTACACAAAGGAAAACTACCACATTGCATTTTGTCATTCATTCTTCAATTTAAGTTTTGTCCACTATGAGACTAATGCTTATTGTGAGATTTCGGCAGCCCGTGTATGCTTTCACAAAGCTAATTTCAATCCTGGCATTGCCAATTTTATGCAAGACTTTTTTATTTTCAAGCTTTTGTGCATTTTGATATTGATGTTATGTGTACCTTTTAAAAATGTAAATGTCAGCCATACAGCGACCAACAGAATGTTGTTTGAACTTGACTTCAGGGGAGCAAGTTTGTTAATGTCATTTGATGGCACATTTATTCAATATTGTCGAAAAACATCAGCCACCTTGAAGAAATTTGTGATAAATATGAGTGGTAATGCACATCTTTGCATTTGTTTACGTTTGTAGTAAACATTTAGTTGACTCCAGGGGAGCCTTTCGCGGATACAGCTGGCTTGTCATAAACATGGCCAAGCATCGATGTTTCCTTCTGAATGGCTCTTTTCTTTTAGAAAGCTGGAAGAGTCAGAAATGTCCTGATTGTGTTAGGGGCAGTAGCGCTGTGCATCTGAGCGGTTCAGGTTTTCACCTCGATGCCAGAGACCTGAAGATGACACTGCTCACTGATGCTGTCTTAATATTGGCCCACTGGTTTCACTTGGAGGTAGCATCGGCCAAAGGCCTCTGTTCGCGGGCACATGTAAAAATTAAATTCCATCTTCTTCTGCATTCATGGCCATTGCTCTGTCCTACAACGACTCAACGGCTTTACCTCATTGTTCATGCACAGAGGGGTGTTTGCTAACATTGAGATTGTTGCTGCTATTTCATATTAATCTCGAATACCAGACTTCTATGTTAAGTGGTCTGTGCTGAGATGATCACTATTTACTTGCAATACACATCACGTTGTATTATTAAATTGAGTATGTGATAATACTCCCCTGTGGTTCAGCTGCCTGATTACAATCAGATGTTCATCACAAAGGGTTTGCTTCCCTGATATCCATTATATATCAGGAAAAAGTGCTGTTGGAAAGGGGGAAGATTTACTGTGTTTATGCTGAGGGTTCTTTTGAGAATAATGGCAAGGAGAGCTTCTTCTAAAATGTTTGAAATTTACAGTTTCTTTGTCTTGCATGAACCTCAGTTATTTACTTTACTTTGTTTTAAGAAGTAATAGTTGGGATGACAGTGTTGTCCGAATCATTCAACCTCATTTGCTGTTGAATTGTGGCAACACTTTAGCGCTGTGATGTGAGTCACAAATCTTTTAGCACTTTTATGTCATTAAGCACAGTGCCGCCTTATGGGTAATGGATCAAAACTCAGCTCTGTTGGCATTACTCAGTGAGTGGTGTGCTGATAAATTCATTAGCCTAAATTGGCTAATATGCTTTGACATGCAGAAATATGATCACTGGCATATAGTGAGAGTAATATATCATTGCATTTCATCAGTGAAAATTGAATTTCCTTTTATTGTGCTTCTCATTCAGTTTAATGCAAATAAGGCTGTCTTCACTAATTATCGAGTGTTGTGGTTATACTGTACATGAAGCTTAACGGATTCGACGGATCAGCATGCATTTAGACCCATGTCATTATACCGGCTTTATTAACTTTGTCTCTGCTTGCCTAACCTAAGAGCTACCAATAAATGTTACTGCTGGAAGGTTTGAGAAATGTTGTAATTGGTTGTTTGACTGATGCATTCAAATGCATCTGCCATATATTCTCTATAACAGACCCTTAGGCATTTAGTTGCTTGTTTTGTCACTATATGGGGGCTGTTTACCCCTGAGCATAGTGGTCATCAGGCCTTAATAAAGCATGCGTAGTGATCGATGTATTAGCTGTGTGCATTTTCGTCTGTGGGTGTCTGTGAATGTGTGGCTATAGTAAGCTGGCTGGAACAGTTAACTCTGTTCTTATTTGCTAGGAATCCAGGTTCTGGTCAGGGTGAACTGCAGAATGTCTGCATTTAAAATATACACTAAAGTAATGAGGTTGTGGCCTGGTTACATTTCATTTGGTTTTTTTTCTTAAACTTGCTTATTTGTTTATTTGTTTAATATGGAGCATAAATTGAAGTTGTTTAACAATATACAGAGCATTCAGTGAAGAAAATGTAATTCTCCATGCAGATTTCTTTGATCTAGGCTGTGAATTCTGTGACCAAGTGCAGTCCACCATACTCCACATACTCCATGAGCTTGATATAGTTGCTTTTGCTGGTGATAATTGCATTCTGGAAGCTGTGTTACCCTGTTTTGTGCATGTGTTGCCTTTTGATTCAAATTCGCTCATTGATATTTCAGTGTGATTGTCAAGATTTAATAAATGCAACTTAGCATCCTTAGTGACTGGCTGCTGCTCTGATTCTGTGTGTGCGGAATGTGCTGTGAGATGATGCACTTTGTGCATAATTGAAATTTGGTTAATTATATAGTCCTGTTTATGTTTTATGCTTTCATGCTCACAGCTGGGTTTTTAAAGATGAAACCAAGTGGCAAAGATGGAGAGTCAGAAATGTGTTGCATTTAAGTAGCGGATGAACACAGCAGTAAAAAGTTGATTTAATTTTGGGAAAAGTGGACCGTAGAATGTGAACTTTTTGGAAATTGCTGTCCCTGAGGCACCAGAAACTGCAGCTTCATATCTGGCTTGTTTAATTCAATTTTCCCCATTTTCCATACTATTCCGCAGTAAACACATCACATCTGCTTCACAGTATATTCTGCCCATCTATTGTCTGCACCTCTTATTCCTGTCTGAGGCTGAGGGGAGGTGGAGTCATTCTTAGTTAAATATGGGTGAAAGGCAGGGACCCACCCTGGGCAGCTCGCCAAACCATCGCAAGGTGCACACGCCATTTACTCACCTTTCACTCACCATTCATTCTCTCACTGAAATCTGCTGAAAATATAGTGTCTCCAATAAGCCTGGCATGCATGTCTTTGGACAGTGGGAGGAAACCAGATTACCTGGTTAAAACCCTCGTGAACAAACGGAGAACATCCAAACTCAGCACAGAAAGGCCCCAGGCCAAATTAAAACTCATATCATTCGTGCTGTGAGGTGGCAGTGCTGTCATATTTGTAATTGGCTTATTTATCGGGTGACTCTCTTATTGGCTGCCATTCAGTAATAAGCACGCTCAAAGGTACACAGCAGAACAGATTAGAATGCACTGATTCGCAGCTGTGACTGTCAAGGTCTCCTGGGACCACACTGCCGCTAAGCAGCTTGTTTCGCCTTGAGCAGCGGTATGGGTCAGCAAGTCTACCAGTCGCAACAAATCTCTCATGGCTACACTACACATGAACACCTTGGTTAGCCTTCAGTGGCACTGTGGGATAGCAAGTTTCCCCCCGCAAAACATGGTCAAATAGGAACAGGTGAAATTATTATTATTATTATTATTATTATTATTATTATTATTTAATTGAGGAAAAAGTATTGTCCAAGAGGCTTGTCTGAGTGAGGAGCTCAGTTGTTGGTTGTATGGTAATATAATCAGGATCTTCGCACCAGGTCAGCACTAGCCGTGGCGAGTTCTCCTTCAGAGAATCACTAAATTGGCCATGTCATCGGTCAGGAAGGGTTAAGCATGCCTCATTGCTCACCAGTGAATCCTCCAGTCAGCTGGAAACCTGCGATCTGTCCCCTGGCTCTGTGACTGTCCCTGCTCAGCCCTTGGTTTGAACTGGCAAAATGGGGAGCAGTCAGGCATGTATACATTCTGTTCATTCTGTTACCCTTTTCACTGACCGAAATTCATTCTGTCGCCCAATTCAATAACCAGAATTAATTTCCTTCCCCTATTCACTCACTAAAATTTATCCTGTTGCCTCATTCATTCACCAGAATGCATTCTCTTCCCTTATTTTCTCTCATGCAAATTCAAAATTAATTCTGTTCCCCCATTCATTCACCATTTGCTCATCAAAACCTATTGTGTTCCCCCACTCAGTCACCAAAATTCATTCTGTTTCCCAGTTTACTCGCTAAAATTCATGCTGGTCCCCCATTAACTTTCCAAAATGAATAATTTCACCAAAATTGTTTTTTTTTACCCATTCACTCACCCAGATTCATTATGTCTCCTCATTCATGGATCAAAATACTTTCTATTCCCCCATGTAATCACCAGTATTGATTCAGTTCCCCATTCCACCCTGAATTCACTCACCGTAATTACCTCCGCCAAACAAAGTTGGCAGGAGGTTGTGAGATCGTTGCCCTTTGTTTGTCTATTTGTTTGTGAACTAGATACCTCAAAAAGTAATGAACTGATATCTCTGAAATTTTGTGGGTGAGTTGCTGTTACATCGGGGATGGACCCTTTTGATTTTGACCGCAATCTGTGAAACAATATGGCCGCCACAGCAGCCATCTTAAAATCCTGTGACATGTGATAACTGAACTTTGCTCCCACTCACCAAGATTTGGACTGCGCTGCCTTGGCGGAGGTTTGCACTCTAGGAGTGCCTCTAGTGTGTCCTGTTGTCCCCTTCATTCACCAAAAATTCATTCTATTCCCTCATTCACTCACCAATACTGATTCTGTCCCCCATTTACTCCCCATTCACTCTCCAAAATGTATGTTTCCTTAACGTTAATGATTAACGCCCTTGTGTCCGCTAGGTGGCTTTGATGATCAGGGCGTTAAAGGAAAGCTACCTCGTGGCGCTTCGCCTGAAATTTTTTGGCTGGACCAATCAGCAGGCAGCTTTGGTGTTGACGTCATTTCCTTCTTCAAAAGCCAGTGCATTGCGTCTACATTCGGCTCGTAGATTAGACGAATCGAAAGTGTAATCACACTGAACACATGCAGAGTGCAAACACATTGTTAGACACAGTGCACATTTCACTTTGGCGAGGCTTAGGTGGGAATTCGATATAAGAGGAATAGGGAAATTTATGTTGAATGAATCCAGTAGTTGGCGGTAATACACCAACAGGTCTGTCAACCACCATAAAACCAAAAAGAAGAAGAAGAAGCCTCCCACTCATTACGAGGCCACGCGAAGCACTTTGAGTGCTTTCGCTTACAGGCGTTAGTATAGCGACAGTTAGTCAGTGAGGAGCGCATCATAACGACTGTATCATACAGGTTAATGTTTCCCCAATTATTGTCCAAAGTTCACTCTCTTTCCTATTCACTCACCCAAATTCATTTTGTTCTGCCGTTCACTCCCAGGAATTCATTCTGTGCCTCCATTCACTCTCCAAATTTTTTCATACACCCAGTTCACCGGCTGGGCATATGTTGCGATCGCCCTTGTCCTTCAATCCGTCCATCCATCTAAAATTTATTGTTATTACTCCATAGACTACAATTTTGGTTTGACTCTTTTCATTTCTATTTTGCGGGTCAACGGTGATATGAAGAGGATTCCAATCTATTTTGATGATGACTGGAAAAGTTTTCATGGAGCAGTGACACCAAACTTAGCACGTTCCTACATGGCCCATATATATCACATTCTCATTCTGCAGGGTACAATTTTTGTTATATCCACTTCATGTTTGTTTTTTTTTGGGTTAATAATGTTATGAAGAGGATCCCTGTTGATTTTGGTTATGGTTGGAACATTTGTTGTCAATGTGAGCGTATTACTGCACTTTGAGTGGCGATCTTTCTTCTCCCCCAATGACTCACAAAACTTTGTTCAATTCCGCCATTAACTTGCCAGAATTTATTATACTCCTTCTTTTTCCCCTTAAAATTTATTGCGTTCACAAACCCTGCCTGCTGACCATAATTTTCAAGTTGTAAAGCAGTTCAGTCTGTTTATTGCTTAAGCTGTTTATTAGTCAGTTTTTTTTTTTTACTTATTGCCCGTGATTCATCAAGCTGTGGTATACTTCTTCGGCAAGCCGGGTCTTAAAAATCTGTTGAATAGCGAGAAGTGAATGCCTTACCCAAGCTCTTTGCTGCGCTAATCAAACTTCTGCAATCAAAACCAAGATCAATGTTTCCCACTGGGTGCAAATAAATGAGCGCCAAAATGAGCCTTAGGTAATCAGAAAGATCATTAATTCCTTACGGAATACTTTTATAGAAAATTGTCGCGTTTGTACGGAATACTTTTCCAGAAAATTATACAATATAAACACACTTTTAGTTAAACGTCTTTATTTTCAAAATGAAGGTTTTTAGCAGGTTCAGATGCAAATGTCAAACTAGGAGTGTCATTTTGGGTATTTGTACCATCATTCCAATTGTCATTTTGGTTGCCTGCTACGTGACGCTGCGCAGCTCCTTGACTAGGTGCTCGACTTTGTGCTCCTCGATCACGAGCTGTCCTGGCTCGGCCACGGCCCCTCCCCTCCAGTGGTTGCAGTACAAGTGGCCTATCACCACGATTGTCAGCTGATTTCATGTTTTCATCAGACTGCGAATGGTCGAGGTCGCTATTACTGCTGTCAGATTGGTCAGATTGATGCGATACTCATATATTATGCATATTTTCAATGGAACTTTGAATGATGTCATCCACTCCACTAGCACCGGCTTACCATAGGGAATGGTAGAATTCGCCGCGCTGTTGGCAGCGGCTTGCCATAGGGAATGAATTAAATGAGGTTCTCATCACCGTAGAATAGCAAATTCATTTCTGAGCCTTCTAGATGAGAAAATTAGTTGTATGTAATGTTAAATCTAATCCATCCTTTCCCAGTACATTTTTAGAAGCATGAGAAATGGCTAACTGTGCACGTCAGGTTCAAAAACATGAGCATAAGGCCTGAGAAGTCCTGTATAAAGTAATCCCCTTTCCCACATCTGAATTATATTTTACTTATTTTGTTCCTGTGGCCTCCTGTAATTTTAAAACCCAGCTGGGGGGTCGGATCCCGTAAAGATTTTCAGTTGGATAAAAAGAACAATAATAAACCAGAGATTTTATTTTTCGTGTAGGTTACTATGAGACCTGTTTGTGAACATAATCCATCTCATTGGTTGAGCTTTGAGAAGCAATAATGGAAAACAGCTTTATGGGGCTTTGGTAGGTGGAAGTTTTATTATGTGCTCATTATGAGGAAAGAGATGTCTGGCAGAGCATATTAACAAAGACATAACATAAAAATGTGTGTGCAGATTCACACTTTTTTTGTGAACACCTTGTCTTGTCATGATTGTAAGTGATTTATTCCCAAAAGTATGTTCCCTGCAAAGCAGAGGACATACTGTACTCACCTTTACAATCCCAAAATGCAGGCCTGTCTCAAAAATTGAGTTATATTTCCTCACAAAACTTAGTCGTTAGATCTTATGTTGGATCGGTGTCTTTCACAATTTTGATTAACCTTACATTATTATTTTTCTGGTATGTATGCAAACATTTTGAAGTTTTTTGATGTTTTGGTCTTTAATGTTTTTGCATTTATGTTGCATAAACATGTGGTGGGGGACCTGGCATGTTAGTGGCAATGGCTTGTTAATAATTGAAATGATCATGTAGAAGCTGCATTTTGTACTTATTTATGTTGTTTTTGTCTGGTGTTAAGATAAGTTAAATGATCAGAAACATTTATATTACAAACTGGGCGGAGAAGGAGCCAACTGCAGGATTGACGATGAGCCTGTAGGGCACATTTTCATGAGGAAGATACAGGGAAATGGAAGAAGGCATGAAGAACCGGCTGTACCTAATTATTTGGCCAGCTGTTATTTAACTCATTGGAAAATATACCAGGGAGGAAAACTGGAATTTAGGCTGAGAGGGTTGAGTAACCCCTTCTACTAAGACAATCCAGCCCCTACTAAGACAAAACCAGCAACCTATATACACAGGACAATCAGTGGCTTCCGCTGATCACACTAAGGGAATAATGAGACAATCAACCAATTAACAGTCTATCCCAGGGGTGGCCAACCCTGGTCCTGGAGAGCCACAGTGTCTGCTGGTTTTTAGTGTTACTTGATTGATAAATTAAAGCAGTTGATTACACCCTTCACTTTTATCACCTGGTGTCTTTGGTTTTCTCCACCCAATTCAAACCTAACTCAGCACACCCTCTGGCTCTACAGGACCAGCGTTATCCACCCCTGCTCTATAAACATTCATCTGTACTCTGTACTTCTACTTCGCCTGCATTACAACTACACTAAATATCCAACCACATTGACAAATCTTTCACAACTTGCAAGTCTGCTTAATTGGCTCTAGGAGTCTTGTGGGTTGTTCCTGCTAATTGATTGATTGGCTCAAGTACCATATTAATTGTTTGATTGCCAAATTGAGCCTGAGACACCAGGTGAGATCAGTTAAGTGAGTAATCAACTAATTTAATCCATCAGTCGAGTGAAAAGTAACACCAAAAATCAGCAGACACTGCGGCTCTCCAGGACCAGGGTTGGCCACCCCTGGTCTATCCTATTTGACACTTCTTACTTTCTATAATGTTATAATGTTTGCATTGTGCTGATAATTGGATTGATCCTAAAACTAAGAAGTTGACTGTGAGCTTCTTGTGAGATTGGAACAAGGATGGAACAAAGAATTACACTTCTAGCAGTGACGATTGAATCCACGTTTCCTTAGCATTGCACTAACAGGCAAACGGTTGAGTGAATGGACCTCATTTAACACTACATTTTTTGAATGCAAACCTTCAAGTGATGTATAACATGCACTGCAGTAAAATTTCACCAAAAAAAACACATTTTGTCATTAATGTGGTGCCATTTCCAGAGTAAAAGTAGCGCACACCTACATTTCCTGTAGGAAACACTATGCTGTGAACAATTTTGGAAAATTCGACAGAAAGTGCATTGTAGCCGAGAGCAGTGCACCGCTGTCCGGTTATGAGCTCTGCAACAGTCGGCTCACTGTGCACCCTCTGTGTACCTAGTTTAGCCTTTGGCCTTGCATAAATTAAACGTAATGGAGCGTTTCAGTGGAGCATGCAGGAGAAAAACCAATACTACTAGTGCTCTCCTCCCTGTAAGAACACAAGGAAGGGATAGTGTGGGTCACTCAGAACACAGACACTTGCATGTGGTCACACATAGTCACTCAGGCATTCCTGTGAACATGCATCCTTGCAAGAAGTGAGGCTGCAGTATTTGTTTTAATTTGACTCATGACATCTCAGTGTTTGCACATGGAATGTGGAGGCCAGGCCTTTGGAGTGATTAAGCTATCATGGTTGTTTACATCACCACTGGTGGATTTTCACTCGAGATGGGCTTAGTGGCTCTGTTAGTATGACTATTTTAGAGGCAGGACTGGCTCCTGCCATTGCATTCCAGGGCTGGAATGGTGGGGCAGGGTGAAGGGGGCGGGGGTTTGGGGCGAAGTGAGGAGGGGTGTTTCTGCCTTGGTACACACTGCCAGGCTTGAGGTGAATCTGAGGGAAGCCCTGTGTCTTTGAAGTGGGACCTCAGACGGCATATTTACCTTTCATGGAGCTGAGGTGCACAAGAATGCTTGTGTCACGATGGTATGGAGTTGCAGAGAAATTCTCACAATCCCCACTCTGTAGCCAGGTGGGAGCGAGAGGCATTGGGCCATGTTTCTCCTCTCAATAACTGAAATGTTGGTTTTACTCAAAAACGTTGCATCAAGTGACTCCTCGCTAATGTTATGTTGGCTAACTTCTGATTAACTCGATTTATTAAGTTGTCTCCCGCCAGCCAAAGGGTAGGTCGAGGGACTATTTATTCAGGTTGTGTCCATCCGTGTGTGCAAGCGTTTGTGCATCCTGGATCCATTACTCTGAAATTATATGCAGCAGCCTCACAATTTTAGACGGACATTTTTTTAACCTTTATAGTAGCTTCATATGTTACCTTTTTGACCTCTGGCCTTTAACCTTTCAGCAATTACCTCTTTTCCTGACCATATCTCCGACATGGTTGACAGTGTCCTTTCATAATTACTTCTGTAGGCCGGCTATATCCTCTAAGATGTTTTCAATGAAGTGGATTTGTTTTGAATGATTTGTTAACCTTCATGTAACCTTTGACCTTTTCTCAAATAATCTTGACCAAAATTTTGAACAGACTGAAAAATTATTCCATCCTTTAATGTAGCACATTAAAACCTACTAAATTTACATCAAGGAAACCAATGCATGTATTAAAATTGAACTACAGCTTCTACAGGATGTTCTACATTACTTTTTAAGTGAGTCCATGACCTCAATTCCGTTACTGGAGAATATCTCCAAAACTGCTTGCAGCTGCCTTTCAAAAATGGTTTTTAGTTCCCCACCACCCGAGGGGCAGGTCAGTTCATACCTGTTACCTTTTGTGTGAACTGTGATCTTTGACATTGCAGCAATGACCTCCATCACTGGTTTTAGTTTCCGGAGCATATTAATGATGCTTTAGACTGGGGCCTTTCAAAATTGCTTGTGTAGGTTGGCTATATCTTCTAGTTGTACTTTTTGAGCATTTTGTTGACCTGTAACATTTGACCTTTTCCGATATGACTTTGTCTGCAATTTTCAACCTTCTGAAAAATCATGTTTTTTTTTTTTTATTATTACATCAGAACCTAAAAAGTTTAGGTCAAGGAAACCAGTACAAGTATTGAAATTTACCTACAGCCTCTGCAGGCATTTTATTTGACCTTTGAATAGTGCCCTTATAAAATGTACCATGCTGTACCATGGTATTAATACCATGGTAAATGTACAACGGTATTTTCGGCCACGGTACATACTTCGTACCCTGGTTAGTGCCATGGTAAATGTGCCACGGTACAGTATGGCAACTATACCATGGTACAGCATGGTACACATTTTAAACGTTTTTTCACTGTTGAATCAACGTTGATTTTGCAACGTTTTATCAACATTGGGCATGAGTACCATACACGACCTCCACTTTTTTGGGCCAGAACCATTTTAAAAGGGGGCACAAATATTTTTGGGGGGTTTTATGAGTGAGAAGGGGGATTAGAATGATGGGGGAAAACTTTTTAAAGGAAGGGGTAGGTGCAGCACGATCATTTTTTTGGGGTAATTCCACTTGCCACCACCGTGCTCTTCCCTCATGATATTCACTCTGTGCACGATCTCTCCAAATTCCTCTGACCTTCTTTTTTTCTGTGTTTTTTTTTCCTCCATCGATGAGGCTGTGAACAAAGATTTTCTTGTAAAGTTAGACATTACATTAGTATCTGCTGCAGGATTCAAAGCTGGGAGTCTGTGGACAAAGCAATTTCAAACACACCATTCACTGTGGTCTCAACCACAACACCAACTGAGTTTGTTGCCGGCTCAGTGCATCAGTTTCCATTCATCGATGAAGGGTGAACGACAACCAAAGGTGTATATATATTCATTTATTTTTCTTTCTTTTGTTTATTGTTCTCAATGAGGAGACCTCATGTGAATATCCATTTTGATGTGTTTCATGCTGGTGAGTCGGCTGATCCATTGACCCTGGGTAGAATAATTTGAGCAGGACAAACCATTGTATGTGACTGAGTTGGGTTACGGTTAGGGTTAGTCACAGGGATAGGGATAGCATTCCCTATTCGTTGGGTTAAGATTAGGCACAGGGATAGGGATACCATTCACCATGAGTTAGGTCAAGGTTAGGCAGAGGGATAGGGATAGCATTCCCCATGAGCTGAGTTAAGGTTAGGTCAACAGTGTCATGGCTGCCACCTTTATAAGCTTGCTGCATGTATAGACACTCGAGAAATTAAAGTGTAAATTCTCTTAACTGGATGTGTTCTTAACGTTTTTCCACACCCAAATATTTCACTTGGTATCTAAACATTAAGGAAAGCCAAAAAAGTTGTGATTTTTTTTTAATTTTGCTGGAGATTGTGTGTGTTACTCTTACCCAACGTTGTTTCAATGTTGAAACAAATCTTGTTAAAATTTCAGTATTGTTTTGAGATCATTTTGTTAGCCTTTTTACAACCATCAGAGTTAAACATTGTTTCAAAAGCGTTTCAACGTTGAAACGACTATTGACATAATTTCAACCATATTTCTACGTTGAAGGTTGGTCGTGCGCCGGCTGGGAAAATACATTGTAAAGCATGGTACAAATCCCACGGTGTCATGGTGCGAATCACACGGTACAACATGGTAAAAGTCCCATGGTACGTTTAGTAAATATCTGTGGCAGCGACATGGTACATTTTTATAAGGGTCATGCTTTGTATCTGTCTGAAATTCATATACCCTGTCATGTTTGCTCAGTTTTTCTCTTTGGTAGTTTTCATAAATACTCACATTTTTGTTTGTACCCTCTGCAGATAAAGCTTATTATTATTATACCCTGGAAAAATTGGCAATGTATTTCACAATGTGTCACATAATTTTCATGCATGTTAAGGGTGATATATCATATGTGTGCTGTTCCCAGTGTGTGAATCGGGTGATTTTGTGCGTGTTTCATACATGTAATTCTACATACAATGTGACACGTGAAGAAATAATTAATCCTTGCATCCAGAAACTGTTTACCGGATGTCATTTGAGAATTATGCCACATATGTACAACATCAATTCCAAAATAGTTGGGACAAGTAGGCGTTGGGCATTGAGGCGACAAGTTTCCTGAGTTTAGCCATTGAAATTTGATCCCATTCTTGTTTAATACAGGCTTCCAGCTGCTGGAGAGTTTTGGGTCTCCTTTGACGGACTTTTCGTTTAATTATGTGCCAAATTTTCTCAATCGGTGAAAGATCAGGACTGCTGGCAGCCCAGTTCAGCACACGGACTCTTCTACTGCGGAACCATGCTGTTGTAAAAGCTGCAGTATGTAGTTTTACTTTGTCCTGCTGAAATACACAAGGCCTTCCCTGGAATAGATGTCATCTGGAGGGGAGCATATGTTGCTCTAAAACTTTTATATACTTTTCAGCATTCATGGTGCTTTTTAAAACATGCAATTGTCCCAAGCCATATTAACTAATGCATCCCCATACCATCAGAGATGCTGGCTTTTGAACTGAACGTGGCCCTTCTGGATCATGCTCAACAATGGCTTCCTTTTTGCATGATAGAGTTTTAGGTGGCATCTGTGGATGGCATGGTGGACTGTGTTTACGGAAAGTGGTTTCTTGAAGTATTCCTGGGTCCATTTAGCAATGTCAATGACAGAATGAGTGAGTGATGCAGTGGCGTCTGAGGGCCCGAAAATCATGGGCATCCAGTGAAGGTCTTCGGCCTTGTCCCTTAAGCACAGAGATTTTTCCAGTTTCTCTGAATCTTTTGGTGATGTTATGCCATGTCGATGATGACACCTTCTAAGCCTTTACAATTTGACGTTGAGGAACATTGTTTTTAAAGTATTCCACAATTTTTTTAGGCAAGCTTTCACAGGTTGGAGAGCCTCTGACCATCTTTACTCCTGAGAGTCTCAGCCTCTCTAAGACATCCCTTTTATAGCCAATCGTGTTACCCATCTGATGCCAGTTAATTGGCTGCTGAATGTTCTTTCAGCTGACTCTTGTATTTTAATAGCCTTTTCAGCTCTTTTTTGCCTGTGTCCCAACTTTTTTGAGACCTGTAGCAACCAGAAAATTTGAAATGAGCTCATTTTGTGGATAAAAACGTAAAATTTCTCAGTTTCAACATTTGAAATGTTATGTATGTTCTATTGTAAATAACATTGGCTCTTGATCTGGAAGTCATTGCACTTTGATTTTATTCACAATTTACACTTTGTCCCAACTATTTCTCAATTGGGGTTGTATATTAAAATTAGTTTGAAATTCTGAAACATTTCACAGTGACAAAAATGTCAAAACAGAAGAAATTGAGTTGTCAACAAATACTTCTCCACTTCACTGTAATGTAAGTTAACGTAAGTTGATCTTACGTGACATTTGAGCACTCAGCGAGTATGCTGATTTTGATTGTGATGCACTCTGACAGTTTTTTTTTTTTTTGTCTGGTATGAGTGATACCTTAGTTATTATAAAAAGTTGTGCTTGTCCGCCTGTATAGGAATAAGAAACCTGTACTCAGAGGGGACATGAATACTGAGTCGCAGAATTGAATTAAAGTTATGTTAAAAGTTAAGTACTGATGAGATGAGTGAGTTGGCTTACTTTGGGTCTTGACTGAGCAAAATCCAGATTTTAGATTTCAAAAAACTGTAATAACAAGGCAATTAAGTCGCCTGAAACAACTTTTTCGAGGTTATCGAAAAGAAACATTTGAGTGCACCAAACAAGTTTAATTTTAGGGTGTGCTGTGTTGAAGGCAACTAAAGGAAATGTTTTGCATGAGGTTCCTGTGGAGTGCATCACAGTAGTCCTCTTTCATCATGAAAAATTAATGCGTTTCATCAATATTTGTCCTTAATAATTCATATCTCACAAGTAGAAAACTGTATTCTTCCAAATCTATCCCATTTCAATTGTATGAATTCAGCTACAATTAAAATGAACTTGCCAAGCTGTTTTGCTGTACAGATTACAATTCATGTTATTGACATTGTCCAAAAAAAAAAAAGTTGTAACAATAAAGAGACTGCATTTTGTTTGTCTCATTGTTGGGACGCTCTACAAGAGCTTGATTTTGGCTTCGCTAAGCCCCAGTTTTATGTGCTGTACTTGCAGATCCGGAACTAGATGTCCCAGGGGTGCTACATGACATAGCCGAGCAGGTGAACAAGACGGTCCGAAAGCGCAGGCACGCTGGCGACAATGACTACAACATCGAGGTGCTGCTAGGAGTCGATGACTCAGTTGTGCGCTTCCACGGAAAAGAGCACGTGCAGAACTACCTGCTCACTCTCATGAATATTGTGAGTACCTTTCCTCCATAAGAGATACTGTCAGGGTGCTGCAGAATTAGTTAAGAACTGAGGGGAAAATATATTTATCCTATTCATGAATGAAAGCAAATAATTCAAATCAGATCACTGAATGACATCAAGTGTCACTGTTGATGCTGAGAAATTTGCGAAATGTCAGTTGTTGCTGACAGAGTGAAATTAGATCTGTATTTAATTTACGGATGTCAAATACACATGCTGTTTTTCTATTTATTGCCATTTTATATCAACAGTGGCAGTTAATTAAAGCTCAGTCACTTTTCGCACCCAGAAATTTACAGAAGGTGGGCTGTTACTGGCAATTTATAGTGATTTGTAATTGTTTGTAACCTCTGACAGATTAATCTAAGGCGATTTAAAATGAAGTTCACAACTTATGTGCATGCAGTTTTTTTTTTTTTTTGTCAATTCTGTCAAACTCACTACAAATACACAAATACAGGGTGGAGGAAGACTGGTGTGCACGTGTTGCCTTACCGTGGTCTCCCTCTGCGTTACGTCACAAAAGCGAACTAACAGAAAAACAGTTCATCAAAATATTGGATTCCTCGGTCAATGCTTCAAAAAATCTCTCAGGGTTACAGTTTGAAATATTGTATAATATCCTGTAAATAGTTCTTTTGGCAGCATTCAGCTCGAGGTCCTAACATCTTCATGAGGACCTAATGGAATGAGATTCCAAAGGTTTTCAGCTGTCTGCAGTTATTACAGAAAGACATTTTCTCGGAGATTGCTCAATCAACTAAAAGCAGTGACGGTGTCTTTAATGAAAGTCAAAATTCATTACCTCTAAAATCGATACATAGCACATTTTGGCAGGTCGATAGCAATGGTTGCCATTTTCTTGCTGGTAACAAGGGGGAAAATTACATTTTTATATCATTTTTTTTTTCCATCAAACTTGATCTCGTCCCAGATTTTCTCTCTACTGTTTTTTTCAACCATCTTTCTTTGACAGTTCTTCAGGGAGTTTAGGTCACATTCGATCCAGGGACTGTTCTGAGTTTTAAAATATGTTCTGTTAACATGATATATATTTGGATGCTGGCAACATGATGCGAAAAAAAAGATCCTTGAATCGACTTCTCAGCTATACATGACTTCTCCTGTAGATGTCCCCGCTTGATTTTCCTGCTTTGAAGCATGAGGCTTTCGTGATTTTCATGTGCATATATATATATATATATATATATACATAATAACCTGTGATTTCTTTGACGACTCTATTCTGACCAAACACAGCAGGAGCAGACAGTCGACCTGTTTCTTTAGTCAGTTATGATGGCATGAGCAACACAGTAATCCAGAGGTCGCAGGAGTAGCTAGTGCAACCTGCAAAAATCTGGTCAGCTCCATGCCAAAACGAGTGGAACAGTTTATCAAGAACCCTGTAGGACACATCTCACACTGAGTGCTGAATTTAGGTGCTATTAAAGTAATAAAAAGCCTAAAAAGCTCTGTCATTCGGTTTTTCCCACTCCAGCCAACTTAATCCAATTGATTTGCACAAGACTGTAAATACCATTCTGACCTGGAAATTTCTTCAAATGAAGAAAACTTGCATTATCCTTTGGACCTCTGAAAACCCTGTTCCAATGTACTAATAGGTGGAGATGTTTGGAAGAGGTCAATGAGTTTCGTATGAAAAGATGTGGGCGATTTAAACTGTAGCTATACAGAATGACACTAAATTTAATTATTGCCCACAATAAGATAATATTCACATGTATAGAAATACCCTTTCATCCCCTTCCAATTAGACTTCAGCACTATTCCAAAATAATTATTTAAAGGGCACATAAAAAAGTGAAAATGGGAAAAAATATGTGTTTATTTGCGAACGCCTCCACTGGCTGCGATTCAGACTCCTGAAACTACCATCGATCAACTGCGTTTGTGTGAAAAGGTGGTTAAAGGGGTCTTCAGGGTAAAATGTAGAAATAACCATAATAATTTAAAAACTAAGAAATAAACATACTCAACATGATTTTAACCTCATAAAATGTAGTATTTTGATAAAAATTTGCATGGTTGCCATGGAAACAGCACTTTAATGACAAAATCTGAAAATATTTTGTAGCACTCATATTTCAATAACCCATGGTCAGATTTTACTTAAATTTGTCTCATATGAAAGGTTCAAGATGGTTCTGTAAAATGACTTTGGATTTTATTGTTTGGAACATTTATTAATATTTAATGAGCTCTGTTATATAACCATAATGAAAATCGCTATCATCAACTTGCTTAATTTTCAAAATTAACCCCCTAGGGATGCACCTTTCTGTAGAAAATCCTAGGTCATTTCAAAGATCTCCATCAGATACAACTTCAGTCCAAATTTCAAGTCAATCAGATGAATATTAATGATTCTATGAATGCCGCAAGATTGAAAATCAGTCAAAATTGCGATTTTCGTTAATTTGCATTTAAAGGCAAAGTAACAATTGAGGCAGAGGAAAAAAATAGATTCTTGGTGTTCACTGGAATATCACTGCATTCCTTTATTTATTTTATGTGAAAATAAAAATATCGAAATTTTCTAAATAGAAACATTGAAATTTTTACCCAGATGACCCCTTAAGTGAGTCAAAATGCAAACAAAGTCTGTTAGACTAAAATTGCTTGGCACCAGCTTTAGGCCTATGCACTGACACATCTTCTGTTGTGCTGTCCAAGCCTTTGAGATGAAAAAGCTTTTCTTCTAGAGTTGGAAACTGCCGCATGTGTTTCCATTTGCAAAAGCACAAAAATAGAGCCTCATAAGTTAATAGGATTAAATACGCGTTTATTGAACGAAAAATATTTCAGTGTATTGTTGCTGTTAGGATGCAGGTTTTGAACTCCAATCATAAACTAAGAAACACTTTGCTCATATAAACCCTCAGATTTCATCTTTTTTTGCATTTCATACTTTTTTTATTTTCATCGTGAATGATATGCATTGAGAAATTAATTATTACACAATTCGGATGCTTCTGATATAAGGCCTTGAGCAGAGAATCAGATAATTATAGTCCTAAGGCTGGGCTTTCTTGGCATTAATTTTGCTCGTACTTTTCATCATTTGTCATCCAATACCATATCCACATGATGAAATGTAAAATTTTCCTGCAGAAATAAATATTAAGTAAAAATAAGGCTAATGTATGCATCATGTTAACATGATTGATCTCATATATTGATGTCAGATCAAATCTGCTGATGTCAAATGTATATTAATTTGCACATCCATCATGTGTCTTTTCTGAAGAGGAAGAAAATGCTGATTTCTTTGAGACTGAAAAGCTTTGCCCACAGCAATATGCAGAAGTTTGGAATTGAGTTCAAGTGAATAATAAATAATATATAATTATTAATTTGCCCATTTGGATTAACAATTCTGTTTTTGGAAGTCTTTTTTTTTTTTTTTGGCTGTGGCGAGTAGTACTGTGAATGGTTGAAACTAATTTCAAAACCTCTATGATTTCGCTTTGGATATTTGGCGTCACCTGAAGTTCTGGCTTAAGCAGTTAACAGGTATATTGCATTACTGTTGAGCAAGGAGAAGACAGTTCTTGCAGATGAAATGTTTATGTTCCACATCCATTGCAAAGCATGTCATTCAGTAAAATGATGAAGTACTCACTGAGTCTCAGCAAGTTCGTTTTCACTTACTGGAGCAAGAGAAAGAAAAAGCCCCTCACTCAGACAGCAATAGGTCTGTCTCTCTGGACTGGACTGAGGGAAAATAGCAAACTTGACATGATCCAAAACAATAAATGCTCGAGATTATTCTTAGTGATATGCCTCTGTATTTCTGCTGTTTGGTTGGATACCTCCAGGAACAAAAGCATATGGTTCTGTTTTACTCTTGCCTGAAGGATGGGATTAATGCACATGTATGCCAACCAGAGTATTTACAATAGCATAGATCTTCATGCAAATAGAGTGCAGATGTGGGCTATGTATTCACAAAGCACGACCCAAGACCATTTTTATGCCTGGAAAACACAGAAGTACAGGACCATCTGTGTTGAGTGCACTGTTTGAAACGGCTGTGGTGGTCTTCACATTAGCCATAGCTTGCAGTGTACTGTCAAAGAACACCTTCCCAAAGGTATGATTGTTAATTTAGCATTACCAAATCATTTTGTGCGTTCTGTTGCTCTTTAAAATCCTTGAATGTATCCCAGTTAACACAGTCCCTAGTGTGGTGAAGTCAGTACCTCATCCTCCCGAGTAAAAAGTATTGAGTTATGCTGAACAAAAAATAAATAAATAAATAAATGAAGGTAACACTCAGCGATATCAAATATCGCTGCCTCATCAATATAGTCAGGCAAGGTATTCCAAGCTCTTTGGGTGAAAAAATATTACCTAATTTCAGTGCTAAATTTACTCTTGGCCAACTTCCATTTGTGACCCCATGTTCTACTCAAAAAATGTTTCCTTGTAATCTCACATAATTCTCTTTGTTAACCCATTTAACATATTTAAAGACCTCAAACAGATCATCCCTGAGTCTCCTGTTCCCAAGACTAAAAGGATTAAGGATCTTCAGCCTCTTCTCATAGCTTTCATCTTTTATACTTGGAATTATCTTCATGGCTCTTCTCTGAACTTTTTCTAAAGCCTCTATATCTTTCTTTAAGTATGGTCCCCAGAACCTTTCAGACCTTTTAGATTTATACTCAATACTTTTGGCAATGTGTCCCAGCATCCGATTTGCTTTTTTAACTACTACAGCACCATGGTTAGTACCCTGTGAGGGTTTGGTCACCAATCACTACCTAATCTTTTTCATGTGGAGCACATTCCAGTTTTAAACCTCCAATGAAGTAATCCTACCTAATGTTTTTATTACCTACATGTAGAACTTTAGCTACATTTAGCTACATTAAACTTCATTTGCCACATTTCTGCCCAATTCTGAATTTTGTCTAAATCATCCTGAATCACTTTAGTGGACTCTGAACTGTTTGCCAAACCTCCCAATTTAGTATCATCCACAAATGTAGCTAATTTGCTTTCAATATTCCTATCTACGTCATTAATGTAGATGAGGAACACCAATCCCTGAGGGACACCACTCCCCGCCATACCGAGCTCAGATGAGATTCCACAGACCACCACTCTTTGTGTTCTGTCCTGTAACCAGTTTTGAATCCACTCCAGAATACCTCCTGTAATTCCAACGGAGCTCATTTTAAAAATTAGTCTCTCAGGCGGAACTGTATCAAATGCTTCTGAAAAATAAGATGTCATAAGCCCTGCTCTGATCATAAGATCTTTAAAAAATTCCAGAAGGCTTGTCAGGCATGACCCTTGCTTACAGAAACCATGTAGACAATCCCATAAGATATTATTACGTTCTAGAAATAATTTCCAGCTTGTCTTTTATGATAGATTCCAGTGTTTTGTATGCAATGCAAGTTAAACTGACTGGCCTGTAATTTCCTGGCTCAGTACTGTCCCCTTTCTTATATATTGGTATTCTATTGCCCTGCTTCCAATCATTTGGTATTTCTCCAGTTTCTAAAGACCGTCTGAAGAGAACTGAGAGCGGTTTAAAAATCATCTCACTAACTTCCCTGAGCACTCTAGGATATAAACCATCAGGACCCGCTGTCTTATCTGCCTTTAATTTATGCAACTTGTCAAATACCTCATTTCTGCTAAATAATCTTGAGCATTGGACATGCTCTCTGGCCTAATAAAAATCCGCTCCCAGGTAAAACTCTAAACAAAGTAACTATTTGAGGTATCAGCAATATCCTTATTCTCATACTGCAGTGATCTATCTTTATTCTTTATACACTAAATCTCCTCTTTGACTTTCCTTTTTCAACTGCAGTACTGAAAAAAGCACTATGGATTAGTTTTTGCCCCCTCTGCAGTTAGCCTTTTATAGTCTTCTAGCATTACTTAGCTCTTTTTTGACCACAGCCCCCATTTTACGGTATTTGGCCTTAGTTCTCTCATTACTGTCCTTTATGTACATCTAATAAAGATTTCTCTTTTCCCTCAAACTCTTACGAATAGCTGTGGTGATCTACTGAGGATTTGGCTTTTCCAATTTACGTTTGGACATTCTTATAATGAATTTGCATTGTGCATCAATTGTGCTATCCCACATCTCATTTACAGACTTACAATCAAGGAGTGTCTCCCATTTAATTTTGCTTAGATATGAGTGCATCCTGTCAGAGTTTGCTTGCCTTTAGTCAAAAATTTTGGTTTTCGAAGATAACTTTTTAACTTGCCATGAAACATCAAAACTAACAGTTGAATGATCCAAGTGACTCCAATACCGTTGTGGTTTTCATTCAGACATATTTTCAAATTATGAGGTTCCCCCATCCTCAAGCAATTGGAGAGAGACAGATTCTTCAGACAATTACGCTTTATTGAGGCATACTGATAAATGTAAAGCAGAGTTCTTTTGCGCAAGAAGAACTGATTTCCTACTTTTCACACCCAGGTTTTATACCTTTATGACAGGAAATATCTTCCAAATATGGTCTTTCCGCATTCTCATTCTCACGCTGCAATTGGACAGGCAAACCAAAACACGGCTAGCTAATCCTTCAGGAATTCAAAGCAAAGATAAGCATGCACATCACTACAAAGGACTGGAAAGTTACAGTCAAGAGAGGAAAAATACAGCCAGAATAGGATGCGAGTAGATTCAAAAGTGATTCAATTAATTATGTTTTCAGTTTCAACTAATGATTTTACTGAACAAATATTGATCAAAGCTACAGAAATCAATACATCCACTGATTATGTTTTTGAATCAACTAAACAGAAGCCTGCTTACTAATCAAAGCTACAGAAGCGTGCTGCTTATGTGTAAGAGCAGCTCATGCTCGTGGGAATTGAATTGCTTGTATGTGTGTGTCTGTCTGTGTGTGAACTGTTTTTATATGTGTGTGTGTGTGTGTGCGTGTGCGTGTGCGCGCATGTGCGCGCGTGTGTGTGTTCATGTGCTGCTTATGCCTGTGCATGCATCTGCATTTTGCTTATTATTAACATCATTTCTTGTTTGTACATACGGTACCTTCCACAAAGCTTGTCTCCCTTGGTAAATTTTAGCTACAAAGGCTATGAAAAAATGTGGCGGCTGTTAATCCTCTTTTTCTCTTCAAAATATTAATTAAAATCTAACTTTTCTTTTTTTTTTACTTGAAATCTTGAATTTCAGGAAAAGATGGAATGAGGAAAAAAATATTTTTAAATTAATATTTTCCAATACACTTACGTGTCAAGTTTTCCTTTCAGTAATTTTAATTCATTTTTATTTCTACAGCGTATTTCAGAGCACTGTCACCAAGATGCTTTAAAGAGTAAAAAAAAAACTGACTGTTAGTGACCTAGGCCTCAAAATTGCAAATGAGTTAGAAAAGCACTCTCAGGGCCTGATTTACTAAGATCCCAAATAAAGAGCGCTAAATTGCATGTGCACGCTTAAAGATTGCACGTGTTGTTGGTTCACCTGTTGCGGGTGATCTACATTGAATTGCCTGCGCAAATGACAACCGGCGCAAAAGTGGTCAAAACCGCTTTATTTAAATGAGGATTGTGCGTGAGTCAATGGTTTTAGCCATGGAGAGTGTGAGAGAGCAGACTGAACGCAAGCGCAAAATTAGATTTGAAGCCATAGAATTGAAGGTGTTAGTGCAAGAGGCGAATAAACATATTTTGGAGTAACAGCAAAGAAATGTAAACATAACCAGGAGAAATGCAATATGGGAGGCTATTTGTTACAAGGTCAATGCTGTGGGGAAAAACAAGAACACTGGATGAAATGAATAAAAGATGGCAGGACATAAGAAGAACAAAGGAGCCTCAGAAGCCTATTCGAAAATATGTATTCTCAAGGATCACAACGGATAAAATCCTGAATATTGTTATATACATACTTAGGTAAATTTTTTGACAGGCCAGTTAAAACAAAAAGAAAAAGTTGGCTACACACAGCCTATTCATTTGACAAATGAAAGGCGTCGCACTTTTTTTTTTATCCCTCCACCACCCCCCACCATTTTTCGGGGTCTTCTGAATTCAATCAATTACAATAAATTTCTCAAAAGACCCCACACCCACCCTTTAAATCCCATCACAGCACCATACGCCCAACCTTTGACTCCCATGACAGCACCCTAAACCCATATATACAGATGATACAGGCGCCGCACTTTTGTAGTTGCAAAGTCATGTATAATATCACCGAAATCAGTTCTCTTGGCCAGTTCATGCTCTATTGAGATTGTCGCTAAACCATTTAGTCTCTCTTGTGACATGGTGGAGCGCAAGTGATTTAAGTTTAGTGAAAGTGCGCTCGTCTCCAGGCACCTTTACGGGCAAAGTCAGAAAGATACCCAACAAGGGATCTCAGGTGAGCGAGCGTGTGTGGTAGCTCACGTCATCTGTCCTGTGTTGCGGCACAAAAGACGGACAAAACCACTTGCATCGGGTAGGGGGGGATGTGTAAATCTATTTTTACCACTATGTCATTTGTCAAGGAAAATGAGCGAAATAGAATATATAAAGCTTTTATGTAGCAGAGAAATACTATGTTAAATCTTCACAGACATTTATTATCATGAATTTTCCAGCAGATTATTTTAAAATCAAGGGGTCAGTTTCATGCCCATCCTAGTCTGATGCCCGGGGATAGCAGTCCTCTTTGCCCCACCCGTCGGCAGCCTTGGACACGGTAACTGGAAAGCGCACCCTGCGTCACGGATGGCACTCTTCAGCGTGCGTCCAACATTTACGACAATATAGCAAACAGCACAAAATGATTTAATGTAACAATATAAAAGAGTCATTTGCAACAGTCACAGCAAGTCGTAATCAGCCATTGAAGTGCACATAGACAGAATAGAAGGCCTAGACAAATCATTTACTGTTATCAAGTCAACTAAAAGTTTTGCAAGCTTCCAATATGTTGTTTCCTTTTTCTGTAGTTCTGTGTGCATTTTTTAGTACCCCCTAACCCTTTAGTCGCCCATCATAAAACGATATCCAAAGGTAAAAAGCCCAATATGTCATATAACGGTGTTAACATAAATAGCAATTGATATCTATGTAATCACAGAACTTGTCACAAACACAGATGGTTAGATCCATTGTCATCACCTGCTAAACAGAACAGTGTGAATATTTGATTTGAGAATAGTGGTATTGCTTAATAATAAAAAAAAGTCTAAGCCATTGGCTAAACGTCCATTTGTTTCAAGGTTTCTTTTTCTAGTTACATAAGCTAGGGTATATTTTTCAGCATACCTACTGGAGTTAGTCCCAAAGTAGCCTCTTAGCCTCTTTCTTGGCTTCTTTGCCGTCTTCCAGGCAGTTGAAAGACAACGTCCTGCTTTAAACCATGCCTTCACAAACGGTGTTGGGTTGAAATGGTCCAAAGGAGGCCTGTTAATGTCAATAAAAAGAAGCGTAGTTAGGCTGTGCTCCCTTAAACGATTTCAGGCCTTGCTGTCAATGTCATTTAGCGCAGAGAATCCCCTCTCGCACTCTGCTGAGGTGGGTAGAAACGTTTTGCTTGTGATCACAAGTCTCTTAAGACAGTGTCCCTCTGCTATCCCCTGAAGTTTCCAGCCCTGATACTCGTCAACAGCCTACCTGCGTGGCTCTCCAAGCAGCTTGACTAGGTTGTGAATCTCACGCTCTCCAAATAAAATCAGTTTGTCATGATCAGCTGGCCAGCATCGAGTGTCCAGTGGTTTTAGCATCTGCACAAGATCTGAGTCAGTCAGGCGGAAGGAAAAGTGTCGTTGATAGCTAAGCATGAATGCTGATTCACACAATTAATTAATTGAGCAGCTTTACCTGCCATTGATTTTAAGTGGAACTAAGAGTGCCCAGACCAGAACTAAGGGGGCTGGGCACTACTGAGTCTCATGGTAATTCGAACCATGACCATACTTAACAATGTGGGTCCCAAACATGACTGATTTAACCCTCTATTAACCAAACCCATTTCCAATTGTGTAAAAATCCCTAGGAAAATATGTTGATTCTGGGCCAATGTGTGGAAAAATAGTAAAAAAAAAAAAAAATTAAAAAAATTTAAAAAAATTTTTTTTTAAATTTTAACTTGACAGACCATTCAAGTTATTCTCAAATGTTTATTCGGCAATAAGAAACTAAACCAGCAGGGTGTCCAGGCTGTTAACCCTTTCACTTTATGTAGCAAATGCTACGGTGGTTAATAGAGGGTTCATGTTCTATCTGGTGGCAGATATGATTATTGAGGCACAAAAACGTAACTTCAACATTTATCAATATAATAACAATATTAACTGCGCAAGGAGCAGGCAGCTTGACATTCGCCAGATGAAGGGGTGAAAACGCCTGTGATCTATCGCTGAACAGCCTTATGGAAATGATATTTTACAATTCTTCATATTATAAACTAACAAAATTTGTGAAGGCAAGTAGTTTGCTGCTTTCAAAGGCATGGGTTTGAGCTCAGATAGGTTCCATAATCTGCTCGCATTCAGACGCCGCAGGTGTGTCTGCTGGAGGGAGTGTGCCGTGGTGTCAGACTGTCGCCTTGATAATGTCAGCGAACGTTCAAAGTTAAAAGGCAAGGCTATAGAACATATTCACTCACTGGGTAAGAGGTTTCAGTTGGATTCTACTGGATTTTTCTTTATTCAGTTAGAGCCCCATTTCACCAAAGTCAGCCGCATCTCTGTCTGAAGAATTTTGCATAAAGTATGAATCCAGTGTTCTTGTAGTTAAGAGCTTTCACCTGGAGTTTGGTATGAGACTTTAAATGTTGACGCGAGCAGAAAAGATTCGTTCTCTCTTGCCTTTGGTTGTGCCTACGCCTCCTCCTCGCAACAATAACTGCAGCCATTTGTGCGCTCAGTTAAGACCTGGCTTTCAAATGTGCTAAATGTAGACGCAGAAACAGCCACCACAATGAGTTTTTGGTTTGGTAAATCACATTGCGTGTGCTATAATGATCTATTAGCATCTACTCCTCCCGATATTTTGTGCGTTCTGGCAGACACGCCTATATTGCATATTCATGAAGGCAAATGCGCTAAATGGATTGCGCGTTATTGTGCCCATTTGACAGACGCAATCGTCCGTGCGCCTGGTTTGTAGATCAGCTTCAACATGTGTTTCCGCGTGCTGTCAAGTTTGTGCACGTTTTTACACACGCAAACCTTTAGTAAATCAGGCCCTCAGTATGTAGGGGAACTTGGCTATTGTGGGGGAGAACATCTTTCGCTGGCCTGCTAATTGTAATGAAAACTGGAATACAGACTGATAAGAAATCGGATTAAAAAATGTGATTAGATAGTATCTGTAGCTTGAAGGTGTGACAAGGCATGGTTGTGAATCAAGGGTAAAACTGGATCAGGACTTCAGCTGTCAGCAACCATGCAGTTTGGAACAGGGCTTCCGTGGTCCTTAAACTGAGGTCAAGGGAGAGGATGGATCTCCAGAAATAGGCACAGAGAAGGACAGTGTAGATTGACAGCCCATTGGATAAAATGTTATCCTGTGGTAAGTTCTAACTTGCAGTGAAGGGTCATTACCCTGCATGAGTCAACTAGTCGTAACCATGCAGACTTGAAACAGTCAACCCACCTCTATCCACTTCCTGTACCTCAGCCACCTTGCTCTTTTAGCTGCATCACTAATTTGCCTTTGGTTAATGTTGCTCAAAAAAGCCAGCACTGTGTACTTACCACTTGACACCAGTGCTATGTGACTCACTGGAACCATTACGACTTCTCTGCCATAGATTCCTGGTGGAATTACTTAACACTAATCACAAGTATCATGTACACCACCCCGGTAACTAAGGCAATAGCTGGCCCCACTGGCACTCTTGATACAGTACATGTTCTACGCCACCGATTGTGCCTGGATTTGCTGAAGACTGGTCAATAATACCATGTGACCAACATGAAGGCTAAGGCTCTAACTGGCACAGTTAGTTCAGTCTCACTAGATTCACACAGATTTATGTAACTACTGATATTCTGCATAAATATAGGCTAGGCTAAAGAAGAATATTTTGTGCCTACTCGTGAAGACAAGGAATGTATCTGAAGCCCAGACATGTCTAGGCAGACTATTCCATAAAATTGGAGCTTTGTTAGAGAAGTATCTACCTGCTGTTATAATTATATCCCCTAACGCCGAATGGAGTTACGGGGGATATTATGTTTTTGGTTCGTCAACCGCACTACGTGTTAACGCGATAACCAGTAATATTTCAATTACAAATTTCAAATTTTGCACATAAGTAAGTATCATAAGGAGGAAGAACTGATTCGATTTTGGACAATTTACGATGTCTAGGTTGGCCACCAGGGGCCAAAAACTGATTTCACTGTTAACACGATAACTGCAGCAATATTTCAATTAGAAATTCCAAGTTTTGCTTATAAGTAAGTATCATAGGGAGGAAGAACTAATTTGATTTTGGACAATTTACAATTTCTAGATTGGCCACCAGGGGCCAAAAACTGAAAAAAATCACTGCTCGCGATAACTTCAGTAATATTTCAATTACAAATTTCAAGTTTTGCACATACACTACCTGACAAAAGTATTAGGACGATCCTCATTCTCACTCAACCTTTGATGTACGTGCTATATTACATATGTGAGCGTTGTAGGAATTTAATGGTGTCCTAAAATGTACATGTAAACATCACAGAACATTATTTGAACATTTGGGGATGCTACAGATATACAAATTGGCATATTTTTTCTCTGCATAAAAAACTCTCACTTTGGGTCTGTAATAAATAAGAGATATTATAATAAATAGTGCTTGCAAGATGGTAATCTTCAAATTAACAAGTTTGGAATTGTGTCTTTGTTATAATGGAAGACCACGGCTACTATTAGTTCAATCAATATGATCAGGTGTGGCACATGGGGTGATTTTGATTTTCTATAAAAGGAGGGTCAAGACTTAATATAATTCAGTTTGGTGTATACAAAATGGGGTCTGTATTTTTATTTGAATAAACAACTATTTCCAAATATGATACATTCATTATTTTCAACTGCACTGAAAGAAAATCACACACATAAATAGTGACGTCCTAATACTTTTGTCAGGTAGTGTAAGTATGTATCATAAAGAGGAAAAACTGATTCGATTTCGGACAATTTACGATCTCTAGATTGGCCACCAGAGGCCAAAAACTGATTTACATGTTAACGCGATAACTGCAGTAATATTTCAATTAGAAATTCCAAGTTTTGCATATGAGTAAGTATCATAAAAAGGAAGAACTGATTCGATTTTGGACAACTTACAATTTCTAGATTGGCCACCAGGGGCCAAAAACTATAAAAATCACTGTTTTTATGATATCTCTGGAAATATTTGTCGGATTGACCTCAAATCAAGTGCAAATGAAAGGTCATGACCTGAGGATGTGTCTCACAATGACATTATACCTGTTTGGTTCAAAATTTTGACACTAGGTGGAGCTTTGTTCCATAAAATTCACCATTTTTGCTATATCTTTGGAACTATTTCTCCAATTGACATGAAACTATGTGCAACTGCCAGGTCATGACTTCACAACGTGTCACATGATGACATCATACCTGTATGGTTCAATATTTTGCCACCAGGTGACACTTTGTGATGAAAAATTACCATTTTGGCCATATCTTCAGAGCCATTTGACCGATTGACCTAAAATTAAGTTCAAATGAAAGTCTATTCAAGGATTGGGGAATTGGAGGATTGGGGGCCTTTGGGGATATACCCCCAACCATCGCCCCCGACGGTATAAGCCTAGTTCCATACTTGTTTGGATTTTTCAATTATCCAGGCTTTCAAGTATGAAGTCATCTTGGAGGGGAGTGAGAAAGCAATAAAAAGAGCACTCAGATATGCTGAAGCAAAGTCATATAAAGATTTATGATTTAGCAATAGAATTTTATATTAAATTTAGAATTTTACTGGCAGCCAATGAAGATATTTGAGCACTAGGCGAATGTGTTCACATACTTTAGTTCTTGAAAGCAAATGGTGGCATTTTGCACAAATTGAAGGCTTTTCAGGGCAGAGTTAGTGCAACCAGACAGAAAAATTGTATGGCTATCCAGCTGCGAGATCACAAATGCATGAACCATTTTCTCAGTGTCCTGAAAGGACACTATTTTTCTCAGTTTAGATATGTGTCTAAGATGAAAAAAGGGCCAATTTTATGATACCGTTAATAAGTGCCTGTAAGGTCTAAATCATGCAGAATGGGAGATTTTGAACAGCAGCTTTGGCAGTAACGGAGAGGTGATCTAAGTTATGAGAAAACTTACGGGAAGTGTATCTAAGCATTTTGAGACCTATTTTCAAAATTTCAATGTTATCTAGTTAATTAGATAAAATTTTGGGTCATACAAGCTTTGACAATTTCAAGACGTGTCTCTAATCTAGTCTGCTGACCCTTTTCACTTTAAAGTGTAAAAGATATAGAACTGCTTATCATCTGCATAACAATGGTATTTCTGATAGGACACTTTGTCAAAGAGAATATTTTTTAAAAGAATACAAGCATACATTGAGTTTGGCGGTATGGCTCTGTTCGAGAGATCCCTTTTAATTTTTTTATTTATTTATTTATATTATTATTATTATTATTATATAGCCCGCCATCACCCCCCCTCTTTGGAGGACAACTTTGTTCTTATTTTCAGATAAGAAAATGCAAATTAAACAGCAGAATGAGATTTGTAAAGAAAATGGACAAAATATATAGATATATCGTACATTAAGGAGAAAAAAGGGAAATAAAAGAAAAAAAATAATTACAACAGAAGAGATAACTCAACTTGAATGCCAGTAAATAAGTGCATGTAAATTAAACATTTGTGAATGAAGTATGTAACAGATAGGAAACGTGGGGGTAAGGGCGTGTGTCAATGGCAGATGTTTATTGTGTGAGGTGCAGACTTTTACTCATACATAAAAGGACACATAAACAGACAGACAGATAAAATGACAGACAAAAGTTAACTAAGTGTAAATGTGTGTGTGTGTGTGTGTGTGTGTGTGTGTGTGTGTGTGTGTGTGCCCGCGCGCGTGTGAGTGTACAGGTATATCTTCATAATAGTCGTAATATATTTATTTATATCATAGTTGATAGTTATAATTATAATCAAAAATAGTTATTGTGGTAGGAATTGTTAAGATAGCAACACTTTTTTTTTTTTAATGGAGCTAATGACGATGGCGCAGAAACAACGACAGCAACATAAATTATAATAATAACAACAAGGTAATGTTCTTGGCTGAGTGTCCAATGTCCTGAGGCCTTTAATACCTTCATTAGGCCACAAAGAAGGCGATGCGCTGAATATAAAAATGAGGCAAAGCTGAGCATCAAACTAGGAATAGGTTTCCCAGTGGGTAGCAATGCTAGGAATGTACCATTAAATAATACAGCCAACTTCATAAAGTTGAAAGGAGAAAATAAATAAATACACATACATGTATGTACACACACTTCATGAATGAAAACTGTAAAAACCTTGTTGAATCTGAAAGCTGAGAAAGCTACTGGAATTCCCCAAAGAACAATGGTGTTGCAAACCCCGAACACCAGAGGCTAATGATTGTGAGCCCTGGAGCCGTGACGTTTGGGTCTACCGAGCAACTGGCAGTTTTAGGCTGTAGGACATACTGAGCAGGCAAAGCAGATCAGTTTGAATGAAATGAGTAGCAGACCACAAGCACTAGCTAGATGCTGACATGGGGGAAATATTAGTGAAGCATGGCAACATGCCGCGTCATGGCCGAACAGAGTCATAACTATTAAATGTGCTGGACGGCACCACATCATCTTCTTCTTGAGCCTTCTTGGCCATAGCACGGGTCAAGCGCCAACATTAGGCGAAATTGAATATTGCGTTTGATGTCGGTTATAGGCCGAAATTTAACATTACTTTTATTTTATTTAACATGGTAAAGGTGGAGACATTTAATATTCGATTGTTCTTCCTTATTTCTAAACTACATTTCTCAAAGGCATGATAATTTATCAAACGAAATCATCACATGATATTACGCATCAGCCACTTCTCCAATCAGTTAAATTACAAACCCAAAACAATTAATTAATACGAGTATACATAAGACCATCATTCTACAATGCCCTCAAAATCTAAAGCCAAAATGCCAGTCCTGCATTTGCTTGCACTCTTGCGTGATTGGGAAAGAGTAAGAGGAGCGCTCCGGGCTCGAAGACGAACACACATATATCGGCTTCGTTTGGACATCCTGGGACAAACAAACATCGAGTGCATCCAGCGCTTTCGCCTGGACCGTGCATGAGGCAATCATCTATCTTTGCTGACTTCTGGACGAACAGCTATCCCGCCGCAGCAATTATCCACAAAACATACCCGTGGTCAACAACGTCAGAACTGCGCTGTCGCTCCTGGCATCTGGGTCGTTTCAGAGTGGCTGGTGATGTCATTCACATCACAGGGGTCTGTGTCAAGGTGTCTGACGCAGTTCGTTGGCGCTTCAAGTTCTTCTCCATGCACTTCCACTGCAGAAAGAGTGGATGCCATCCCCTCCTGTGCAGTGAAATGCACAGGGGATGATGGTTGCCCACCACCTGTTGCGTGTACACTTCTCCGGTGTGCAGAGAACCTGGCTTTTACATGCTCCGCAGATCTCTCCATTTATGCTTTAAATCAGGGATACTGCGCTTACATCTCCCCACCGAAGCCACATCCAGAACGATTCGCAGCTTAATTCCTCGGATCAGCCTTCATTGCTCGCTTGCCATACAACACCAACATCTGTGAAATTTGGTTTTCGGCTTTGGCTCGACGTCGCCATCATTGTCTTCCATGTTCTATTTACAAATGCGACTGCCCTATATGTTCGTGATAATCTAAAAAGTTGTGATATTCTCACGAGTGAGGGGATTGGTTTTCTAATTGAGGATATCTGTATTGACTAACTCGAGTCCAAGTATTTTATTTTACCATTGGTAATACTGTGTAATTTAATATGTGAATAAAGATATTATTAAATAGGCTACTCTAGATTGAGCCCTACCCTGGCAAATACCAAAGCACTACCCATTTGTTCATCAATTTTAGCCTTTAAAGAATAGCCTACATGGGAAGAATCGTTATTAGTAAATGGGATAATTGATTATAATAAAGTATTAGGCACAAGTTCAAGTGAATGTGTCGCTCAAATCAAATAGGATGATAGGCTATGGATATGGAATTCCGTCATTACTGAGGCGGTTTCGGGGCGGGGGGATGACAGCGTGCGGGGTAAGAATCCTTGTTAAAGCGTTTCCATGTCCTTTAGTTGCAAACCTGACATCGGAGTAGTTTTCAAGTGCGCAATTTCTAAATGAGATCATATAAACTGTCTTTGATTATCTTTGCGTGACTAGAATGTTCCCTTTGTCTTCTTCCATGCCTTCCACGGAACAAACAAGCTGGTGTAGGAGGGGCACATTTTCAATGATCTGATTGCGCTGATTGAGAAGCGCTAAATTCTTTATTTATTGTTTCATTATCGCGGCAATTTGTTTGTTTCCATAGCTTTATTGCCATGGTGGCTAGAGTAAGAAATAACAAGTGTTTGTCATTAACATATCCCCCGCCGCCGCAATTTTATGTGTCCGTACGGACGGAGCCCAATGCTTTATTCCCCGCTTCGCGCTAATCGCGCGGTGGGGGATAAAAAAAAGATGTCTGAATAACGTCTTGTAATTGGTACTGACATGCATAGGCCTACTATTACAGCGGCATATAAAACCTCATATCTTCACAATGACAAACTTCACAGGGAAAAAAAAAAATAAATAAATAAAATTATATAAATGGATAAATATAGTTTTAAATAAAAAATGTTTAATTTTGCATGTAAGAATAGTGGACATACGAGTTTTCGTTTCTTATCAGTTTCTCAAAGCACTGGAAATACTTATCAGCCTCCTTTTCCAAGAATGGAGGCACCAGTTTTACCTCCTGGCTAGCACAAAATTTATTTTCAGCGTCTATTTTTGCTCCATTTGGAGCCTTTTTTCTCTATCGAATTTCTCTAAC